>ML170210.1:6707-219648 GCA_004355085.1 Rickenella mellea
AAGGGTCCGCTATGTGAAATTTGAAAGCAATGTCGCCATTGGTGGACTCGCACAGCTGCACTACAAGTAGCCATGAAACCTGCACGATGCTCGATTGATGAGATGAAAGCATACGCGTGATGAAGGCGCCGAAGATTGCCACCACGTCCGTCGCATTTCGAATCGGTGGCGCTGTGCTGCCATTGAGAATAGGGTGCGTAAAAAGAATGGCTGCGGTAGTGTCGGTGAAATTAATTACACAATAACAACAAAATGATAATAGACTTACAGAGGAACCAACCAAATGCCCCACCTCCGTGATGCACGGTGAGGTGTGGATGGGCAAAGACGACTGACTGGGACGATGACGTACGCGTGCCTAATTGGATATTCAAGAAATCGTCGCCGCTCGGGCTCGTCCAAAGGGTAGTTGGGAGCATGGGAACAAATTTGTCCATGGTCGTACTCTTTGGGGCATAGTTACAGGAACATCAACGTCACATAGCGGTCGGGTCGATCTAAATCGCTGGTATTCGCATTTAAAACTTTCTAAAACTTTTTAAATCTCTCCAGATCTTGCGGCTTCTCACTGGGTCTCAACCGTTATCACGCCCAAAAAAGGAATTTTTCGGTGCCTACGGCGCCTTTTGAACATATTTTGAGGTTAGTCACGCTAATTCTGGACCCTTGAACCTATGAACATATGGTTGAACGTGTCACGGTCAGACCCCCATGAACCTACGGTCGTGCGCGTACAGTAGTCCCCTATCGGACTTCCGTTCCATCTGCACCATCACCACCACTCGTTCCTCCTCCTTCCTCCCGTCTCTACTGCATCAAGACCCGCTAGAAAACGCCTCAAAGGCATGGCCAAGGAAGACTAACTGCACGAGCTTCGCTCTAGGCCTGCAGACACGGTGGACTGAAGATGGCAACCGAACCGAGTGCTCAGTCCTTTCGAGAACCGTCGGCTTGCCATCGTCTTGAAGTGGGAAGCAACTTGTGCACGGGATGGTGGTGTCTTCCCTCCGGATTTCGGTCGCGGGAGGTTCACTTGAGCGAGCCCAACGAGCAGACCAACGGGACGACCGCAATCACTCAACTCACCGAAAACGTTCTCGACCATCTACTGGTACCTCCAAGGATGAACACGGTGCGGGTTCTGGCCGGTGCAGGTGCGGGTGCTGTTCGTGATGCGGATACCGCCGTACACGACCAGCGCGAAGGCACGGCATCGCGCGCGCAGAGCGGTACGAGACATACGGAGCCTCCACCTGGTCCCGGATCTGTGAAAGACGGGAAACCAGCAGGCGTTAACGTTCCGTTGAGTGGTACGTATTCCTCATGTCAAGTCGTCGAGAAGCTGTGCTGAAGAGTCTCGAATCTGTAAGGGGACTTACGGCTGCTGGTGTCCCAGACGACGGACAAACTGGACCGCCACCACCATCGAATGATGATACAACGATCTCCCCCTTCCGCCACAACTACGACCTGCGCACGCCAACAACGCATACGAAGGAACAAAGTCCTGTAACCACCACCCTTCCATCTTCTTGCACGGAAGACACCAGCAGCGCCGCTACATCCGGCCAAACCCCTTCCAAACAGTCCTCTGCCCACTCCACCGATCTTCGGCGACCTCAACACCGCTAACAACACGTCCGACTCTAGATCAGGAGGCGTGAAAGTGAAAGTTGAAGGCATGAAAATAGATGTTGGCGCGAAAGGGGAGGGAGCGAACGACGTCGCGGAGAGCGCGTTGCGTGGTTCAACGGGATCGGGGACGGGGACGGCTGGTCCTATGGAAACGAAACCGCCTTCGCCGATGAATGGGAAGCACGAATCTTCGGAGGTTGAAGGGAAGAACACGGCTTGATGAATAGGCTGCAAGGGAAGCTCCAGGTTCTGAGCGGAAGTTACGGAAGGATAAGGAGTCGAGGAAGGGAAGAAGATGCAGTCGTCGACGTGAAGGTACGCTTTATCTCGATACTTTCCTTGAATGCTTTCTAACTCGACTAATCACGACGGTTAGCGTTAGTCCTCGCTGTGTTACATCTACGGCCATAATTCATTAAATGGAAGGACCACCCCCAATCCCGCCACGCTCACCAACTCCAACATCATCACCATCCGTATCATCGACCCCAGCACCGCCATCGTACCCTCTATTTACGAGAGAACGCCACAGTCAATCCACACCTCAACCCGAACAAACGACGGATCACGTATAGCACTTGTGGTCAACGGCGTGCTCGGAGAAGACCTTCGTCTCCACGTACAGTGCATGCCGTGGACATGACATCTTCACCTCTGAATCCACCAAGCCTTTTCTCATTGAAGTTTCTCCTTGCCTCGCATTGTACGAGCTATAACCACAGTCCGCGGCGATGTGGGTGATCGTTCATGAACAGCCATTCGCCGTTCGCTCGAACTATCGTCCGCCTGCCCCATCTTGAAGTCCATGTACATCCGCACGTCTATCGTGTTCTTCTGCACGTTTGTAGTGCCATATCCCATCCGAATACACACGTTACATGAACTTTTGTTTGTCATTTCAACTATAAGCCGCTGAATGCAGCCCTCCCACTATATTGCAAGTGACGTGCCAGCTACTGACGCCCTACAACAGTTCGGTCTATCGTTTGCATTTGCTACTTGTATTCCGCATAACCTGAATGACCCACACACAAGCGAGGTCGGGAACGCGAGTAGAGTTCTATTGCATTTGATAAAAGACACGACAATGGGACTGAACACTGAACAGCGTTACTTACGAATAGACAATTACCACCCGCTCCCTAAGTGCCTCTCAATACCGCATCGGCGGTCCCGTGGATGTCGTCCCCATAACCTCTTCCATCTCCTTCACAACCGCATCTGTTAGCTTCTCCACAACGGCCACGGCACCCAGATTCTCCTCCAATTGAACGACGCCTGACGCGCCGATGATCGCCGAGCTGACGTGCTCGTTCCGAATAACCCACGTAAGCGCAAGCTCCCCGCTCGTCGCAACGAGCTTCTCCGCGATAGGTCGTGACTTGGCGACCTTGTCGCGCATCTCGCGTCCGTTGACGATCTTGTCGTGGAACCACGACCCTTCTGTTGCCATTCACAGGCTTGCTGGAATGTTCTCGGAGGA
Source organism: Rickenella mellea (assembly GCA_004355085.1). Classification (NCBI taxonomy): domain Eukaryota; kingdom Fungi; phylum Basidiomycota; class Agaricomycetes; order Hymenochaetales; family Rickenellaceae; genus Rickenella; species Rickenella mellea. The sequence continues at coordinate 9,826 of ML170210.1, forward strand.
CAAGTACTTGCCCGTGAGGATGCCACCCCGAAGTGGAAAGTAGACGTATTCGGGCTGTTCCATTAGTGGGCCGATGAGGTCTAGAGGGTAATGCAGAACGTTAGTGAGATGGCGGGTGACGGAATAGGATGGGATGGGGACGTACGATGCTTGTCGGCCACGCGCCAAGCGCCTGCGCTTTCCTCTGCGCTCCATTCGCTCGTTCCTACATATGATATGAGTGTTGGACCGAAATTGGAGTGAAAGATAGCGTGCGCACCCCAATACACGCCTGGCCGGTATTGATAAGGTGATTGAAAGCGCGAACGACTTCCTCCATGGGTGTGTTTGTCGGGGTGATGAGCATCTACGCCAGATTCAGACTGCGGGACAAGAATAGAACGGAAAGGTACGCACAGACAAGATCGACGTACTCCAATTGAAGTCGCTTCAACGACTTTCACATCCCTCCGAGGATGTGTTTTCTCGACAATCCCCCATCTAGTTCACGCATGAGTACAACCACATTCCGACAGGGAAAAGGTACGCAGAAGCCTCACCATTAATACCCAGACTCAGATCGTCGTGTCTCTCCAGTACAACTTGGTCGAAATGACGACATCCTCCCTGTCCCACGCGAAGTGCTTCAACGCCTTCCCAAGGACCGTCTCCGCGCGGCCACCCGCTTACTCCTCCGCGGAGTCAAAGAAGTTCACACAGCCTTCGTACGCAGCTTTGAGCGTGGTGAATGTGATGTCGTCATCGGTATGTACGCCGTGCGTGAGCCATCCGCCGAGTGAGATGACGGAGATTTTGAGTCCAGAGTTCCCGAGGAAACGATAGAGCATGTTGGGGTGCGGAAGTTTCGCTTGGACAGACGACATAGTCGATTTTGGAGTCATTACTTGGCGCGAAGTGAGAGTAGATGAGGAGAGAGAACAAGAAGAGAGATTATATCAGGGCTATTCTTGGAGTTCGTCGTGTCATCGATGGAACGGGTGATGATAGTCGGTGGGTTCGGAGAACCGGGAGACTACATCCGAACGGATCAGGTATTTCGTTCTTCTGCATTCCGCGGACTGTTGGGTGTTGAAACGTTGAAGCTTGAGGTGTAGAGACAAGCGGTTGGAAAAAAATGCGTTGTTTGCACAAGGTGAGCTTGACAAACAACGCCGAGTTTGCAACTTCACGCTAACCTTCGCGAGCTCCAGCAATGGCTCCCGCATACTCGCTTGCACACCAATCCCTTTTAACAGTCATGGCATCTCCAGATGAATATGAAGGTGTAGCGGAGTCGTCCTAGCCATGCACTGGTCGATGTAGCCGCAGTTAATGTGGACGAAAGGCGTGGCGATGATGTTGTACACGAACCAACGACGTATTATGTACTCCATGGATCGCTAATCATCAGTTGAAGGGTATTTTAACGCATGGGATTCGGACGGAATGTTCAGAACAGGTACGGCTCGTTATGCGACTACGGTTATCAATGACCAAGACATCTCGCTTCAGCGGCTTTCGTTTAGACATAGCGATGACCCGGACCCGACTGAGTACCGGAATGCAGAATGCCGATATAATGACCATAGAGATGGCGGTACGCATGCCTTCGACATTACAAGGGTTACAATTCACTTGGTGTATGCCAGTACGTCTGTACAACTAGACCACACGATATCACAACAACGGACAAAGCGCATCACCGATGGACACGACACAGAGCTGCTGGTGCATGGAGTTCGTCGCTGAGACGTCCCTTACGCTCGTTTGCGTTGAGAGGTATGTGCGTTGCCAACCCACGTTCGTGGACACAAGCGTAAGTCTCTCCCCTCCGTATTTTGCTAGTACATTATATGGAGTAATGCGAACGATTGGTTCTAAATAGGTGACGCACACTCTATCGCAACACCACGCTGCATGAAAAGCCACTATATAATACGGTCACGATCCTGGATAATGCATGTGGTGGTGGTCGGCGCAAACCCTGGCGTGCAGTTGGTGGCATTCTCTCTGCGGACTAGGACTAGCTGAGCATAACGAGTGTTCGGATTGGAGGTGAGATTTTTTAAATGGTTCGTCGTTCTGTTTCTCCATCGTTGCGAGCCCCGAAGCTGACGATAACTGTTCAGAAGTTCAGAACTGATAGTACCGATCCGATCTCACCTTGATCGGGCATGTCCACACTCACTGTCGGCGGTGATGTTCTTTCGCAAGGGAATAAACGAGACTGCGTAGAACGAATGGACCAGACGTACGTTGATACAGCTTTTATACCGTCCTCTTCAAGTCAACTTGTGTAAATAGGACATCATCTGCAATGCCGTCTACGCCAGAATACCCATGGACTCCGTCAGCATCGCGCCACCCACAGAGAATGTATGACGAATGTACGACAAGATGGAACAGGTGTTCGCATCGCCTTCCTTCGTGTTCCAAAGTCCGACGAGTTCGTTCATCCCGTCGATTCGCCTCAGTGGTCTCGGCAACATCAACTCCTCAGGAGCAGGCAATGAAACGTTGCGTGGAAGCAAACGAAGCTTGGGAGATATGCTTAGATCAAGGGGAGGTGAAATTTGGATGACGGAGATCGGCTTGCTTGTTTGAGGGGCTGGCGGAACCTATGGGACTTTCAGAGCGAGAATGAGGCTTAGAGGATTCATCGGTTCAAGGACTGTTTGCACGAGCGAAGACTTATGGGTGTAACGAAGTAACACGTCGAAATGTGAATTTTGATCTGTGAATTTGCGACCACCATTTGAGTATCGTACATGTCGCAATCCCACTAGTCCCGCTACGAGCAACGCTGTGCAACGTCGATCCCTCCCATCATGGCTTACTGTACCCACCAGTTGAAAGCGACGGCGGCAGCGCGTTCGGCCCCGTACCGCAGGTAACGTTGATGTTATTAGTCAACTGCAACTCGACGAGGGAGCCATTCTTGAACACGTCCCAATCGAGGTAGCAGTTCGACTTGTACGGCTGGCCGTTCACCTTCACGCTCTAACTTTATGGTCAAAAACTGTAGCTGGAACGAAAGTGACGAGGCAATGGACAGACCTGCACGAAGACTGTCCCACCAGTACCGTTCTTTGGGTTGCCTTTGAATCCATTGGCTTTTATCGTGGTCGTTGAGTTGAAAAGTGGATTGAAGAACGATATCTGCGGGAAATAAGGGGACGAGAGGAGGTATTGCTTCGTCGCCGGGAGAGGGTACATTCCGGCTAGGTAGAAGAAGGCGTAACTCGCCATGGCACCTAAAATGCATGTTACATGTGTTCTAGACATGTCCATTCCACGTACCAGAATCTGAAGGATGTCAGTCGTGAATGATGAGTTAGTCGTTCAGATGTATCTTAGAGACGTTCACTAACCGTCATTTCCGGGAAGTCCGTCAGGGGTCACATCGAAATGCTCAGCGATCACTTGTCGGGACCGTTGCGTACTCAGACCTGGTTTGTTGGCATAGTGATACATGTACGGAATTTGTTGTGACGGTTCGTCCGAGACGTCGAAGTAGCCCTTGAGAGATGAGAAACGACTTTGATCAGATAGTCGAGACAATCCAGGATAAGCATACCTGGTCAATAATGAAGTCCAAGCGGGAAACGAAACTTTGGTTTCCTCCTTGAAGCGCGATAAGCTTTGCGGTATCTTGAGGGACATACTGAACACAGATCATTAGCAAAATGCAGCTCAAGTAACTTGGCGCACACTTACTTGCGAGTACTACGATCCGACGGAGTGTGATCGTTCAGAATGTACAATAAATGTAGCTAATACGCACGACTAGCGGTGAAGCTTCGTAAAACCCATCGGTATTGTGTGCATCCAAGAAACAAGTCGAAGATGTTGGGTCATTGATGCTGCAATGACGAGGATCGGTGAACCCGAATTGCCCGTTCGCTAGCCTTGGCTGGATAGTGTTACGCAACGTCAACACCGTCATCAAACACTGTGAAAACTCGGATAGATTCCATACCTGCATCATCCCTTTGACACCTGGACCGCCGGGAACTGTGACGCTGGGATTCCACACATTGTTGAAGTTACTGGCGCGTTTCTGATACTAAATGGTGAGGTGTGTAATGAGTAACAGACGTCTTAAAATCCGACAAACCCTCACCTTGACAACGTCGTCCGCCTTACCCAGGATCTGAGCTACTTGCGAGATCGTGAAATCGCCGAAAGCGTGCTTAGCGGATCGACTTCAACAGAAGGCATCAATTGAGTGTGACGGACACTCATACCTCTAGCGTTCTCGATACCTGCTTTGTGTTGGTCCCGCTCGGTTCCCATACGTCGGATGGAATATATCCTGACATCAAATATTAGCTTTTTGATGACCCAGTTTCTCCGGCACCGTGTCACCTAGCGACTTCCATACGTTCGCCTGTCGACCTTGAAGATCCCAGTTTGGAGGTTGGACTTCGGCGTCGGCCAGTAAGGCAGTATACAGATCGGTAGCGGACACGTTAAGTGCTGCAGCGTGTTCATTGAACCTATTGGTGTGGTCATTGTGGGAATGATAGCCACCGGGAATGAAAATGACTGACTTTACGAAAAATTCGCCTAGGATGGGATCCGCGTCTGAGAACCCGTCAGAGAGAAGTTCCCAGTCAACAAATAACAAACTACTCACTGCTGCCTCCTTGAATAAAGTTCTGCGCCGTCGCTCCACGACACTCGGGCAACCAACCTGTCGCCGCTTAGGGTACGCAACGAGAGAGTGGTTTGGTCATACCTTCGTGCTGTTGGATATTGATCATGCCACGAACGATCCGCGAAAATGTTACAGGATCGTGAAGTGAATATAAAGGATACAATGTGCGATAGGTATCCCACTGTGAGATGGAGTTTCAGCGGTCTCCCAATTGTCGGATGGAATATGAATCGCACGTTACAATAGAGCGAGTCGTAGTATGGCTCGGTTGAAGTCCATTTGGGGTTTTCACCGGTGTCTGATATAACAATCAGCCCGACACATTGTCCCGATACGGTATCTTACAATCAGCTGGAGATATGTGCGTTCGGTAAAGCTAGTGGAAGCATGCGTAAGACGAGGATCCAAGCCAGATTCACGACCCAAATCTTACCGACGAGTACAAAAGTACTATTGTGTTTTGATCAACGCCGGTTGTGTCCACTTGAATTCGAGATAAAAGTTCATTCCATTCATTGAAACTCGTTTGGCGGGTCTTTTCGAAGTCGAAGTCCGGCAGTTCTGATGCCGCATTCTGGCATGCTTGAGTTGGTGAAATGAACGAAACCCCAACGCGGGCAAGAATTGTCGATGTTGTTTTCCCATTACTTGATTTTGGGTTGGGAGCGAACGTGAGTAGCCCTCCCAGCTCAGAGCCAAATCCTTTGCAATAATTGATTAGACTGAAAGGGTATGCTGCAGGGAGAGACGTACCGAAATACAGTTGGTTTATATTCGTTGTATTCTTTATGGGGGAGCTGCCAAGATATGCACCAAATTCGGTAGGGCTACCGAGGGTATAACCATCGCCTTTGAAGTCCATACATGTGAACACTGAATATCGCCCAGGTCCGAAACTGGCAGCGAACTCCGCACCACCTGTAATTTTTCGATTAGACGCCGGAAACGGGGATGGGCAGGCAGACCTATGATTCGTCCAGATGCGGGATCGATTGTCATTGTGGGGTTCGTACTACTCGTTCCGCCGTCGTTCGTCAGGTCGACAACTAAACGAGGGTGCTTTGAACTTGCGGGGAATGTGTATCTATGTAATGCTGCTCGTCTCGTGGCAGTCAACTCGACCCTAATACCTGTCGACTGTGATGCACTGTTTCAGTTCGCATTAGTTAATATTTCACCAAAAAGGCTAACAAGGTTGGAGGCGAAATATCCAGGAGACGCTGAATCGTCCGCTGTCCCTGCAAGTTGTTGCTTTCAGTAAAGGCGTTGTTGTACATTTTAGTTCGTACTAACCATCTGCCCGTATCTTCCGCTGCGTAGCTCGACTAAAAATATCCGTGGGGCACTCCTCAAACGATGAGCAAGACTCTAGGGGAAATATTTTGAAATTAGATAACGGAACGCCCTGCAATTCCATTTAATATGGAACAGATTAGGATATATGCAAACTGCTTACTCCTCCAGTTCCGCTGTCATGCATCTGTGAGAAGCCGGTAACAGGTATGAATGGGTTCGAGTCATAGCCTGCTTGCTGGTTTTGCCATAGTTCAGATAAATTCTTCAGTCTTTTTCATGTTTCCAACCTACCGGGTGAGAGGATTCGGTGTCCATTCCAACTTTCACCAAGCCGTGAGGGAGCGTCGCGCCTACAACGCACCCAGCAATGAAAAACTCGTTCGGCGTGTTCGGTGCAACGCACATACCTGGAAATACATTCCCGCCATCTGTTGTACCGATGAAAAGGTTTACGATGCTCGCTGGATTCGGAACAACAGCGGCATGTGCCGCCAATATCGACAAAGCGAAACCGAGAAATAACATGGCGATGGTCGGACCTTCCACAAGTTCGTACCCTCCAGTCCGTCTATATGTATGGGGCTCCAAGGGTCGGTTAGATGTCATGTGGACCCATATTATTCTCGAATCGACTTCGGGACATTCGCTGTGCCAAGAGAACTAGAAAGATTGCGTGAATTTACGTGGCAGAGTCGAGGTATGGAAAAAGAAACAAGCATGGTCAGAAGATTAGTACGTACCGCATGACTAATGCAGCGCCATTGAAGAAACGGTTTGCTACGTCACACGAAGCAAAGAAGGCCAATCGTATTCCATAACTAAAAGGATGAGTGTGAATGAGGACCGGCGATAACATTTGTCGAAGGCATGTTTGATTTCCTATCTTCTCGAACGATGCGTAACGAAACCAGAACCAGTGCATGTTTGAGCACGAGTTCAACTTGGAAGTAAAGGCTGTCCGGATTTCTTCCGATAAGGCGAATTTAGGACGACTTTGCGGTTGAGGACTGACATCACGTCGATAATTTGAACTAGCTAATCACGGCGTTTGGGCACATCATGAAAGACTTTGAAAAGCAGCTATAATAATGTGATATATTTCCACCCAGAATATTGCACCTAAAAGCCACGTACCGTAGAAACCACCTGATCATCGTCGCTCGCAGAGCAGAGCCATTTATCGGAGTTCGAAATGCATTCTCAAATTATGCAACTCCGCTCCGCCACATCATCGCTCCTTTCGAATACCTCCCAGCAACTTTTAGACTTTGTGGCCGTGCTACCACGATGCAGTCAAACCCATGCCGGAGATGCACTGACAAATCCATTTGACATTTCGCCTGGAAGCCGTCACTTATCACCCGCGGCAGCAGTTCCCAGGACGAGCTTCTTGACTCCACGCGTTCATCCGAATCGACAAACGGTGTAACTACTTTGGATAAAACAGGCTCTGTTCGACTTCGTGTGGTAAAGTCTTGTAGACGGGTGGAAATACAGGTGCCTTGCAACATATATATGGGCGGAACTTCGAGGATCGCGCTGTTCTGCGAGCGTTGGTACCCTCGCAATCGCCCCAAATGCCCAGCTCGCGAGGCTCAGAGAAGGGCGATAGCGCAAGCATCGAGAAGGATGGCAGTTTATCCGTCGTGAAGGCTGCCTTGGACTTCGGCGGGGATAGCACCCTTCCGCCTCCTCCTTCTCTTACGCTCGGGGAAGAGAAGAAGCTCTACCGCAAGATCGATTTGAGGCTGATGCCTATCCTCAGCTTGATGTATTTGTGCTCATTCTTAGACAGAGGCGAGTTCACGAGTATTTTTGCAACGTAATAGTCCTAACCGTTAACGATCCAGGGAACATCGGTGCGTCTTGACTGAGCAGATTGACAGCCGTTGACGGTTTATGATTTTCAGGCAATGCTAAACTTGCGGGATTGGTCACGCAACTGCACTTAGTTGGAAACCAATATAACATAGCTCTTGTGAGTCCTCCAGTGGTTTCGTTTATGCTACTCCACTGATATGATCCTTCGAAGACCATGTATTTCATCGTATGTCTCGCATTGTAATGCCGATTCATTTACCCATGCTTTTTTTACTTTAAACCAGCCTTACTGTCTCGCGGAATGTCCTGCAAAGTGCGTGAACGATCTGAATCTTATCTCACGATTTCTGAAACGTATCTCAGCTTGGTGCTGAAGAAGCTGCGTCCATCAAGGTATCTCTCAAAACACTGTTATCTCGCTGCCGAAACTCATGTATTAAGATGGCTACCTGGTATCACTGTCAGTATTTCTCAAATTCTACGTATCGGTACGCTGAATTACCTTTTCATAGATCGTCTGGGGTACAGTGATGTTTGTCTGAAGCATTTTTGACATGGCTTCGTTAACTAACTACTCCACAGGACGATGATGGGACTCGTCAAAACGCAAGCTAACCATTTTTGGACATAATTTGACACTCACCGCAGACGCCGACTAGATATCCTCAACTCGTTGGTGTTCGAGTGTGTCTCGGCGTTGCTGAGGCGGGATTATTCCCTGGAGTAGTGTATTAGTACGTCGCGTTGAACAATGACATTTACCAATCATAATGTCGCCTCTCCAGCTTGACACTGTGGTATCCTCGCCACATGTTGCAATACCGTGTCGGTCTGTTCTTCGGCGCGGCTACGCTTGCCGGTGCGAATACCTCCTCGACTTTCGCGAGCTACCTCGATTCTGAATATCACATTAGGAGCATTCTCAGGTCTTTTGGCATTCGCAATCGAATTCATGGGTGGTACTCAAGGACTTGAAGCTTGGTCATGGATATTCGTTCGCCTTCATCTCAGTGCAACTTAGCGCATCTCGCTGACCAAACCCATAGATCCTCGAAGGAATAGCGACTGTGGCGGTTGGGACTTTGGCTTTCATGGGTAGGCAAACAACGTCGGCATGTTAAAAAAATGTTGATGTCGTATCCTTCGTTAGTTCTTGTAGATTTCCCGGTCACGGCGAAATTCCTCACACCCGAAGAACGGGCGTATGTCATTTGGAAGAAGAGTGCGTGTCCCGCTTCTTCGTATGATCGTAACCCAACTGACTGCGAACTCCAGAGTACGATAACTCTTCCGTTGGTGAAGTCGAGCACTTCAAGATGCGTTATCTATGGGCGGCATTCAAGGATTGGCAGGTACGACCAGCTTTTGCTCGAAGTTACGAGACCATAAATCAGGACGGATTTTAGGTTTGGCTTCATATCTTGATCTACATGTCCATTATTGGTCCTCGTACGTGGTCCACTATCGTCACACTCTTGTGATCTTATCACCGTATTGCGAAGTCTACGGTATATCTCTGTTTTTGCCGTGAGTTAACTTTTCATCATGGAACATAAAGTATCTCACCGTCGCTCTGCATCAGATCCATCATCCAAGGGTACGTTCTCATCGACGCAATTCCGCGCAATATCCATCACAGTTGTTGTATTAGATTCGGACATAGTACACCAATCAGCCAATTGTTGACTGTCCCTCCGTACATCTTCGCAAGTACGTCGCAGTCGATTTTGGTCATCGTTATATCATGTAATGCGTTTGCCAGCTATCATGCTCCTGGTATTTGGCCATTTCTCCGATAAATATAGGATACGATCGCCTTTCATTCTCATCGGTCTTACCATGCTTCTCATTGGGTTCTCAATCCAAATATCGGACACCACGCACGGAGTCAAATACTTCGGGACATTCTTTTGCGTTGCTGGAGCCTATGCAGCGTTCCCTGGAGTGGTTGCTTGGTTAGTATTTTTGCGTATACTGTGTTTCATAGTGCAACTTATCACCTTCCTTTTAGGCTTGGAAACAACCTAGCTGGTCAATATAAACGTGGCGTTGGGATGGCCGTGCAGATTGGCATCGGTAACTTCTCTGGCGCGATTGCTTCCAACATTTTCCGTACTAAGGACGCGCCGCGTTACATTCTTGGACGTATGTTCTCCTTTCATAACAGTTCATCGTTGATTCCTCTGAGTGACTCATTCGAACAATTCCAGATGGTCTTGAGCTCATGTTCGTCGGAATTGGATTCATAACCGTACCTTTGGCCATCTTTCTGTACACCCGCATCAATACTCAGAGGGACACGGCGGAACGGAACGCCGACACCGCGATAAAGTATACTCCCGAGGAGTTGAGGGAAATGGGGGATCGAGCGCCGGATTTCAGGTACACGTTGTAACGTAACGTATGTATGGGTACATGAAGAAGACATGTGTGAAACTGTACTGAAATTACACGGTTTCCATCAAGAACAGAGTAGTCTGATTGTCACAGTCACCGAGCCGCAAGTTATATTTGACGACTCACCGTACATAGTCGTCCAAAAATATTGCATCTACGGTAAATTTGAACAACGGTTTTGGGACGCAGTGGTGGTGACTCAGGGTTATACCAAACCATATGACGGTTTCGAGAGAAAGGATTTCGTAACATTAATGGTGACCTTTCTCAACGACCAAATAGTTGAAAGTAGCTTTGAATGTGATGACCTTGCGCATTTGAAGTTATCGAAAACACGCTACGAACTGTCATGAGTAAGTCGAAAAGCTCAAGAATTTGAAGAAGTGAAGTGCGAATCAGCGCCACCCGGGTTATATTTGTCTCAGGAGTATCACGTGACATCATTCAGTTGCGAGGCTTGTCCTTGACCTCAACGGTCATCATCTGTCGACGGGCACAACGATGCCAGCATCGCGTCGAGGAAGTGGCAGCCAAAATTTACCCACTGGCCAAACCACCCTCGCAATGCACACGCGGACGCAAGACGAAGAGGATCTGCCCCATGCAACGAAGAAGTCGGTGTAAAGTTGCACATCTTGCTCGATATGTGGTTGGCTGATCTTGCGATTACAGGACCATGGTCGATCATTTGCGGAAGTACGAAAGCGCGTGAGTATAGATTGCTTCGCCTGAACTCAGATCCTCAAGTTCACTCGTGGCGGTTCAGCTTCACCCTAACACCCCAACGCATGCGGATGATAACGGAGGCTTTTAAGGACACACTGGAGCATGGATTGAAGGAATACGGGCAGATTGTAGTGAGTGTTCCTTCCTAGGCTCACATGATTTTGTTTTCGCCACGTTCTGCGGGAAGTGGTCCTGTCAGAATGATTCGGCGAGACGTGGTTACCATCTGGCCAGACTGTTCGTTTCGTTCGAGGTTGGGATCCTTCTCAGGTTTCCCAAACCACTAGTGAACATTTCGATGAATCATGCAATCGAAAGGAGTGGCGATTCTTTAATGTGATCTCCGTGACGCCATCATGTCTTCCGGCAAGCTGTTCTACACTTCAACTGACCAGTTTTTTTTCTAGCCGATGATCCCTACATATGTGTTTGGTTGGCCAACAGGAGAGGAAAAGGGAGACTTCCTAGCGGTAGACCTCGGTACGTGCTCTCGATTACACCATGGACCATCCTCACCGCGAACTCTTGCAGGTGGCACGAATCTCCGCGTTTGTCTCGTCACCTTGCAAGGCGAAGGCAAATTCGAGATCACGCAAACAAAATACCGCCTCACAGAGGAACAAAAACACGGCGATGGGGAAAAGCTGTTCGATTTCTGTGCAGAATGTCTGCAGACGTTCATTAACACGAATACACCCGAGGATGGTACTGGACTAATAAAGCCAGGTCAGGAGCTCGCTCTTGGTTTTACGGTACGCCGCGATCGCCTTGTAAAGCTTCCCGCTGCTTACGCCCAAGTCTTCTAGTTCTCCTACCCTTGCGCGTTCGTGAAGCTGGTTCGATCTCTCGATCCGTTACTGACCATTCTGTTAGGCAGGAACGAATTGATCATGGCCAGTTGATTCGGTGGACGAAAGGCTTCGGCGCACATAATACCGAAGGACGCGATGTTGCTGCCATGTTCCGCACGTCCCTAGAGAAGCTCGTGGGTCCAAACTTTTCATGCCACAAGAGGTCCTGACGTTTAGTCTCCAATTCGAAGCACCTACCTGTGAAGCTAACGGCGCTGATCAACGACACAACGGGCACGCTCATCGCATCCCACTACGTGAACCCCCGCACCAAGATCGCGGTGATATTTGGGACAGGGTGCAACGCTGCGTATATGGAGAATGTCAGCGAGATCGGGAAGATCGACAACCTGGGGATCGAGAAGTCTGCGCAGATGGCGATCAACTGCGAATGGGTGAGTACCCTTCCCGACCGATCTACCCCGATGTCCTGAGAGTGACACTGTTCGGTCCAGGGTGCATTTGACTCGTTCCAACATGAACACTTGCCGCGGACGAAGTACGACCAGATCGTCGATGAGACATCGAACAAGCCGGGCGAGCAAGCGTTCGAGGTTAGTGGCTCTCTTCTGTGCTCGCATACGTTCTCTGATCGGCGCGATTGCAGAAACTGATATCTGGACGATACCTCGGCGAGATCCTTCGCTTGGTTATCTGCGAGCTCACGGACGAGGGCGTCCTCTTCCTCGGCCAAAACACATACAAAATCGAGAAGGCGTACTCATTCGACACCGCATTCCTCTCCTTGATGGAAAGGTACCTTGGCTTCTGCTGCCATCGCCAAATGACGCTAAATCTTACTTTTCTCGACTCGCAGCGATCCAACGGAAGAACTGCTCATGATCATCGGCATCTTCTCCCACTTCTTTGCACTGGAGACGACGCTTGCGGAGCGCCAGTTCTTCCGCGCTCTCGCTCGTCTTGTTGGGCGGCGCGCTGCCCGTCTCAGCGCGTGCGGTATCGCGGCGATTGTGGGAAAGATGGGGTATCTAGAAGAAGGGTGCGCTGTTGGTGCTGATGGTTCGTTGTACAATGTACGTGTTCACTGTATACCCCCCTTTTTGCAGAGATTCACTTAGCGTGCGTATTCACAGAAATACCCGAAATTCGCAGATCGGGTACACGAGGGATTGCAGGACATATTCGGAGATAAAGGACGGTATGTGTTTATGTACAACGATTGAGAATCAGCGTCGCTGACACGTTGCTTTCTCACCAGAAACATTGTAACCCATCACGCCGAAGACGGGAGTGGGGTCGGAAGTGCGATCATTGCCGGTCAGCATCAAATCTCCGTTCCCTCGTCTTGATTTTTTATCTTATTATTTGTTATCCGACAGCAATGACGAAGATAAGAAAGGAGAAGGGTATATACGCTCATGTTTAATTGCTAAAAATAGGCAATTGGGACGCGGCGGGCTGTACATCATAACTAGACGTTGATTGACATATGGGTGTGTCAGAAGTGCTGTAACGAGATGTAGGACTTTCATGTACATCGCAGAATCAAATAGCGAAGCAGTCAAAGTGTTGGAAAACATGCTGTGTACGAGGATGGGCTAATCGGAATCATACATCAAGGGTTTTGGATCACGATAAGTCCAACCGTATGAACGTGAAGACGGATTTCGAGGTGTCGTCGAAATGGAGGATGACGGACCTGGAGCGCGGCCTGAAATGCCCACACGAAGGCTTGTTTGGTACTGGGCCGAAGCACTCGCCAATAACGCTCGCGGCGCTCGAGCACTGGGAACGTCAAAGCCCAAAGCTTTCCACCCCTCCCCAGATGCGGGAAAGTTCGTCACAAACGAGGTCACCCTGCCCTCCGCTGCTGTGATGAAAGACGAAGGAAGCCAACTATCCTCCCGCGGCTTCACTTTTCGTGTCTTCGCAATGGGAAGGAGACGTAAGATATCTGCCACATCCGTGTGCTGCTTCACGCGGAGATATGACTTGAGTGCAACGCGGTGATCGGACCATGCCTGGAGTTTTAGCAGCAAGACGACTGAGAATGGCATGACGGGTATTCCGTCAATGGTTTTGATCCGTGACGCGTCGACAGTTGGGATGTTCATCACTCCTGGTTGCAAGAGATCGACTTTGCAAGATCGATAGGATGAGAGGCGATACCATAACACCCTATATGTCGCGTACGGGTTCTTCGATCGGACGAGGTAGAATTTATCGTTCTGGCCGACTAACATTGCCTTCATCGATTCTTGGCTATAACTATTATCCAACACGACAATGTCGATATCCTGAGGCGTTTTACTCTCGTCAGTACACATAATTTCAACACGTAGAAGCTACTCACTGCGGGGTCCCTGGTGTTGCCAAACAAGCGACATGCAACCCCTCCTACGAATGCAGACTGAAAACCTAGAAGGCGTAGGGTAGAAACGGTATCCTTCGCCGTTGTCAATACATCAGGATAAGACACTGCGTAGAGAGAGGACATTTCAACGCCACTTTGTGGGTGGGGAGATACGCTTGATCGGGCAAGACAGATTTCATCGACCTATATAAATACTGCGTAGTCCGCAGTGAGAGACGGAAGGCCACCCTCGAGGTTTCAATGAGGCGTGAACAGTATTGAGAAGCTCGGAGGACGTAACGCTTTGACCGCCTGACCAGAAGTTGGGAATGAAAGATGGGGCGATAAGACGTAGACGCCCGTACAACTTTGGACGCAAGATTCTGTTCTGATTCTGCTGCGACTAGGACTGCTCAAATAATGACGTGTGTTGCGCCCACTAAATATTGACGTCACCTCGGAAGGAGAGCGGATCAAACGACTGGTGGTTCAGACGACGGTCCTTACAGCGGTACTAAAACAGAATCGCATCAGGTGGTGTGGGTGAATATGTATGATATCATTCGACTGATTTACATGTACACGTACACATGCTTCACTGTTCACCTAGGATTCATAATCATATCCTAGCGCAAGATGCTTAATTCTTCAGGTTTCTGGCGCTGTCACGGATATTTCACGGCACGACTCGATCGCCTCCCTCCAGAGAAGGCTTGACTGTAGCGTATTGCGATTTCCCACAATAATGAGACCTAATTTTGCTCGCGTCCAAGCGACATTCAAACGCCGTTCATCTTCGACGAAACCTATATCTCCTGTGTCGTTGCAACGGACAGTTGAGAGGATTATCACGTCACTTTCTCGACCTTGGAAGGAGTCGATCGTGAATGCGGCGAGAGAAAGATTGCGGAGCTCCCGCGTTTGTTTTGAATATGGAGTGAGTGCCGTCACAGAGATGTCTGGTAGTTCGGAGCCCGCGGAAGGTTCTGAAAGTAGTTTGGCAATATGTCCCACTAATTGTACTTGACCAATGTTTGCTTTCGACGAACCGCCGAAGTCCTCCTGTGAGTCGCATGGCACGAACACTGTTGGAATGACCCGACCCGTATCATCTTTAGGCCACGGAAAGCCTGTTCGTTCCAAAAGCTGGAGCTTCTGCCCGGCGTTTTGAACACCTGTACGCAACCTCCCTTGATAGAATTTCTGTGAAGGAAATCGCGCCAATCCTTCCGGGAAACGATATTGGATCTGTAAATCAAAAAAGGAATTTGAATTAAAATCGTGTTGAAAGGGAAATGTTCTTACGTCCAACATTGCTCGAGCCATCTGGTGGTGTTCGCGACCTGTATAGAGTCTTTCCAGAAGGGAAACATCATACTGCAAGGCCTTCCCCATCGGTCGGACAGTCGGACGAAGCTGGACACTACGAAGAGTTAGCTGCCATACGTCGACCAATGGGAAACTTACTGGTCGCCAACAAGCACAGCCTTTTTGCACCCCTTTACGAGCGGGATCAAAGCACAAGGCTCTGTAACTTGCGATGCCTCATCAATCAAAACAATGTCGAAGTCCACATGGCGCAAGGTTCCAAGACCTGCCCCGGTAACGGTGGTAAATATTATGACCGCTTCTTTCACTCTTTTTTCGGCTTCTTTTTTCAGCCTCTCGTTCTGATTCACATCACCGCCGACCCTGGCGTCTATCGTGAATGCCTGTAAGTGTTTACTAACTTTGGTATAATCTGTCGCCACACGGAGCATTTGGTTATTTTCCAGAATATGATCTGCTACAAAGCGTTCGAGCACATTGTCCACAGCTGGAATAAAATTAAAAATCAGACTTCGAACATAAGGTACTGCCGTTATGAACTTCACCGTTGTGAGTGGACGCTGTCATAAGTATCTTTGAATCGCCTGATCGTTCACGCAAGAACTTTCGTAAAATCTCGATGACCACAGTGGTTTTCCCTGTACCTTTAGAGCGACACGATCGTTGGTAATGTGGTTACGATATGAGAGCCGTGAAGAATCGTACCTGGTGGACCCCATATCAGCGTTAGAGGAGATCCCGTTGACGTCACAGCGGCAATTTGACTCTCGTTTAATTTATCGTTGGCGACTTCATAGAATGCATCCGCGCCATTATCTATGCTGGTAGACGACGGATGAGAGTGGTGTGGTTCTTTTCCGCTGGTAATTATCCCATAGAATCGACAGCATTCAGATTGACCGCTTCCCAGGCGAAGCAAAGCATCGAACATTGCTCTCGATGTCGCTAATATTGATCCCATTAGTGCGAATCGTCTACGTTTTAGCTGACGTACCAACACTTCCAGCGTTGTAGAGATTCCATTCCATCTTGTCAAATTCTGGTGGTAAGGGTTGGAGTACTTCAATAGTGAGTTCTCCCTTTCACGCTCCTACGACAAGCCCATCCAGGACTGCTCGTTCAATGAAAACCCTTTCAGGCTTCGAGGCAGCTTGCAATCTGACGTGCGAATGCAGCCGTAACGAGCTTGGTGCATCAACTCGAACATGAGCAATTACTTGGTGAGGCTTATCCTGGCAACGAATGAGCGGAGCTCGCGTAGGAGCTGTTCCTGGCCTCTTATTTCGGAGAATATTTCCTTTGATGTCGCACGGACATTCCTCCGCGGCTTCCTCCGCGAGATCAAACGCAACAGCTAGAACGTGTTGGTGGATGTAGTCTTGTGCGCTTGATGAGTTTCGCAACGGTCGTCTCGTTTCGTCAAGAACCAGCAAAATCTCCTGCACGAGCCATGCATTGTCCGACAGATTTCGAGCCCGTACAGAAAGACTCGCCAGGGTGACAATATCGATGTAGTCTTTGAGTCGCAGCTCCTTAACCTCGCTGGAGATCTTTTCTAAAGCCACAAGAGACGCCATTCCGAAAATGTTGGCGGACCTGATTATGTTTCGAATTATAGCATATCATATGGGAGAAACGAGTGGCGACAGCTGACACTCGGGGTCAGTGGGAGGGTAAGTCTTGAGCAGGGCATAAACCAGCGCAGGGTGACGCTCAATCCAGTCAACAACTTGTCCAGCATCGAAGTATTCTGGCTTGATGGTTTCCTCAAAAGCCCAGAACAGCCTATCCTCACAATGATAGTCAATGGCAACTTCCATGACGGCGAGCACGTCGTCTAAATCCAATCCGCTGAGTTTCGATCTCGCGATGTCTTCCGATTCGGAAAATATTAGCTTGAAATGTGACGTCTTAGAGGTCCAGTCGAAGTCCAGAAGAGTATTCGGAACGTATGAAGTGGGTTTTTTTGCCAGCCTGCGAACATATTCTTCGGTTTGCACGCTAGAATTGGGCACTTTTGAGAATTGTGCGTCCTAAAAATAACGTGGAAAACTGACTGTTCAAATCGTAAATCAAAAAGTTGGTGGGCGACTCTGTCGCGGTTTGATATAACATGTATTTCAATCGCAGTTACTGTTGTCCGGTTTATGCGGCCGATTTGCTGTGTGTGAAATGAAGTACCTGAGATAGGACCATACGGACAATTTAACACACACACTAACCCGTTGCACCCTTTGGGATATTTTGTCAAGGGCAATGCTGGTCTTGATCTCCGCCCCTGACTTCTCAGGCGGTCGATTGACGAAAATGAACGTGTTTGCTCTGGCGAGGTTGTACAATTGGAAATTGTTGTCGCCAAAGTACAGTCTGTATCCCTTTGCACAAGGGCGGAAGTTTGACATGGCATCAGAGGCAGTAGCCATGAATGAGCAGACGACAACATTGTCACAGACTTCTGAATCATAGTCTCTCTGCATTTGGCCTCGAATGAATATCCCAATAGCGAAGCGATCGTCAGTCTGACACGCCATCAGCCATAAACCACCGATCGATGAGAAAGATCCAACCTTTAAAATCACAAGTTTCCGCGTGAATTCTTCAGATGCTTGCTGCAGATACTCGAAGAAAGAAGCCAAACCCTGACGCCTTGAGCTGTATAATTGCTGCATACGCAATGGCCTATTCAAGCCCCGGTATTGAAGGTCATTCTGAGTCAAGATGTCGGAACGAAACAGAGAGTTCCACATATTCGAAAGCACATCTACACTCATGAAATCGAAGTTTAAAGAGAGCTCATACTTCTCTCGCGTGTTCAAAGCTCCGAAATCAATATGTAGCAGAAACTTTCGGATGTCCAGGTCGTATTGACGGGCAAGAGAGCGAGCGAGGTTGAACAGTTCATATTCTGATATTGCACGTTGCTCGCTCTTGAGGAGTTGCATGAGGAGTGTCTCTGCACTCTCTGCCGTCAGCGTTGGTTGACCATATACGGGGCACGATGCGGCGAACTGTGATGCAAACGTTTGGGCAGCTTCCACTAGAACGTCGACGACAAACGGTGCGTCCAATTGTGGAGGATCTTTTAGCCTATCAGGTATTCGGACTCGTGCACCATCCACGGCTTGTGAGTGAAGGGCATTCAGTTCTTGGCATTGCGATGATAGTGCTCCTTCAGCAGTGCCTCTTGCCCACTTTTGATGAAGAGAAGCGACTTGGGCTAAACCGACGCTGCGAGAACATTAAGCAATAGGACACCTCCAAGATGAACATGAATATGTTACTTATTGTATGATGCGAAATGATTTGCCAAATCGCTTCGCTTGACATTGCCACTCACATTCTCTCTATTTGGAGGATATGTGTAAGACTTTGAATTTAAGTTAGCGTAAATCGACAAAGGAATATTTCAGATTTACTTCTGCTACCTTCGCAGGCACGATATGGGGGTCCCAGCAAACAAAAAACTGATCACCTAACAAATAAATGGAATCAATAGCAGCTCAGCGAAGCAAATAAAGGCAGATCACCGTCCAAGTCACCACCGCTGCTCATTGATGGAGCTGCACGCTTCCCCACAGATGCAAACACAACACAGTCCACTAGGTGTGTTAATTGTGGATGATAAACAGCGCGCAATTTGAGACAATCGCCTTTCGAAGAGTTATCAATTCCTATAAAGAACGCGGCAAAAAAAAAAAGACACCTGGATGCAAGCATGGGTTACGAACAACCAATACATCGACATTAGTCAGACTTGTAGCTTCTTTACGACCCAATGTAATTCGCACATGGACCTCTCCTTCTTTGAGGATTTTGAACGGATCACATACTCCGAATAAAAGGCGGGACTTGTGAATCATCATTCGAACCCTTGTCTTCTCGTTCTTGCGGAAATTGGCGACTTCTTTGTTCTGCAAGCCACGAATCCTTTCTGAGACCCGAGGATTATCCAAACCATCTAGGAGCACTCTTTCGGCAAGAGCATGCTCCCCAAGACAAGAAAGGAAATCTAACGCTCGATCGACCTGTAGTGCTGCGTCCGTAATCCATCGAAAGTATTCTTCTTGCTTACCCAAAAACTTCTCGTTAGTGATTCCCAAGCTCGAAAGTAAAACAATGATGTCGTGATTTAGCCTTCCGAACGTGAAGGGTTTGGAATAGTCCACTGCAGAAAACGTGTTATCGGCGGTGGTCCTGAACTTTTTCATGCTTTGACGAAACTGAATTAAATGCCGTTTGTCTTTATCGAGTTGTGGGTGTAACATCACCACCCCTTTGTAGCCAAGGT
This sequence comes from Rickenella mellea, assembly GCA_004355085.1. NCBI lineage: Eukaryota > Fungi > Basidiomycota > Agaricomycetes > Hymenochaetales > Rickenellaceae > Rickenella > Rickenella mellea. The sequence goes on from ML170210.1 coordinate 29,487, forward strand.
ATCTGCGCCACGTGAGTATAGGACGCACGAAAGTCGCAAATATCGGCGGACCTGATTTGAACTACACAAGGGGTATATCTGGTATCCCTAAAAATAATATTCTTTCGCTTGCTTAGTTGAATTAAAAGGTGGCGCGATATCAATCCACATCCATCGGAAAACAGCTCGTCACCGCTCTTGATGTCTGGAATATCAGCAACGAACCGCGGATCGAGTTGATAGTCGATCTCAGCACCAGAGAATAGAAGGCCGATGCGCTTCGCACCTTCATAGAGTGGTGGTATGAGCTGGTGTACTACGAAAGAAAGTGACGAACCAACGTTTGGCAATGTTCATAATACCGCCAAATTCTCCGAGGGCGTAGATTCTGCGATCCAGCTCTTCGTCAGAATTGGCAACTCGAAGGAAACAACTTCGCCCCCTCTAGAAAAACTATCAGATAGGATCATGGAGAGGGAGGCGATGCGAGTACAAACAAGTTGGCTGTTGCTATGATGGTAGAACCGAAACTGGACACCGTTAAGGAAGAAACCACTTTCAAACACCCGATTCATGTATGCTGCTGTAACAGATAATTTTGTTTCCGGGAATCTCAGGGCTTCGAAAGATGCCAAGATAAATTGAGACGGGTCGTCAATATGTAAAATCCGATTTTGGGGGAACTGGTTGATCTGGAGGGTGATTCCTTTGTGGTTGAAGATGACCAATTTGCCTTTGCCTCGGGGAATATCTCGAAGAACTTGAGGAGACACGCGATAAGACCATTTGGTATCTTCAGGAGTTGGGTTTTCCTGCAGGACGATCGGCTTCATGATGGGGGTGCGTCGATTTGACCTGAGAGGCACGATTGAGGTTCATGCGTTATATTCATATCGCAAACCTTCTGCCGCGTGAATACTGCGTGAATACTGCGCATTAGAGATTAACTGATGGTCGGCGATAAGGCCACACACCGTGAGCGTTAGAATCTGAGTGTGGGTGCGCAGCTCATGAACATTAACGTTATTCGGCGCCTAATGAACTTGGTAAAAGCGGACCCCAACAATCACTCCGTAAAGCGCTCGTGGGTTCCATCACATTCTCCTCACGAGAGAAGTCATTTGGTACCATCCGCAGGTCTATTTCATGTCGAAGCCAACCGTAGTCCCGGCGGTGTACATCGTTGGTCCATCTGCAACGGGAAAAACGACCCTCTGCAACGCACTTGCTCGTCGGCTCAATATTCAACCACCCGCCTACATCACTGAGGTAGCGCGCCGAGTTATGCAGGAAACGGGTTTTAGCAGAGCGGATGTTGGGAAGCTGGAGATGCAAACGGCCATTATGACAGCGCAGCTCCAAGCCGAGTGGAGAGCGAGAGAGTCGGTGCAGCGCCAAGATTTTAGGATCGTTTTGAGCGATCGGTCAGCAGTCGACGCTATCGTTTACGCGATGATATCCTCAAGTCCTGGCTTTGAAAAGCTCATCGAATCGGACGAGTTCCAGCGAACACTTTCATTGTACCAGAAATCAACGTTCGTTCTCCTAACACCAGTGCCTGGATGGCTGCAGGACGACGGGGTGCGGTCTATGGGCGATCACGGAATTGGGGGGTTTCGCCAGGTGCTCAAGCGACTTGAGATACCCTTCCAAGAGATCGACGGGAGTTGCCGTTTGTTGGAGGAACGAGTAGCTCGCGTGATAGGTTGGGTTGGATTATGATGGAATACCGCAGACTCCTATACCTTCACCCGTAACAATCTAGTTCGCGAATCCTTATCGAACGGAGTTCGGGGTTCCTACTATGAAGTGGACAATAGATTAGCCAGATTCCGTACATTATACCGCGTGAACGAAAGTAAATATGACGGCGAACAGTGCGAACAGAATCGCAAACGTCCATGGCCACATATCTCCCCAGAAGTGATTGACCGCGAAGACTCGCTTCAACGGCGGGTCGAGGGACACATCTATGCGATGCCTCATTCCTGCTTTCCTGTCCTCCGTATAGATGAATAGTGTCTGTGTCCCTTCGTCGAATCTATATGTCCCTTCAGGAATCCCTCTCACAGCGACCTTTCTCCCACCCGTCAACAGAGCAGGGACGAATATCTCGCTCTGCCATGTCTTGTCGTGACCGGGAGGACCAGCGACGTCCGTCAACGAGGCATCCTTCCCATGCAAGTCCGCCGATATGCTCTCATTTCCATTCTTCCACTCGAACACGAATGCACCAGTGTTCATCTCGTATTCAAAGCGAATGGGGACGCCAGCGACTTTCGCTGGATATGGCCGAACGATGGATCGCAAGATTCTTCCGCCTTCGTCTAGGCTTGTGTTGGACTGGGGGGGCTGACTTTCCGGTAACGGTGACTTCGCCGGCGAGGACGCAAGACGGGGAAGGGTTCGGGCTCGAGATAGGCTGAACCACGAGAAGTTCTCGCCATTCCAATCGTCGCCCGTAATATCGTCGTTGTGCGGGTTGTAATTCCAGAGTCTGTTTAAAGAATCGGAATTAAGTATTCATGTTGCACTGAAGGATGAAATAGGATGAAATAGGGACGACGTGTAGATGGTAAAAGGCAAAGACAAGAATGTGCGGATGAAAAGGACTGACGTATAGCCAATAAGAGACCGCTCCAATCCGGTTATCATCGCATCCATCATCTTCGCCTGCCATTGCCAATCGGCAGTCTTAAACGCCTGGCCTCGACTACAAACCATCCACCATCAGCTAACCGCTCATAATTGATAAGAAACGAATGAAACATACTTCATATCCATCGGGACACCGCATTCTCCGATAATAACAGGTACCTCCCCCAGCTTCTCATAACTTTCCTTCACGATATTCCCGATCTGTAACGAGAAGTTGTCGCGTGCGCCTTGTTGTCCCCAATAGAACGCCTTTAGCGGGAATACGCCCTGTGAGAATGATAAGAATGGTTAATGCGGTGATGGCGACGACGGGAAGAAGGAACAACGAACCCGAGAAAGGTCTTGGACGTTCACGCTAAAGTTTCCGAACGCCTTTCGAAACAGCGCGTTGAGGTCGTACCTGCAGAATCCCGGGCGCTCATCAGTATCACACTTCCATCATCCAGCCACATCCAAAGTGTAGAGGTGACTAACCAGTGCGGAGCATGCACCATATTCGCAGGTTTGTTCACTTTCCACGATGAGGGACAGAACTGAAGTTTCACATTGTCAAACGGGTCAAAATTCAAGTAGGACTGTAAGATCACCTCGTTGGGTATCGCCTCGGCGAAGACGATCTTATCTTCCCCGCATGCAGCGCGCACCCGCTCTGCCCATTTGTTCAAGAACGGGTAGTAGAAGTCCGTGTACCAGTCGATCTGCCGGGACCACGGACGTCAGCTTTGCATTCATTGCAACCAAGGAAAGATGGAAAAGCAAAGTGAAGAGAAAAGGAAACGTGGTACACACCTTACGACCCGTCATCGGATCTTTCGTGAAATAGTTCTCCCTCAAAACGACTGCCTCCTCTTTCGTTCGATCCCAACCCCATACGTTGTGCAACTCCCAGACGCATTTCCCTCCTGTTGGGCCATCTTTCCGCCACGCGATCATCTTGTTGGTATTTAAGGGTTTGTATGAGGTGAGTTTTGTTGGCATAGGGAAGGATCTGGTCCAGTAGGGAGCTGAAAGTGTGTGTCCAGCGCCTAGCGCGAACGATTCGAGTGCGGATGCTGTTCGTTAGGCGCGTCAGGCAAAGAAAAGAGAAAGAGAAAAAGTTGATGATGACGTACGGACATGGGAAAGGTGAAGCTCTGTGTTGTAGTCGAAAGCGTACATTGACGGAAGCTCTATGTATCCTCTATGAGGTTCGTTTAACATCTGCGACCTCGCATCAGCTACGCTCGCCAAAGAGATTTCAGAAGTTCGAAACGCGCACCTCGAAACCAAGAACGCCATCTAAGTGACCCACAGCCCTCACCAACACGTCCCAAGCACCCAAAAACCTCTCCTGCAGAAACTCCTGCACGCCTTTCCCATCCAACCCTATCTTCACCTTCGGCGCAAAGACGTCTCCCGCCCAAAAACACGTCCACATCGTCGAGCTCGCCAGCTTCTGGTATCCACACGGCCAGACACCCCGCTCTTCCTCGGTATGTCCGCCTCCTTTTACGCCTTTAAGCCATGCTGCACCCGTTTCCTCCAGGTTGGCGAGGTCGAAGCCGACGGATGTGAGCGTCCACGCTGGTGCGCCGGATCCGCCGGTGTATCGCGACCATACGTCTTGGTGCATGGATATGAATGCAATGAGGCCGTATTGAGGGAGGAGGGAGAGGATGGAGTGGAGGTATGATAGGTATTCGTGGTCGTACTTGCCGCTAGAAAGAGGTGGTAAACATAGCTTATCGAACTCGTGCTGACATTAGACACTCACGGGCCTTCGTGTTCGATGGCTTCCCATGTAACCAAAAAACGAACTGCATGGTACTTAGATGCGGTATCTCAGGTCTAAGGGTTAGTGCTCACTGAAAGTTAGACCCCATCGTCGTAACCTTGCGAAATGTTCGTCGGCCTCGTGAAGAGGAAATGGTCGTCCAACGAAAGTAATACTTTCAGCGTTAGCCGGAAAGGACGCATGATCATCGTTGACGGGACTGTTGAAAACAACAACGCGTCATGCAACGCGTCGTCAACGGGACCAACGAGGAAGCTTACGTTTTGCATGAACCCGATAGATTGGCTCCTCTCAGCCCACACACCCTGCCATACGAGTCCACTATATGGCGTCCGGAGATCTGCAGGCCACCCGTAGCATCCCGGGACCAGTCGTGCGCGTAAAATGACTGGTCAGATGACTTTCGTACAGTATCTTGCCTTGATATATCTTCTCCTTGGCCTTCCAAAGCGGGGCCATCCACAAGAACGAACGAAGATGCGAGATTCGAACTCGCAGTCGCTTTTGCCATCACTAGACACGTTGAGAGTTGTCAAGTTCCAGGTGTAGAGTTTGTCGCGAGCGGACTCACCAAGGCGTCCAAAGCCAACGAAACATCCGAATTCCGACAAGCGACCGATTGATTTGCTCACGTAATTTTTTTCAGTCCGTCTGCTCTCTCGTCTCTAAGACACGGCACAGATCTCCGACACCTTATTTCATCGTCAATCCGATTGCATAATGAAATGAACCCGAATTCCGATTGAAATCCACCACCTCCCTATCCTCATCGATAACAATAGGCATCCAAATCATTGCACTGCGACGCGAGCAAATTTGTTCAGTGAATCATTTCGCCGCTGCGATCCCACGTCAAAGCATATGAATTTTTTCAAATGGCTACTGTACAACTCCAGTAATATTAGAATTCAATCTATCCCTTTTACCTCAGTACAATGGACAGACTCCGACACAGTCATTTTCGGCGCTTCTAACCCTTCGTCCGGAATGTCATGCCACTGAACGTCCCATCTGGCCATGTAGCTTCGGTCATCATAAATTTCTCCTTGGACGTGTCAATCGCACTCACAAATTCACCTTCGGTTATGACCGCAGCCTATCCATCACATCGTAAATCAACCATAAAACACGACAGAGATGGGAGTACCAATGGCTGGCCAAAAACCCTGTACCGAAGTTGATGCTTGCCGGACGTGAACGAATTTCGACGATGAGAACAGACCGTTGAAACTCGGTGCTGGAAAGAAGAGCGAAAGAGTTGATTACAAAACTCGCGTACCTATTCGAAAGGGAAACCAATCTTGGATTTGCGTCTTGGGACCATGGAAGGCAATGTCTGAAGTTCGCAAATATGGTGCTATACGGTGAGATCAGTTTGAACGGTGGGCCTCTGGCTGCCAGATATTTTCCTAGAAAGAGTTGGAACGGCAAGTTCAGATGCAAGGCGAAACGCGCGAGAACATCGGCCGGTTGCGTACTGACATCCTAACATCCCAACAAACTTGAAGTATCAGTAATCCAGCAAGCGGTTAATGAATTCCTATCTCTATCATAATGGTTCAGTTAGATGACAATGAATTCAAGGTGTAGCCGTAAATCTGGTACTGGTGCGGCAAGTTGAGATATGTCAGGTCCCGATCGTTGAATTCGCGGCTATGAAAGGATGCTAACGGAAAATTAAAGGAATCAGTAGAAAGTCCCAAATTGGCTGACGTGTTCTCTGCGCGGAGCGGTTGAAACACATCTTGGAACCAGATGTAAAACAGAGAAAACATCATCAATTTGACGATGGATTGAGACCATCATATCGGCACCAATTTGAATGGACCAGCACGCTCGCCCTGAATGACACTTCGAGTCGATGTGGACACCGTGGCTGTGGTAGGCTGCGACTTGAGAAAACATACATACACTGCGGTGCTGGAACATTTATTAACAGTGGTGGTTGCGATAATGATCGAGTTTCCGATATCGCATATCTAGGTGAGATAGAATCACGAAAAAGTTAATGTTGGGGTGGGATGTGAAGTACACCATGCCGCATCGTTTTCGTGAAACGAAGGATGTATTTGAATCGATTCGCGAAGAAGGGTTGGGGTTTGATCAATGGAGCAGATACGCACTTATAGTTTCAACCAGATTCAAGCTTAGCCATGAAATCGGTCGCCTCTCGAAGGCAAAGAAATGATTGCTAGGCAAGAGGCGACGAATGACCGCGCGAACCTCCATGGTAGATACATGCACGTGTTGACCAAGATTACAGCCGAGAGATGGGTTAAGAGAATCTGGTCGCTTGTGAATAAACTTGTTGAATGAAGACCAAAAATTTCAATTAGCAAGCAAGAAGCGACCAGTCAATCAATGATCGCTTGAGACGGTTGAGAAACCACTCTGCGGGTGGTTCACGCTGATGGATGCCATGACCATTGAACCAGCAACAAGAACACAATATATCAGTACCAGTTGCCGTCCGATGCTCGATTTTAGCGACTAGAACCTCCGGACACGGGCATTTGAGGACGCAGGAATTGTTGTTGGTACGGATTGGCGCAGAGATCTTGCGATTACCACTTGGTTCCAGGGATAGATGTGAAGGAAGCGTTCAATCATTATTGCGGAAGAGGATGATGCGATGCTAAGGCCAATACGTAAGCGCAGTCTTAGCCAGGAAGATTATCCGCCCTGTTTTGTCGCTCCCGAATGGAAAAACAAGTGGAGCCAAAATGAGCGACACTGGTGCATATCCACTCTTGGCTGATGCGCTCGTATAAGTTCAGCGCCAACACCGTAAAGCGAGCGCAGAGGACTGCCAGTCACAAATCCCCCGAGAACGTAGAGTAAATAGTAAATGAAGTTTGAGATTCAACACAACCGAGTGGCGAATAGTTCCGTTAGGAGTCGTGCAGGGTGGTGGTGACCACTGGTGGCCACTCCTCGAGCCTGTAGTTTGGGGTTATCGGGAGAGAGGGGGAGGTGGAGAGGACAAACTTGCAAAGTAGAAATGGAGTGGCGAGTCCTTATCAGACGTTCTCCCCCGCCAAAGCAGCCGCCCACGCAGGAGAGAACTCTTACAACGAACGGAACCGGGAAAGAAAACAACCAATGGAGAGTCGCCTTCTTCGAATCGCAAGGTGCAGGAATGTAAACATCCAAATCAATTGCGGTGTGGGATTTGGCGCCTCATGTTTTCTGTGGAGTCTTGAGAACGAAATAGAGCGAGATAACCGAGATAACCGAAAGCAGACTTGGGTCGGAGCCTGAATGTGTCAGTGCCGATCCCGGGCCGGTGTCGTGTTCCTCTCATTTCTCCCTGGTCTCGACTCAGCGCTGTACTATAACGCCAGCCGATGAACTTTTGGTTTTTCACGGAGCACATCAAGCGTGCGATGAATCGAGGAGGAGAGGCGCGAGTTTTACGAAGAACCACAAGTCTTCTGCAAAACTTCAAAGATTGACGAGGCACGTAGACTCGTAACCAGTCTGGCTTTCCAGCACGAGCTCACCGCAGGTGTGGCGCCACACCTGCGGTGAGCTATAGCCAGAGCTGGTCACGAGCCTACGAGTCACGACGATTCTACAACCCATCCGCGGAGTCCAGTCTATCCGGTCCTAGTTTCTGATGATCTTTTACGAGGAGCTCGTCTTTCAAGTAACCACTTTGCCTGACCGACGACATGGCCTTTGTTTGCTTCGTCGAACCAACGCACATGTCTAACACTCGTGATCGTCTCTCTATGTCAATGCTACTCTGGCCATCGACCATCCATTATTGCGGAATTTAAAGCGCTGTTCAAGAACATAGTGCCCGCATGGTTAACAGGGTGTTGAAACCTCCTTTCTCTGAACTCGCACAATGTCGAATCATCTCTACTAGGCATTGGAGAACAGATCCTCCACGTATCGCGCACGATAAGCGACCAATTGTAATCGAGTCCGGCATCGAACTAATCGACGTTGCGAACCGCCCTACTCCCATTTCAAATTCTCCCGTGGCGTCCCACATGTATGTATCAATTTGTGCCGAAACTGATGAGTAACACCCTCACAGGATTCCTGTCTCCTAAATTTGCTCCTTCGTTCAAAGGAAAGCGACACCGACGAATTTCCAACGCCAGTTTCTCACTTCGCACACAATTGCGTAAATCTCATCCCTCTACACAATCTGAATTGACATATATGTATGGCCGCACGTTGGTTCAGCGGCCACGGTGGAATCCCCCTGAATAGCCGTCTCCGCCTATCTTCAAGACGACATGTTCAAGCTACTGTCAAGAATTTCTTTTTTATCCTGGTTTCTTTGGTTTTTCGCATCGTATCCCTCTGTGAACGGATACGATAACTCCCGATCAGATAACGTGATATATTTTTCTGCTCGATCTGCTGAAACGTACTAACAACTACTCAATATCAGCTTGTGGTGGAGGTTTTCCACCGCAATCAAAAAGATGTGTCATATTAAATGCTCGAGTTTCAGCTACTGGGGACAAAATTCCTATGGCGCGACGCACAGAGACACGGCGAACTTCCAGCAACACCTTTCGAATTATTGTGGATCCGACAGCGTAATCAATGTGATCCCTTTGGCCTTCCTGAACGTGTTCTTCGGGTCTGGTGGCCAGCCATCAATTCACCTCGCGAATGTAAATGCAAATCTATACTAGTGTGTAATTATACTCTTACAAAACGCTTTAGACTTGCAACCCGACCGACAACGCGACATTTCCCGGAACTGACCTCCCTAACTGCGCCGCACTCGCAAGCGACATTCAAACTTGTCAGGCTAAGGGAAAGATTGTCACTCTTAGGTACTCATCGCTACGCATTTATTGTTGCATCGTAGTTACTAAATGGCAGGGTGTTTTTAGCTTGGGTGGTGCGACTGGTGCTGTTGGGTTTAGTTCTGACACACAGGCACGAACATTCGCCGATACAATTTGGAATGATTTCCTCGGGGGTTCAAGCTCGACTCGTCCATTCGGAAATGCCATACTCGACGGGTTTGGCTCTTCCCTTATAGCACCATGGCATAACTTTCACTGTCGACTGTTTTAGAATTGATTTAGATATCGAAAGTGGTTCTTCAGCCTTCTATGACGAGTTTGTTGAGCAAATCAGGTTACACGCCGTATCGTCCAGCAAACCGTTCGTTAAACCGGCGCAATTCCTTCCCTTTGTCATTGACCTTTGATGGAATAGCTACTACGTGACTGCAACGCCGCATTGCGCATTCCCAGACCCGATCCTTGGTGGTGTGATAAACACAATCGGGTTTGATGCCATTTATGTCCAATTTTGCAAGTTTACGTTTTTCCCTCATTTTGCTTCTGACCTCATTTATTCCGTTGATTCGTGGTACAGTTGATAGATTTTGCGGCCTGCAAAACTTCAGCAACCAACATGTTCGTGTCATTTTTCTCTGCTTGATGTCGTTTATTTATTTTGCAGGCATGGAATTTTGGTACATGGTATGCCTCACGGCGTGAACAATATCTGGCGTTTCCCAACGCTCATCTCCTTCAGGGGCGGTTGGGCAAAGACTGTTTCGCCTAATAAGAACGTCAAAGTATTTATCGGTGTTCCGGCGTCAAGTTCCGCAGCCGACTCGGGATATGTCGACCCTGCTACGCTCGCCACAATTATCCAGCAAACTAAGGCACAGTACTCTTCCTTTGGAGGAGTTATGCTGTGGGATGCATCGCAAGCATACGGTACGCACTTTCGTTTCAATCGTAATTTTACACCGGTACAGTTGGCGCTTTTAACTAGCCAATAATCCGTTTGACATTTCGGCGAAGAATGCTCGTACGGGAGGATCGTCAAGCTCCTCCAACAGTCAATCGCCGACTTCAAACACTTGTTCTAACGTTCTACCATGGTCGAGTTCTATAGCAGTTCGAATTCCCGTATACCCCGTGATTATCCGATACCTGACTTGCTCTGTTGAATGTAGTATACTGGTGGAATGCAAGTCGTTTACAAGTGAATTGCTTGTTTGACCAAATCCTCTATAACGCTGCTGATAAAGTGATGATAACAGTGATCACCTATGGACCGCGAAAGAATGGAGCGAAGCCAATTTTCCTGGAGGTGCTGCTGGACTTTGGACTGATGACGGGTCATGTGTATCTTCAAATGCTGTGAAAGCGAGTGGGGACACCTTCCGCACTGGTACCGGCTGCACCTGCTCCTGCCCATGAACCGGTCCGATACTAGTACCGTTCGGCCCGAGCCTTGAGTCCAAGTCCACTTGAGTCGTTCACGTCGTTACAGTAACTGCACAAAGAAGTCATTTCCATGTCACTTTATAATTGATCGTTTGCAATTTTGCTCTGGTCGCTTTTTCGACGCCCTCGGACGTTTCCGGGTACTGTACAGTTTTCACTTACGTAAAGTGCGGTGGCTCGCCTGCTCTCAGCAATTAAGGACTGCCTTTACGAATATAAACGATGCTTGCCAGTCGCTGGATGGTTCACTGTCTGGGATTTTTTTCTCCGGAGATGGACTCTCGTGTTCGAGTTTGGGTCGCTTCCTGGAATGCATACAGTTTACCTTTGGCTCGTGGAATTACTGGATGGTTTACTACTAGTACTAGGTTATTCTCTGAAGGTCTAGAATCGCTGTGTTTTTGTCCTGGTTCTCACGTCGTTGGGTGCAAGTGGTATCTCGTCAGGCGTGTCAATCAATTAGGTACCCGTTTCGCACTTTTGGCTTCATGGATCCCGTGCGATCGCGAGTCGCGAGGCGGCGTCCGTTTCCTCCTGCCAATGGTTCGCCTGCCCGATCAACAGAGGTGGAGCTGGCATGCTCTGCGCGGACTACCAACTTTTATCGACCAAAAAATTTACCATGACCCTGAATGAATGTGTATGTCTCATCTCGTCGTTTTCTTTTCTCATATAGACAGTGTTGAGGTTGCTACATTTATCTAGAATGGTGAATATGGCCATAGGGTGACTGGATCTTTGTGTGTCTATTCGTACCCGTTATCCTGTGTTTCGACCATAGTTCAATAATTCTCAGAACTATTCTCCGTTCCCGATCAGTGAAACCTCGCAGGTTTATGGACCTCCCTATGCACAACGACATCTACATGTTCAGCCATAGTGATGTCCAGTGTTCCAGTATTGATAAAACTTTTCCGAATGCACGATTACCGTCAAACGCGGTTCAAATTCTGCTTCATTTGTACTCTTCATGGAACCGTTACTATTTGCACAGGTGAGGGATGTATTGAGGAGGCGAGCGACCAAAGATCAGGAATCTCGTAAGAAACACAACTATTTTCCCAGAAAGAAAGCTATGGAAGTTCGCCTTGAAGGCTGATGGTTGTTCTACCGACTCCCTCATGCCCCACCCCTCAAATGAGTATTGGAGGGCAGTTTGTGATCGTTCTTCTGCCTTCTACAACAAACACGACATAACTGGATCAGCCGCCCCTCACGCTTTCCCACCCAATGCAGCAACGATAGCTGGGTCAGGCGCGCCATCAGAGGTGACCATGAACTAAGGAAAAATCGCGAAACATAAGAAGGAGGGTAAAACAGTAATTTCAACGCATATAGACCGTATCATCAAGAGCACCATGTTGTGCGACCGCCACAAGCACAGGCTGGTGGTTCGCTGCAGTATTAATACTTGACAGCCGATAAAAGCCGGTGTCGATTCCACCAACAACAGGAACCGACAGGATTCCATTGGGTGCTGGTGTGTTCACGCCTTTGAAAAAGACGAATGAGCCCGGGGATGTTGGCGTCACCTGCTTGATGCCGGTGAGCTTCTCGATGACGAAATGGCTATGCCCGATGATGTCGCCGTTCGAGGCGACCTGTTGAGGTGCGGCATAATAGTTGGCTTGAGCATTGACGAAGTTGCCTGCTTGTAAATGCTATGCGATCTTAGTGAGAATTAGAAAAATTCCGGTGTGATTCAATACGTACGCTAATGGCCATGGTGATATCGAACGTCGTATTCGCCTTTATTGTATCTAGATTCGCCGGATTCGTGAACTTAGAGCTTGGCATGTTCGTCGTTGCAGCCAAGACTCCCTGCGGTGCGGCGTTACATGACCCACTGGTGATTTGTTTTCCATTCGTGAGAGGTAGATTGGGCACCGTAAGACAGAAATTGATGAAATTGTTCGATGAGGTGAGGGATGCGCTTTGGCCAGCGGGTACTGGGGGATTTTGGCCATCTTGCGAGTAACCGGTTTGAATGAGGTCGGGGCAGAGAGTCAGAGATGACTGCTGATCATCGTTAGCGGCACAAGGTGCTCTTTTAGTCATCGAAGAAAGTCCATCGCTATCGATCCAACGGGTGACGTCAGGCTCAACGATGCAGCAACACAAATAGCAACTGACGTGACTGCCACCGCGTCGCCCCTCACTTGATGCGCAGGTATTGCATACGAAGGTATTGCAAGGATAGCGAAGACCAAGAGCTTCATTTGAGGAAACTGCGTATGCTGAGCGGTGAGCAGGTAAAACTCAAACAGGCAGAACGCACTGCTTGGAAAGTTTGGATCACAAACGGGACAGTACAGCCGCGCAAAATATGCGGAGTCTGAGTCTGGACCGGTGAGGCGAAACGTTCCCAATATTCCCTCTCAGAGCGCGAAAGGGGTTGGGTCGGAGTGGTTTGTCGCGACACGAGATCAGAGTGACAGATGGAGGAGCGTTAAACATGGTAGAAACCCTGGCGGTACTTATCGAAACCATGCAAGAGCATTCCAAGCAAATAGCCACTGCCATTGATGGTAATCTTGACAATTTGAGGTATGAACGATTCGGATCGAGTGCTGCAAAGATATGAAGTATGACGGAAGAGCAGGAATTGTGGCGGCGCCTGAATTCTTTTTGCCGATTCAGGCGAAGCAGACGCGCATGCTCTCCTATGGAATCGTCAAATAGATTCTTCACGCGGAAGACAGAGCATGACACTCAATCCAGAAATGAAATCTTACCAAACACTCTAGAAGTCGGGCTGCCGGGAGTGTCAATACGAAGAGCCTATCTCACTGATTCACTGATTCTCAGCAACGCCTCGCCAACATCCGGGGCAACATTCCTTCCTGCCTGTACGGATTCCTAACGAAAATTTCAACTCGAATGTTCTGATGTCCATAATCACACATATTTACCGATTTGGCCAGCATTGTCGGACTGTGGACGGCTCATCGCCTTTCTAACAATGGACGTAATGGATGTCGCGTTATCAATATCTGCCTTCGAGCTTCAATCCATGCAGTCGTGTTTCTGTCAATCCGGGACGGACACGGGCGGACAAGATTCATGGAACATGGCAAGCAAGGTCCGCGAAGTTCAAAACTCTAATATTAGCTGTACAACATTCACACCGATCTCGACGCACGACCTCGTCAACCTCATGTTCGCAGGAAGGAACTTCACCCTTCCTTAAAACTTCAAAATTTTGCAATCCGGTATATGGCATCCGTGAATATTGAGCTATGTAATCACGAAGTCGTTTCCGTCACGTTTCAGCCAGCCTTGTTCTCGTCGGGAAGATCTCATCGACTGTTCTGATGTTCACCTGAAGACTTTCTGATAAGGTGCGTACAGCGAACCTTGGTTGTGCACTGTCTTTCCGCACCATTTATCCTCATCTCTGGTCCTCATCATAACTGGCGAGCTATATGTTCCTTGCCGGTCGCGTTTCTCATTCAAGACCTTATTCGAGAACACTCCACTTCTGCCAGCTGCCTGTCACTTCACCCACTTACTCCGTCTTTCTCTCCTATTCGTGATATCAACCGAACGCGCTATTGCCGAGTTCCTTAGTGGCCACCGCCTCATGGTTGCAGTCTCAGTTCAGCAATTTCAAAAGTCTCATGTTGCGTTGTGAGAACGGCAGAAATTATGCCAGTGCTGACCATCTGGCTCCAGCCCTGTGCGGTGCAATGGAGGCGGAACCTATCCAGTCGCGTTAATCTTTATCATCGCTGTCCTTTTTATCAACTTCGAACTCCCATTCGTGTCAAGTCTCCAAACGTTACGTCTCGCTGTCGCTTCCCTAGCCACCCATTCGCCTTCTCATATGACCACCACTTTCCGCGAACATATGGTTCACTCAGGGGTGAATCTGGGATGGATACTGTTTGTTACCTATAAGGGGGCGCATTAAATTAGGGTCATGGTGACGTTATGTGTATTCTGTGGTTTTACATCCCATTCCTTCTTTACTGATGCCAAGGTGGGATGAACGTTTACTATTATAATCGCGTGTTATGTCGTTCACATGAAGGCTGTTATTTTACTAATTTACGAGTTATTCGAAACTTGGATTTCACGTTTTCGCGGATGAGCCAGTGCATATACTTATTGGTTTATGTGTATGATTCGTTCCAGAGTTGATCGTGAATTTATTCAAGCATTGCTGATGAATGATATGTACAGGAAAGATTGCGTCCTCGATCGGAACAGCTGAGTGGAGAGGTCCATTCCAATCGTCATCGTAAAATCAAAGGAAGCACTGGGGATGTGCAGACACCAATGAACAGTGAAGTGAAAGAATCAGTGTATACCAAGATGGTTGGACAGTTGAGCCAATGAGGAGCGTGAACCCGATGTACCAGCAGTCATCCATTTTCGCGGGACGTTTCTCAACATCGTCCGAGCCGTGGTCAGATGGCATGTTGAGAAAGGTGACCCATATAGAGGGAGTGCTGGTAGGATGTGCACTAACGTCCAAGTCAAGCGGAATCCAGTAGCAGAGGGGTTGGCGAATATACGCGGCGTCATCAACTGTTGGTCAACGACTTTTGCACCGATAAAATTCACAGACTGACGCAGGTGACGACGGTACGATCGCAGGTGCAGATAGAGCCTACCGCATTGAACAACGGCAAGCTCAACACGATTGAAAGAAGTAAATATGAGCGATAGCGACGGAAACGTGACAAGGAGATAAGGATGCTCAGTTTTTCAAACTGGTGCCAACAGTCGGTACCAGCAGCTGTTCTGACCGAAAGTGATCCACTCTGAAAGTGCACTTTCGTGGGGTATGAGATGCTGAATGAAGGGGAAGTGCAATCATGATGAGTCCGAATCTGTCAGTTGGTACCAGGAGGCCTGCGAAAGTTCGAATTGGTTCCTGAAGAGTCTGCGGCATCCCCACCCTTACTCTCGAGGTAGGAACAAATTGGACAACCGACCCTGGTACCGTGATGTGACAGACGTTCTGATGAGCTCCCGTTAGGATTGTTGAATACTGGCTCAAGTTCGGATTGTGGGTTACAGGTAAACGATGCGAGAATTGCTGGCAGAAATGATGAACCAGCCAGACGAACAGGTTATCCTCGGTGTTCCACCAGTTGAAAAAGCGCGTCAGGTTCTGCCTCCGGATTGTGGAATGGCTCTCGATTTTATCCGTTAAGAGACCGGTGTGAGACGAGTCGGAGAGAAGGGCAACCAAAACACAGAGTCGTTGATTCTATGGGAGCTCTCAGCACTGACCATTGCCTCGCTGACCGTGCCAGTGACTGACGTACGCCGAACCATCACTGTGACAAGCGACACTTCGGATCCGCGATGCGAAGAGTTCTTGTGGTGGTCACTGGACCACTCTTCAACCCTCGAGGTTGAATATATCAGGAGAGAGCAATGAATATGAACCAGAGGGTTTCGAAGGGCAAAAGTGAGCCCTTATAGGATGCCATTCGCCACCATAAAGAAGAGCCATGCGAGGAAAGCGACTTCCATTAAACGACACGAGAAGGAGGAAATGGGGGGTCGAGTTCTTCGGAATGCAGGGACCAGGAATGTGGATAGCCAAATCCATTGCTGTGTGAGAGGTCTCCGGTGCATCATGCTCGCTAAACGTTGTGATGAAAGAGCAGAACCTGGTATCTCCGAGATAACCGAAAAGACGACTTGGGTCGGAGCCTGAAATCCTAATTCCATGTTACAGTAACATTTTGCCTTTCATGTTGCAGTCTGTTCTCGTCTCTGCGCTGTAAACCCAGCCAAATGGACATGTCATATTTCAATTGGATACCGCGTGTGCGACATTCCAAAGAGGAAAGAACACGAGTTTCAACGAAGAACCCACAAGTCTTCTGAAAAACTTCAAAGGTCAACGAGGCAGGACGATTCTAAAAATCATCCGCGGAGTCGAGTCCATCTGAGCCCCATTCCTGGCGATCTTCGTCCACCAGGGTCTGCTCATGAACTTGAAGTACCTATACGCAGAACTTGTCTTTCGGGAAATGGCCCAACCTGATCGACGGCACCTTCCTTTTGTTTCGTCGTCAACGCACATCTCTGAGATGCACTCGTGATCATCTCTCCACATCAAAGCCATTCTAGCCATGGATCGTCTATTACAGCGCACTCTATAAACATTGTTCAAGAACCTGGTGTCATCTCCCCACTGGGCCGCTCAAGCTTGCTCAGCATAGTTCCGTCCCTCCATCGTTTTTTTTTCGACTGGTCGCGCAGTTTCGAACTTCTACTACCGCCATTCACCTTCGAATGCGATGCAGCTTCCCAAACCACCTCTTCAATGTTGTTGTGTAAAGCGCTGCACGATCGATAGCGTGGTCGTTAGCGCGGTATATCTATAGTTCATTACCACCACGCCGAGTCAGTCCGACAGTCCACCCCATTCCGCTTTCTCTGGGTTTATCCTGCACCTCCTCCGCCCATCTCCTTCCCACTCCCTCGCACTCGCATTCCCAGTCCGAGTCACGACTACATCTACTCATCACCATTGGCGGTATATATTCTCCTCGAGCTCTGTCTCGTTTTCGACACTCCCAGGCTTAGACGAGGCTTCATCGGCGGCAGAATAACCTTCACCCCGCCAGTGAATACAAAGAAGGAGGCGTGATTCGTGATTCGTGCAGAGTCTCGCTTGTTCACCTGCCCTTCCTCTCACTCTCTTGTCTTCGCGTCATCTTCCCAATCTCTCGTTCGAACTTATCTCAGGCCATTCCTCGGCGGACACCGCTCATGACTGTCCTTTGAATACGCCTCATTGATTACGACTACGTGGAAGTGTACAGTGGACTGACGTATTACCGCAGTCCGTCATTAGCGTTTTTCGGGACGAACGCTCTTGCCGAAATTTCCATTTTTAATTCACCACGTCTTGCTACCTCCTTTACATGCCCTTCCTCGCTGAACGGGTGTCAAAGCCCTCCACATTCCGTCAATGGGTACGACTCCACGGTGACTAATGAGCAGTACATCGGCTGTTAAATCAATGCCCATGTTCAGTGCCACCCCCGATAGCAACTTTTGATCCACTGACGGATACCGGACCTAGCGATTCAACTAAACGAGCTTTGTTCCTTTGTTCTTACTGTCGATTTGGTCCAATCTTTACTTTGGCGTAATCGTACTGTCCAGAGGTTAACTCCCTTCCCGCATATGCAAACGCGGCTCTTCTGTTCCCCTTCCATGTTGACTGTGTTCCTCTCGCTATGCAATATCCCTCGGCTGCCTAGAAACTTTTGCAATTTAGCGCTCACGGACGCTTCCGGGTACTGTACAGTTTATGCTTACGTAACATGGTGTGGCTTGACACCCAGTGGAACGACGCCTAGAACCCATCGTGAAAAATAGCCAGCCGTTCTGCGACCTTCTGGTGTATGGCCGTTTGTGACTTCCGCGCTGATAACTTACTTCTCGGTTGCTCTGTTCCATGGAAGCGACGGAACGATGAACCTGAGGTCACCGAAAGAAAGTCACATCAACTGGCGGATGTGGTCGTATTATTTGGGTTGGACGAAAACATAACACCTGTCATCTCCAATTGTTGGAGCTCCGTATCCGTGGCCATGAACAAGACAACTCCGTTACTCTATGATAAAGCTGGTTCGGCTGTCTCACCAAGGATCTATTCAACGGATTATTCAAAACTAATCCCTTGTCTTGAAATTCACCGACTCGCGAAGTAACGAGCCACCAAACCCAACCCATTGCGAAAGTACTTACGCAACCTGCCTTCCTCTGGCCGAGACATTCTGGAACTCTGTTGGAGAGTATATCCTTTTACTATCTACGTGTTACAATCAAGACTTCACGTTATTTTTCGCTGTTGGGGCTGGGTATGTCTTCGCTCGCAATCCTTATCAGAAAACTTACTGCTTCATCTTTGGCCAGAAAAGGTTTCGTCGAATCATTATTGTCGAAAATGCTTATCACACACGCACCCAGTGACACTTTGGATTTTAGTGGTTCGATTGCCTATGGTTACTGTACATCGCTCCTCACCAGGCATTTTCGACTCCGCGTCACTGTTTAATTGATGTATTGATACCGACATCGAATACAATTAAGTTGAATACTTTATACGTGTGGCGTGTTAAACAGGAGGAGCGAGAGAAGAGTCCTGAAATTAATTGCCCAAGGCAATACGTGGTGTGTGGGAGCATTGTCATTGGACAGCTCAGCAGCGTGGACATGCGTTACCAGAAGAATGCCGACTGTGCAAACATTCCCCCATCGCATAAATGAGCGCCTACTTCGAAGGAGCTCAGATTGCGAATAAGAAAGTTAGTTAACGAGGACAGACTGCTGGTAGAATGTACACGTCTGGTCAAACCAATCACGACAGAGTAAAACAATCAAGGCGATCGACGAGGTTGGCCTCAGAACTCCTGTACAATATCTTCCACGTGCGTCACAGAACAGATACCAGAGGCAGATCAGACATACTGCAAGAAATTGAGCCTGTGTAATCACTGTGAATACAAGGCGAAGTACAGAAAGCAGGAGTTTGAAGACCACATCCATGGTTCAGTATTGCGTGTAAGTAATCAAAACTCGATATTTTGTATAGCCAAGACATCGTCAGCTTGGACCACCCATCAGCACCAGTGTATGTACGACGAGCAATTCTCAAATTCGGGCAGTAGTGGTGGTGTTCGCTCGCATCAAGAGAATAAAACCGACGGAAAACTGATGCCGAGGGCCGTGTAGCAAAGATAGCCGCGAGACTGACGATGACGCCTTTGAAGAAATCGGTGGTGGGTTAACACCTACAGGGGAAAGCGAGGAGTGGGTGAATAGATGAGTGACTGAAAGGCGTCAAAAGAGCGAGCGTTAACGCTATCAGCGAACCAGCAACTCCACAGTTCTATCCGCCCATCGCCAAACTCTCGAATGAGGAATTAGGATGGCCCGGAGATGGGAAATTTTAAATTTGAGCATAGCGACGTCAGCTGCTGGTTGGACGAACCGTAGAGATACCGCAGAGCTCGTTTTTCGCGGATGACAATGGACAAATATACTAAGTCCACTTGGTGAAGAACGAATGGAATGAAGCATTGATGCGTTGACGTTCACGGTGAATATCAGCAATGGCACTTCGGGGTCTGAGATAGATTCGGTTCGCCAGAAGACAACAAAGTGGTTTGTCGAAGGAGCGAGACAAAATCGTAAGACTGCCCCAAATTGTCTTGGCTGAAATTTGCGCATGCTTTCCATTGACAAATCCGCTGTCCAGCTGAGGGAATGTGTGATGACGGGGAAGTGTACCGTAGATTGGCGAGCAGTGAATGCACCATAGTAGGAAAAGCGTCTCTGGGACACGACTTGGGCGATTCACCGCTGAGAATCTGGAGAGTAGGAACTGGAATGTCGCCGCAGAGGACTTGTAAGGAGATCCATAGCGTGTGTTCATGGCTCCGCTGAGTGCAGTATCCTATCACCCTGGAAATACGCTCCATTTTCTACAGTTGGACTCTCGAGGTGGGAATGTTGCGGAAAATTTGCGTGATATTCACAGTGGCTGTAGGATGGAAGGTTCGAGGACATGGTGCATAAGCCGACCGAGACACGTCAGAGGAAGAGAATCAAGTGAAGGATAACATAGATTCCCCTCCAGCGGAGAATTCAGAACCTCGCTGCTGATTTACGGATCCAGGGCCAAAAGTATCCAGCCAACACAACATAATCGCACTTTTGAGAATCTTGGGGATGAATGGAGCATATTTGAATACTCGGGTTTGGATCGGTACAGCAATGGGTTCCAAGAGATCCCAGACGCGTGGATTTCAGATAGCTAAGCCAAGATCACATCAGGAAAATGGACAATTTCTTAATCACGCTTAGTCACGCTTAAATAGGTCACTAAGCCCTTCTAATCGCAAATAAGCATTTGGACCTACTTAGGCTAAGCAAATTTGGATTAAAGTTTTCCAATCTTCTTCTCGCCTCGTTGTCTAGAGGTAGGGCATGATTGAGGCCGAAGCCTCATATATTGCGCGCAGCGACAGGGCGATCCCTTACATGAGCAAGTATAATACAATTGGCCATGATGAATAAAAATATATCAGATGAAAATGGGAGGGTGGGAGGGTGAAGGAAAAAAGATAGCCTAAAGCAAAAGAGACAGCGCTCAGCGTGAGAGGAGAGAGAGAGAAGCGCTCTGGGGGCAGTGCTCGATGAGTGGAGCTATAAGTGAGCCGACGAAAGAGTTCCTTTCCGAACTGGGACATTTTGGCTGGTCAGCCGACCCAAGCCCGGATCTCCCGCCGACAAGCCGTAACGTGTCGATCGCGTGGCGCGGACCAGTCGGCAGCCGATCAGATTGGCTCCTTGTAAACAGAGTTTAAATCGGAATTAAACGAGGTTTAAACGGGGTTTAGTGTTCTTGTTTCACGTAATTTAAGGCACCCAAGTCAATTAAACCAATTAAGCGGAGTAAGAAATTTGCCACTTTCCTGATGGCCATCTACCATCGAGAGATTCAGAATGGACAGGAAACTGGAGAAGCGAAACGTGGAGGGTGAATGTGTGGCAATTGCGACGCCTGCAGAGTGCTTGCAGATATAGTTACAGTCGCCCGCATCGAAAGTCGCAGCCATGGACGTTGTGAGAGTAAGTTACGAGGAAAGCTCTTCCTGCCGAAGGTTTTATTGCAGGGGAGATGCGATTCCTGAGTCGAAGCACACAGGAGATCATCTGACTAGAAAAAACAATTGAATCACGCGATACCCGAAGCTCAAAGACAAGAAGTTCGATAGTCAACCCAATAACAATACGAGATGTCGTTTCGCATACGTAATTAGCGAGAACAGGCACAATTCGGTCGGCGCCTGAATAGCCGATACAATCACCATCATTTTCCTGCCATTTTATCCGTGTGCGGACTCAAGCCAATTGAGACCATCAATGTTTACCTCAAGCGCAAGGCGGATAGGTTAACCCATACATGTTTTTAAAAGAAAAGAAGACATCTGTGGCTTCTCCAAAACTTCGAAGTTTGACGGCGGGTCTCCAGTGACGGGTCCGCGGACGTTTAGTCCATCTCAGCCTCGGTTTTGGTGATCTTTGATCTAGTCTTCGTTGAGAAGCTCAAATACTCTCAACGGAAATGGCCTGACCTGGTTGTGTTCCTCTTGCAATTTGTTGCTCACACGCGGTGGCCGAGACGCTGGATAAGGTCCTTCAATGTATCTCACTCCGTCTTCTGCCAGCACCCTCTGTCAGTTGATTCACAGGCATTTATGACACTGTGCCGCACTGTCCTCAGCATCACCGCTGTTTCCCAACACAATCCTGTCTCGCCCGATCGGATGCGCAGTGAAATTTCCCGACACGCTACTACCGAAAGTCCCTCCTGATTGCCATGCAGAATTCTAACATTTCCTTGTATCATATGGTCGGAACGCTGCAAAACGGAATTGTGTTGGCTTTCGGTACCTTTGTGGTTGTGTAGTTTGGCTAACCCTGGGGCTCCAACCTTGCCCTACCCATTTTCCACCGAACCTTCGTGGAAGTTCCCATCCCCGTGAAGATATATCGATCTGGTATCCTCTGAATCATTCGTGTCCTAATTTTTTTCTGCCCATCTACCGCTCTCGACGCTCAACGGGACTCGCGCTGGCTAACCAGCCATTTAACTTCTTATCTTCAAACTCCTTCTCGTTTCCGATGTCCCCTATTTAACGACCACTCGAGAAGACAGGGAGTTTAGTAGGTGATGCTGACTATGTGACGACTCACGATCCAATAAAAGTTTTGCGGTCATTTTGCTAATTCTTTCCCACTGTCTTGTCGCCTCGCCACTCACGTTGCGCCATCTATTATTATAATACCACCAATCATCTCCAGAAGCTATGTTCCTCGACGATCAGACCACTCAGAACCGTCCTATCACTACGTCACATTGACAGTATATCTCTGGGAAAAGGGCAGTATCTTGACGCATAAATGGGACTTCATTGAAGGGTCTTACGCTTGACAAACAATTTTGATACGTTTTGAACAGGTTCTTACCATCATTCGCTTTTCACTGCTGCTTTTTGTCTCTTTCTTTCGTGGCACGGATCTCAATCGGCCTCTTTTTTCCGCGATATGGCTACTGCTGCGCTGGTGAACCACATCAAGTCAACGCATATGTTTTGTGTCAACTTTTGTAGTGCCTTTCCTTGCGGATGCTGGGATCTGCGCGATTCAGGAGCTGACAAAAATTTTGTCCTAGCATATCTCGCTTATGTTGAGCTGGGCTTCGGGATAAAGCAACAACCGTGACTGTACCTCCGCTCGTCTTTTTCAAACATTTATTTCGATTGTGAAACTGCCTGTCTCCATTCAACGTGGACTGGCCTCCGTATAATACGGTTCTTCACTGCAGTCACTGACCGGTTACAACATTTTTTGCTCGCCTCATTTTGGCGCCCACGGACTTTGCCGGGTACTGTGCAGTTTTACATTATGTAAGCTAATGTGGCTTAACGCGTCTACAGCTTTTGAGGACTGCCGTTACGACTTCAAAATCAAGTCACTGGAGTTCAATGCCTGAATCTGCGATTATCTGAAAGCTCGTGTTGGGATTAGCTGGGTTTCCTGAGGCGTGAAATTTTACCTTTTGGTTGTTGTTCTCTGCATGGGCAAACTAAACGCGATGGGGATTTCGGTGAATGTTTTACCACAAGATCGTCTCTGGAGGCTTGGAATCTCTGTGTTTCCGTCTTGGTTCCCTACTCGGCGGATGCAACTGGTATCCCTGAAGCATGTCAGTTTGGTATTCTTGCGCACTTTTGGCTTTATAGATCTGGTACCGTCGCGACACGATGTACGTTCCTTCCGCCAATAGCGTGCAACCCCGGCCATTAGAGTTGGAGCAGGTATGCACCGCCCAATGAAACTGGAGGAAGGCCGATCTTTTCAAGTTGGCCAGATAGTCGTCACCTGGCTACCTCCGCGGAACGAACACGTATGTGTGTCACATTGCCATTGTTCCCCTCTTAATGACGGATTTGACCTTGATAAAATTTTCCAGAATGGGGACTGTAACTATATGGAGAATTGATCGAAGGAGAATCAGAGTCTGGGCAATCGTTCATCAACAAGATGATTGCGAGAGTTTCCATCCTGTATGCGTTATCCCATATTTCAGCCATCCTTCAATAATACTCAGAACTATTCGATGTACGCATGTTCAGATACCATACCGTCCAGTTTTCCCGTCCCGCTAAAAGCTTTTATGGATGCGCGATTGTCGTCAATGGCGGTTCAATTTGTGTTTCATTCGTGCTCTCCACGGAATCATTTCCATCTGTACAAACAAGCGTGATGTATTAACGATGTGAGCTACAACGGATCGGATTCCGTTTCGTGTTATGCGTCCTAATATCGAGAATATCGTAAGAAACACAAAACACAACTGTTCAGAATGACGCTATATAGTTTCCCTCGAAGGCTGAAGGCTGTTGTAGCGTAGCGGCCTCCTCATACTCCATTCCTCAAATGAATATCGATGGGAAGTTCGTGATCGTTTTTCTGCCTTTTACAGCTAACTCGGGATGGCTGGATCTGCGGCCACTCATGCATTTCCTCCTAACGCAGCAACGATAGCCGGGTCAGGTGTGCCATCAGCGGTAACCGAGAACTAAAAGGAAATGGGCCGCGAAACATAAGAACGAGAGTAAAAACCATAATTTCAACACGTACGTAGACCATATCATCAAGAGCACCGTGTTGTGCGATCGAGACAAGCACAGGCTGATGGTTCGTCGCAGAGTTGATACTTGATAGCCGATATACGCCAACATCGATTCCATTAATCACAGGTACCGACAGGATTCCTTTGAGAGCTGGTGTGTCCACGCCTTTGAAAAAGACGAAAGAGCCGGGTGATGTCGGCGTCACCTGCTTGATGCTGGTGAGCTTCTCGATGACGAAATGGGTGTGCCCAATGATGTCGCCGTTGGAGTCGACTTGTTGTGGAGCGGAGTAATAGTTGGTTTGAGCATTGGCGAAGCTGCCGGCTTGCAAATGCTATGCGATCTCAGTAAGAATGACTGAGAAAAGATTATGATTTCAATACGCACGCTTATAGCCATGGTGATAACGAACGTCGTATTCGCCCTAATAGTGTCCAAATTCGCCGGATTTGTGAACTTAGCGCTTGGCATGTTTGTCGTTGCAGCCAGCACCCCCTGTGGTACGGAGTTACATGACCCATTGGCGATTTGTGTTCCATTCGTGAGAGGTTTCTGCACCGTACCACAGAAATTGATGAAATTGTTCGATGAGGTGAGGGATGGGTCTTGGCCAGCGGGAATTGGGGGATGCTGACCGTCTTGCGAATAACCGGTTTGAACGAGGTCGGCAGAGAGAGTTAAAGATGATTGCGGATCCTCGCCAGCAGTACCTGCACCAGTACTGGCTGCTCCTGCTCCTGCTCCTGCTCCTGCTCCTGCTCCTGCTCCTGAACCCGCACCACCACCCGTACTGTTCGATCCAAGCCGTGAGTCCAAATCTGCTTGGGTCGTGCACGTCGTGAACTGCACATAGAGGGTCATTTTTAAGTCTCTCTGGAGGATAGATTGATTACCGATTCGCCATTTCCTGTCGAAAGCGCAGCACAACTACGAAAGTCGTGAGTAGGTATATAGGCGAAAAATGTATGGAGGAACCAATTTGGCGTACATTGTCCCTGACGCGCATTCTTGAAGAACAAATTCGCCGTCGACGCATTGCGCAAACATTCCAGTCACACATGCATCTTGGCCTGGCGTGCACGAAGCTCTTGCAGTCAACGTCGAAAGTTCCTTGCTATCGATCAAAAGAGTGACGTCAGGATCAACGATGCAGCAACCTTAATAGCGACTGACGTGACTGCAACAGCGCTCACTTGATGTGCAAGTATTGCATACGAAGCTATCGCAGCGACAGCGAAGATCGAGAGCTTCATCTCAGGAAACTGTCAGTGCGCATGCAGAGCGGTGAGCTGGTAAAGTCCAAACAGACCGGACCGCCGGTAACTCATCGAAGCGCTGAGGTTAACTAAAACCTCCGAGTGTCTGCTGGAAGCCAAAATACATCAGAAGTTTCACAAGACAATTAGAAACATCCTTTCTCAAGGCTGAGCCAGGGAATGCGGAGAAACTGGTCTAAATTAGGTGGATAATAATGTGTGTCCATCACTGTGCGTCAAGTTCTTACTGGTCTCTCATGCCGGTGTTGTCCTCTGGCGCAGCTATGCCGTGCCTAGGATAGGTACTTATGATGTCAAAAGGTACTATAAAGCGGAAAGAAGGACAGCGCACTGCGTGGCTCATGAGGTGATTCCCTTCGGCAAACATTTAGGCTCCAAAGATGTCTTGCTTCGTCATTCAGCGCCATTAGTGCGGCGAATGCACCGCCCATGCTCTCCGTGTAAGACCGGTGTGGGATTTCGACTCTTTGGATAGTTCGTGTCAGGAATGAGTAAGTCGCAGTCGGCCATTCAGTGCGAGGAGGATGTTTTGACAAATTGTGAGTTCGATCGCCGCCTGAATATTCTGCACTCGGCAAGTGCTCGGCAAGTCCAAATCGGCTTTCAGCCGATGCCTCCATTTTTGTTGTCTGTAGGTTCTCTCCTCTTGGTCCTGTACGAATACCAAAACGCTTATGATGCGGTGCTAACCAACCGTTTCGCCAGGATGTATTGTACATGACGATTGCATTCGTGTTTAAGAGTCTAAGATGCCTGACATGTGGACTATCAATTACAAGTGAACATGGCGAAACTCTACATAACGTTAGGGATGTTCAAGTTCAGAAAGCTTCCATGATGTGCTTTTCTTCGTTCTGTCAGAAGTAGGTGACATTTCGTACGTCGATTCCGTAGCAGTAGCAATCGTGCCAAACGATCCATCGGCGTCAGGTGGAATAAGTGATGCCATGTCATATATCCACGTCGAGCGGCGATGGATGTCTGTTGTCATTTGAGGTGTTGTGGTAATGCGTTCCGGCGTATCGTGAGAGCCGACACTCCGAATGTTTAAAACCAGACGCGATACGACAGTCACAGACAATCTGTCTCGTAGATAATAGATTTTAGTAAATCCAGATGGCCGGGACAATGGAAAATAAGGGGAGGATGAACGACTGACGTATGCGTCAACACCGAATTATTTCCCGTGCTCTTTTCGAAGAATGAGGTTTGGATTCTCTAACTCCAAGTCGGTCAAAGTTTCACATGCAAAACCGTGATAAACGAATACCTTAAAAAGGATCAAGTTGATCATATTTGCTACAGCCATCAAACTTCGGTAGACAGTTAACGACAGAAATCGCCGTTCGGAGTGGATATTACGTACGCGAAATACAGGCTACCTAATATGCATTTGCAGCAATGGTGATTCAGTAGTCAAACAATAATGCGCTGCCATAAATAGACGCACCGTCCCGAAGGAATAGGTTCACCAAGTCAGAGTGAATCCCAGCGTCGCGGTAGTTCCGATACATCTCATATGTCTTCAAGAGCGTTAATACTGATAAGACGGTGTCGAACGTCATCGAGAGGTACCAGTAAACCTGAAATGCTGGATCATGGCGACATTAGTACACTCGACAGATGAGTGGAGAGACCTACGCAAGGTGCTGGTTGCCGTGAATTAATGGCCATTCAGTCGAGGTAATAGTCAAATGATGGTATAAAGCTCACGATGTGAGGAGTGCCGGTACGCAAGCGGAGGAGTCACGAAGCGGTAAGTTAACATCAGCGGGTGCCAACAGCGACCACTTGGAGTCAACGAATCAACCAATTGAATGGAAACCGCAGTGACTCGACAACTAACCACAGACGCCCCAACTGTTGATGCCCCAAGAGCAACCGTCAAACCAAGGACCCAGAACTGACGGTAATACAGAGCATAGGCGCGAATAATCAGCGTCGCTGTGGGATTTGGATTGATTCAAACGTTTATCACAAAAAAGAAAGGATTAGACGAACCTCCAATGAGAACTTGGCTGATGGCACATAGGACGCCAGGATATCGAGAAAACTCCAAACATCTGGAATACCGAGTGAGTTTGAGAAACGTTCTCGTGACGATTCGCAATCAAACGCACGGCTAGACGTTTCTTGAGCGAAGTTATAGAAATGCAGTTGGATGAAACGCACCTTGCTAACATTTGGAGAGTCGAAAAAAAAGAACATTATTGGAACGTAACCAAAGCATGTGAGATAGCGATTGAGGAGGAATATCACAGAGATCGGAGACAGCTTTGGTCGCCATATTCGTTCGATCTCCGTTGGCAAGGTGACGATGTGGTCGTAATACAGAATCGCTGAAGTTCAAATGGCATGAGTCGAGCTAGCATCCGAGTTTGGAATGAACGTACTGATGGAAGCAAGGCAAAAATATTGCAAGTCGAAGCTAAAAACCAGGAACCAAAACGGTCAGACCGTGAAGTTATACAGATTCGTTCGTCACTTACATTTCCCGTACAGCATCAAGCGCAAAACCAACCATGTCGAAAGGTGCTAGCGGTTATCGCATTTCAGATCAAGAATTGGGTATGGGGGAAAGAGGGGACAGATGTGACACGAAAACGCCACCAACACCGACGAACTCGCTGCCTGTCTCCATCGTCATGTATAAATCACATCAGGGGCGGCTTTCCAACTCTATGAAAAGATCAGTGGGAAAGGAAAGAAGCGAACGTGGGATGATATTCGCTTGTTTCGTTCCCTTGACGTTGGAGATAATCGGTCTTACGTCCAAATCAGGAAATATACGGAGGACTGGTGGGCAATGTCGAGGTATTTTGAGGTGAAATAGACGTTCTCCCCACCAATGAACATCGGTGAGCCACACTTAGGCACACCGGAACGCCTTCGCAGGTGGATCCGTCGCCCCGCGGCGTACCGGAGCTCAAAATGATGTGGAGCTCGCGCAGTGCGGTGTGAGAGTAATTAACGACGGCCGCCAAGATCAAGTATATCGAGTCGGCGTCGGGTTGCTTCATATAGTTTAATGGATCTCACTCGAAGAGAATGACAGAAGTAGGTGAAAGATGGAGAAGATGGAACGCGACGACGAGGCGAGCAGTAATGCCTGAGTAGTATCGGCAATCAGAATGTGCTAGTCTGAGCACCAGTGGCTATACCCAGTCGAACCGAGGGTGCTGGTAGGATATGAGGAATGACGCGAAGTTGCGAATGGTGGAAGAATAGCGGATTGAACATGACTCGTACTTGTGCAAATAACCATCCGATAAAGACGTTGAACCAGAAGTATCCATACGCACATTTGGGATTCACCCAAGGATTTATATGCATAAAAAAACCTGCGGAAATTGGCCAGATTCTCATGCAATGTCATTGGAGAACCAGTGCGGGTATGCCATACTTTATCGATGCTGAAGGCGTTGTGCTAGTAAAGGATGATTTTGGGACGACATGTAAAACTTGGGGGCGTGCCACAGGCACTGGAGAATCGCAGTGGACTGGACAATTCTGGATCAATAATTTTCAATCAACACAGGCTACAGAATGGAGAAAATATTCTGGAAGACGGTGGGGCCAAGTGTTTGAGGGTTGCGCATGGCAAGAATATCGTGGATGCTGTAACTGTGTCGGTATGTTCAGTGATTTGATCAATTTATTTCGTTTCATCGCGAAACCAATTGAAGAGTGAACGAAGGATAATAGAAAGGTGAGGTCTCTTCAGTGCGAGTCCTGTCATAGTAACCGACACAGAACGGTCCAGTCCCTGGGAGATAAGCGGCCGGCAAGAAAGAGTCGGATTGGCTAATAGGCTAAATGGTAAACGGAAGTGACGGGCTTCAAAAGCGGTACAGATTGTCCAGACTGTGGAGAACATTCCATCGTGATGGGGAAGCCTGATACCAGTGATGATGCGATATCGGAGAACATGCATGCAGGGAAGACCTTGAAGCGGGTGGGATGGAGAGAGCAGAGGCGACAGGAGTGCCCGAGTCATAAAACCTTCAGCACCAGTGTCGCGCTACAGTGAGCTGAACGGTCTTTTACCACCATGGCAATTAGAACTAGAACTACGAAGTAAGCAGCAAGCAGCGATAGTGGACTCTCAGCGGCGCTGGTAACTCGACTATCAGGTACCTGTGGGTGAAATAAGCGACGAGAGCAGGAATTGCGGTAGGAAATGGAAGACGAACTTTGAGCTTCTTATAGTAGTCCGCAGTCGTTCGACTGGTAGAAAAATTGTCTGTTCGATTGCCTTGGAAAACATTTGGCGAGTCTGCTTCTTCATCATCCTTGTTCTTCGGTCTTGTGGAAAGGACTGGTTAGTTCGAAAAGTGTTTTCGGCAACTCGAGTTAGCCGGCATTGAGTCGGCGCCTGAATAATGCCGTAACCCTCGTTCAACGACGATTTGAACAGTGCTTGAACTTTTGGTAATGCAATGTCATCTAGTCTCAGAATAATGGCGTTGATCCCACGGGAATACACTTCAATTTCTTGCTCGACCATTTATGGTGACCTCAACGCTCTTTCCGGCTTGCGGAATAGGAATTCTTTGTGTGGTGGGCATTCCTTCTCTTCTATCTGATGGTGTCCCGCAACGCAGAATGCAAGTCCAAACTCGAGGTACTTATAGACAGTTATCCCGACTGCTCTGCTAAATTCAACCCATACGATTGTGTGTTTGTCGTCTTTCTCAACGGCTACGCTCTCCGAGCGTCCACCACTCGCCAAAAAAGCCACACCACTATCGTAAAGTGCCCTACATCGCTTCTGGTCTCGTCTACGTCTCTGAGACTTTTCACATTTCGACGCGGGATCTTACCATCTCGTGTTCTCCGGAGAGAGACTCGATCAACCTATCTACGTGCCGCAGCATATTCAGTTTATCGCACACTAGACGACCTATACTCGACTTCGTAGACCCGTTGAATGACGTCTCAAATTCGGGGCGTGCTGGGATGGTGCCCCTCGTGCTCATGTGTTTTCTCTTCAGTTGCGGTGTCTGTTCACCTTGTACCACACCTTCTTCCTGTCATGCCACTCCTGATACCGGTTGTTGCTGACCCGCCATTGTCCTGGTTTGACTTCGAAATCTGATGTTCTTTTATCTGCTACGAATATTGGCTGGTCTGATGGTTTGTTTTCTGCCTATCTCATCGGAATGTACATGTCCGAAAGATAAACACCCCAAACCGTCCACTGTAGCCCCTCGACGCACATTCTCCCATGGCTGGTCCGCGAACCGGTGGGCGTTTAACGGCGACTGGAAAGTTGACTGTCCAGAGTGATGGATCTGTGAAGAGTTTCGGGGATGCTGAAATGTTGATCAAAGTCTTGCCGCCTTCCGGACTCAACCTCCCCTTCTCGTCACTAGGTTTCCTACACTCTCGAACAAGTGGTACTGACGGTACAAGACATCATTGGAATGGGAACTACTACACTCAACTTTCCGCCGTTCATGGGTCATTGTCTGGTGGCACGAATATGGCACGAAACGTGAATGTCTTCTTCCGCCAGTATCAACAACATCCATACCGGCGGATATTGATAGCTCTTGGTATGCCTAACAATTCCGCTCTCTCTGTCCAAAGCTCCTGCTCTGGTGCTCTATCAATTCGCAAATGCCAAATATCTTTCACTACTCGCCTCGGGTATCGCAACTTCTGACCGGGTTCTCGGCTGGCATTCAAGATGTTGTCCAACCACTTGGTGGTGCAATACTAGGTCATCCATTCTCGCGTTCACCAAGTCACCACCAACAGTACATCGTCGATTGCCGCCGTGTATCCGATCATCATGAGATATGCTGATATTGTATCAGGCTTCTCAATCTCCGAGTCCGTCGTCTGATCTTTCCTGAAATGCTGTCACTGCCATCTTGCCGTATTTAATCAAACGTTGGCTCGTTCGAGGAAATCGCAAATTCGTGGGGGATTCTCGCGGGTGTGATTCGCTTTGAGTAATTGGCAGTATTTCGACGCGATCTTCTTATCGTGTCCCAGAAGTTATCGCCAATATCTTTTGTGGATTTGAATACACGCGTGGATCTTGTCGTGATGCAATAACCTTCTAGCTCCCCGTACAAATTTGGTTCGTCTCCTCATTCCAAGTACGCTTCAATTCACCCGTGCCAACATCTTTTCCCATTTATTCACGTGGTTCAATGTGTATCACAACCTTGAACAGGATCCTCGCGTGTTGGATTCGTTTTCGCCTATTGGTGGTGTAACGACTGGCTGTGTTGTCCAATGTCCATCCGGTTGCCACCATTTTAAGGCTGGTTCGAAACTAGCACACGTGTGTCTGACTGTGATGCACAGGTCGTCATTCATGCTGTCAGCCATTGCTCCCCCTTCGCCTACTTATAGTCGATTCTTTCATTCGCCTTCATGGCATCATATCCCATTATACACATTGTAAGATGGTCTGGGTACAGCTTTCTTCTCATATGCGCACCGCTTGCCTTCTGGTTGTCTCCTGCAACGGACTTGTCGCTCACTCGGTCTCTTAACGCGAATGTACTCAAAAAATCTATTTATGGCTTTCCCACCGGGAAACAACGGGAGAGTCGGTTGCTGTCGACATTATGGGGTGTTCCAACTTATCGGGTCTCTGCCTCAATCTAGCACATTTTACCATTGCACGACGGCTAGCCACCACAGACAGCCTTCTGTCACGGACATTTACAGCCCTCGTGATCACATTTCGAACTCTTCGTCGCCAACACATCTACACAGAATCCAACCCAGAACTAGCTCGAGCAACTCACTCTGTCGAGGAACTTCTCCGGGCTTAGTTTATGGGTTAATGCACCGATATAGCTCATTAATGCTTGCTTTTCAGAATTGTTATTGGAGAAAATCGACGGAGAGCAGGGGAAACCTATGAACTCGGTTATTAAAATAATTCTTCATTAATATTCTGGCCGATGTTACACTGTACAAAGTCTACAAAGTAAAATACTTTTCTGAAGTGTTTAATATAGCGCTAGCATGAATATCTCGATGACCGGCGGAATATCAGTACAAGTGCAGCCTTTGAAGGTGCCATCATAACTGCGTAGACGGGTTAGATGTCTCTGTACGTTGTCGTGAATACGACGTAAGACACACCTCGTAATGGAGACCAGCTTAAAGTGAGATCCACATTCTTCCCGCGAATTTCCATCGATAGCTCGAATTACATGTGTATATTAACAATAAGATCGTTTAGAGATATCTATGTTGATGTGCAAACGAAGATCCATTGAGGCCAATACAATTAGTCGAATCCGATATAACGGAAAAGAACGTTAGCACTTGTAGGTGCGTAGTCGGCGAAGGCAGGCATTTGAGACAGCGGTTCTTTGTCGTAATGAGATGGAAACGGCGAGAAAGTCACCTTTCGGAGCTTCACGGAAAAAGAAAGGGATGAAAAGCATGAATGAAATAAAGTAAACTCGACGCAAGGACCTGGTACCAGTACAACGTAATATTCCCAATTCTCAAAGAGATGGTGAGATTCAAACTTGAAGCGTTGATATAGTGAGAATTGGTGAACACGAATGAAGGCTGGTTAGATGTGCAGTGTCAAGCTTACAGAAAATTAATCTTGGACCATCAATTTAGCAACACGAAAGGTGGCGATGAATGATGACAAAATGTCTGTGATGATGAAGACTCTTGAACGCTGAACTCGATACACGAAAGTATCAGCCAATGCTGAACAAACACCAAATCCCGGCTTCACGATGTCCCAGGCAAATGAGTGAAAAGGTCAGTCGCGGGAGTTCGAATCTGGTGCAAGTGCTCTGACTGATAATCGCCGTAGATTCATCAATGTACCAGCAACCGCCTAGCAGAAATCATGCATTCTGCCCGACTATCAGACCCTTGGGCTTCGGAGTGGTCAGGAATGAAAGCAAAATACAGAAATTCCGAGGTGTTCGCGCTGGTAGACTGAAGAATTACGGTTACACGCTGGCATGTTGACGAGAGCAGAGGGTAAAGGTAGAAAAATAAAGAATCTTGACCGCATAAGTCACAGGAACGGTGGTATCAGCACACAGACGTCGTTCTGAGAACCCACACAAATGAGTCTGCAAAGTACACATGAATTTATAAGTGTGAGTATCAATCACGAGAGGTCATGTTAGCTGAGACTCCGCCCCGTAGGGATGCAGTGAGAGCGGGCGTGGACAAAAAACATTGGCGGTGCAAAACATAATAAAGCATGCAAGACGGATTCTGACCCGTCATACTTTGGATTACCAGCAACCGGACGAACGTGCAGAGTTGAACTCGTGATACACACACCCGCCGCAAAAGTACAGGTGGTCAAGAAAGTAAGAGGAGCTTCCTGATAGGTCCGGTGACTGGAAATAAGAACCATGGATATGGAAAATCCTTGAAAACGGTACGAGAAGAAATTCTGGGCGATGTCTCTGGACTTTACAGTCCCCCACAGATCCTCATGGACTCCACATGGACTCCACATTGTCCTGATCCAGTCCTGATATATTGTGAGAGTTTGCATTGGACTGTATCAAGGCTCTATGTGGAGTCCATGTGGAGTCCATGTGGAGTCCATATGGACTCCTTCAGGACTTTATGTACATATTATATCCTCTGCTAGACATGTGGAGTCCACATGGAGTCCATCAAGACTGCATGTAAACACCACATTTTCAGCAAGTGCGAAGACATTTACACCAAGGCAAATACATCATGTGATCAAGTCACATGACCAATTTAGGAATAAAGGGCGAATCACCGTAGTTCATGGCCTCGCTGGCCTTTTCTAAGTCCCTCGAAGTTATTTTCTGTGGTAAAAAATTGTATTTAAATTTGTACTACTACAATTATGAAGCACGACAATTATATATATATAATATACTAATTTTCTACCCGTGAACCCGCCGTGCGAGGTGCGCGGCGGCATCCCGTCGTGCTGCGTGTGCTGGTGATGGGGGTGCCTGGACGTCATGCGCGCCGGGTGGTGTGTTGGTCTCTGGCGTGGGGACGGTTGCGCACTCTCCGAGCAAACGGCGGGTGGCGGGAGTGGGTGTGCGCTGGCGTGTTCGCGAGCGAGCGAGCTGTGGGGTGGGTGCTGGGTGTGGGTGTGCTCGCGAGCGAGTGGTGGGGTGCTGGTGGTCGCTGGTGTGCTTGTGATCGAGCGGTTGGGCGGCTGTGGGCGGGCGGTAATAATAATAAAAATAGAAAAATAAAAAAGGACGGTGCAATCGGGGAGATCGCACCGTCTTTGTCGTTCTCGCGATGCCGGTTGCGGTGCGCACGGCGCTGCTGTCGTGCCATGGCCATGGATCAGTGGGGGGTGGGAAGTTATACCGAAAATCAATAAGAAAAAAGAAATAAGAAATAACAGACGGTGCGATCTTCGCGATCGCACCGCCGTCGTGGGTGAATGGGGGTTGGGGGTGATGGCTTGGCAAAGAAAACAAAAAGAACAAATTTTATTATTAAAAACGTACCTTCGACGCCGCGATCGATTGATCGCGGCGTCCCAGACCCCCACTTGTCGTCTTCGTCGCTGGTGACTCCCTCTCGCCGCTTGCTGTCCGTCCTTCGCCATCCGCCGCTCGTCGTGTTGTTCGTCGTGTCACCTGTTGCTTCGTTCGGCGTTTCTCGCTGTTCCGTTGTCGGGCGTGCATGCGCGGCTGTCGCTTCGCCGTGTGGCGCGTGGGTGAGCCCTCTCGTGAGCGGGGTGGGCTGTGGGCTGTGGTGGCGATGGAGGGGCGGCGGTGTACGGGAGGTGGTGTGGTGTGGGTCCGTACGCGGGTTGGTGGGTGCCGTCTCGATACGGCGTGCGCCCCTGTTGGTTTGTGAGCGAAACATCACAAAAAATATAAAGAAAAAAAAAAAAACTATATAAAAAAACAACAGACGGCGCGATCTTTGCGATCGCACCGTCGTTGTGTTTGTCGTGACGTCCCCTTGGAGTACGCACGCCCCGTCGTCGCGCCACAACTGTGGGCGAGCGGGAGGCGGGCGGTACCCCTCAGGCGATGGCGGAAAGAAAGAAATAAAAGAGTTAATATAAAAAAAACGCACCGTGGACGCCGCAATCAACATCGCGGCGTCGTAGCCCGCCAATGGACGCCCCCAGTGGCTCGTTGTCGTCGGTGGTTGCTTGTGGTTGTGGCTTGGGGTCTGTCGTGCGTCGCTCGCGCTCGTAGTGCTCGTGCGTCTTGCGTCGCACGTTGCTTGTTGTTGCCGTTACCGTAGGTCCTTTGGCGCTTGCTGTTGCTGTTGGTGTTCGTCGTGCGCCGGGCGGTTCGGTTCGTCGCTCGCCGTTCGTTGTTGTTTCGTCGGCCGTTGCTTGCCGTTCGTGTTCGCGGTTGGTTGTCCTTCGTCCGTTGCTTGTTGTGTGTCTTGCGTGTCGTCGTCGTCATCGCGTTGCGTTGTGGTGTGCGGTCGGGTGGGCAGGTGGTGGCAGGTGGTGGTTGTTGTTCGAAAAGGGTAAACAACAATCAGGTGACGCGTCTCCCCGATTAGTTGTTGGTTAGTGCCAGTGCGTACAAATAGCTTATCTTACCTTGATTGCAGTATGTTCCGTTGGTCTGGCGGTATCAGCGCTGCAGTGTGTGGCTGTGCCATGTGGCTTTACTCTAAGTCATGGGTTCGATCCATGCTCACGACATTTTTTTTCCCTTAAAATAATAAGGATGTAAACCGGTGGCACAACCCAAATCGGGAGCGGAACACTATTTCTCGAGAGTCCTGATGGAATTAATCAGGAAACTCCGGATACTGTCCAGATACTATCCATTTCATGAGAAAGTCCATGTGGACTCCATGTGGACTCCATATGGAGTCTTCCAAAATATGATATTTCATGATATACTACATTCTGGTGCATTGTCCTGGTGGACTCCATGTGGAGTCCTGATGGAGTCCATGTGGACTCCTCATTGGGTCTCGATGAATCATAGGACATGGATGAAGAATCCATCAGGAGTCCATGTGGAGTCCACATGGAATCCACCAGGATGTGTGGGGGAGTGTAAAGCCCTCCGATGTCTAGACGCACTGTACAACTGACTCCAACCCCCATGACGGAATTGTATGCTTTGTCGGGTTGTGAGCAGGTCCCGGTGCATTCTGAGTCGCCTGAGCAGTGGAAACGATAGACGTGATTCTGAAGCGAAGGTAAAATGGCAAAGCAAGTGAAGTTTGCGCGCCGAGCCCAATGGAGCGTATCTGATGACCACAGTAAGCGAACGAGGCTGGGACGCTGACGCCGCCATGAACAAGCGCATAACCAGCCTCATATGACTCGAGAACCCATCAAATTGGCGACGAGGTCTGGATATGGGAGTCATATCTGTCGCCGTGGCGGACAAGATGCATAAGTAGCCAGCACTCAGTGCAAACGGAGTTTGCTAAACGTGGTATACGAGAGAGTGGTTTGCATCGGCTCGCGTGGATGGATGACTGATATATGGTCCAGGGAGAACTGTGGGACGACAGACGCGACGATTTCATGAGGAAGACGTTCTTGACTCTGAAATTGTCTTTTAGAGTTCGGCCGAGTTCGCCGAGCATCATCGGAGTTGGAAACCTTCTTCTGGCGATTTGCGCTCCTCGAATCACTCGCTTTTGTGGTCTCTGGCATTCAGGTCCTTCTCCAATACCTCAAGTATCCAAACACTGGGCGTGTTCAGAGCATGGCATATCCTCAGGCGATCCTCACATTAGTGGAGAAACTGTAGCAAAAGAGTGTTCGCATTGCGTTTAGCACGGAAAAGTCGAAGCAACACCTTGTCGACAGCTGACTTGAAACACCCTCGGAGAGGGGCTAAAGGCTTCGTGCTGATTCTCCTGAGAGAAGTTTTTCACCTTCCTTCGTTTACTGGGTACTTGTTTCTGTAATCTTCACGGCAGCATGGTACGATCTGCACAACCAGGACGGTACAAATTGGATTTCGGGACTTCATGTGCTCGTCATGCGATCAATCGATGATACAGAAATCAACCCCGATTCTATCAGGTGAGCTGCCTTTGCTTCGCATCGTCTATGAAATTAAACCTCTTCTAAAGATGAGCCTCAGTTTCCATGCTCGCTCCGCTACGTCTATTCTTCAAAAGCCGTGGAGGTACACGTCGTCTATCACATCAAAGCCCACACACGACGCCGGTATCCCTCCGTCGTTCGTCTGAACGTCAGATTTCATTTAATGTCCTGTGTCTCGTGCAAGCACGGGATGTGCGGCTTTGAATTTCAATTTGACCTTTGGTCTTCGGCGGCAATTCCCTGGCATTCGGTGGTCCTCGGTTCTTGGGGATTCTCTCCTGACGACTTTGGTGATGGCGATCACCGGTCATAGCCACATTGATCCATTCTACCACTACTTCAGTTCAAGAGTCTCAACCGTAGACAACCCGTTGACACGTTCGTCGAATCCGCAACGCCAGTCACTACTGAAGAACTCCTTTGTCAGAGTGAGAGCCATCAAAGGCGACTCCAATCGAGGATGGCAAAGTGGTGGCAACGTTGCGGTTCACATGGCGGCCAATTTATTCACCGCACATTCTCTCGCGTCACGCCTCTCCCCTGGACTCGACTCGTCGTAATATCGTATACGTCGGTGTGGGACGTCAATGCGTATATGTCCTGGCAGTACCAACCAGGAATTCCTGGTTCTTTTCTGCTCAATCATCCTATTCGGAACTCTGCTCTCATGCTCTGGGCTGTTCTGCCAGTTTCTTGCGCCATGCTCATTCTCGGAGACATCACCACGCTAGAGTTCGGAACCCTCCCTCTGTGCCAATGTCGACGCGGAACAATTGGCCATTGAACCAACCCCCGCCAAACGTTCCGGGGATAATACATCGCAGATCTTCGAGACTCGTCCCCCATTTATGGTCGTCACAATATCCACGTATCCTGTGATGATTTTCCTTAGCTGGAGCCTGGCGAGGGGTAATACTGGCTATTTCGATCCGCACGAACGGCTTTTTATCCGAATCACTTGTATACTGTGAACTTTTTTCGTGCCTATCTCACCGCCATCTGCAGATCAATATCTTCGGTGAACCACCTCTTTCCTGCTCTCCCGCACGGCGAGGTATGTCACCAAGCGAAGCTTTGAATGGTCAGCGGCGGTAGGCGGTACTTCGCACATCAGATTCGACAATTGACTCCCACTTCTCTTCGCTGCAAATCCTTCTATTTATTCGTCGTCCCACCACGTCTTAGGGCTCTCGTGCAGACACGCCTTGGTCAACGTCGAACAGAGACGCAACCTCCGCTTGCAACTCGGTCATTACAATACCAGGTTTTTTGGTCTTATCTTGCGCATCGATATTCTTCATTTCTCAATCTAGGTTGTACAAGGCGGTGTTCCGATCTACGTCTTGCTTGGTTGTCTTTCAACGATTATCAACTTTGTTTGTGAGTTTCTCTTATCCACGTCCTCCCGTCATTCTCTTTCACTCCTACCATTCTGTAACAGTTTCACTCAGAATCACATTAGGTCATTATATCTTGCACTTCGCCCATATAGATTAATTAGGGACATTAAGACATTTTTGAAACTCTGAATGTGTGACCTGGAACATCTACCGTAAGTGTCAGAAACGAATCGACACTAGACACGTGTACCAGCAATTTCGACCACAAATTCATCTTGATGCTGGACTCGAACAAAATTGGGGCATCAGGGCCGTAAATTCGAGGTATTTTGTCTGAAGTAATGATAAAAATAAAGTGAATGATCGTGGTGTTGTTCAATGAGAAGAGTCGACAAAGGTTCACCAACCAAGTATGACAACATACCAGCGGCACGACACCGAGGACCTTGCCAATACTCTTCGACTGAGTGGCGAGAACAACGTCGATGCTGCAGGGACACCACTTCATCGAGAGTATATATGGATCGATGCCTATCGCTGGTAAGAAGACACGAATAGTGGATAGCCAAAGTCTAGATGCGAAAAACAAGTTGTTCGTGATGCCTAGGCCAATGCGTTTGATGCGTGATGTTATTTGGACGCCTATACCTCCAACCCGTTCCCTCTCCCGGATCGCGGTTGGAAACAAGTCCATAGGAGATGGTGTTCCTCGTCCGCGAAGATGGTTGAAGTAGATCGAGCGGAGGAGATGGGTACAATAATATCGAAAAGCGAAGCGGACCTGGCCCTTCACAGATATGCGCTCCGGAATCTGAAGCAGAAACATCCCGCAAAGCGTATGGCGTTCAGCTTCTGCGGTGATTGGTGGCGTGCACCAAGTGGAGGGGATGGCGGTGACAACGTGTCGAACCAACCAAATAAACTCGGACGTGCATTCGTCGACATACCAGAAAAAAACTGCTTGACCAGTACCACATTCTCCCTGAGCAATAGACATGGTATTTGGAGAGCGGAAGCGAAGGTAGAATGGCGAAGTCACCTGAAGTTCATTTGCTGGTTGGCCGGACGCGAT
The DNA here is from genome assembly GCA_004355085.1 of Rickenella mellea. NCBI lineage: Eukaryota > Fungi > Basidiomycota > Agaricomycetes > Hymenochaetales > Rickenellaceae > Rickenella > Rickenella mellea. Next base: position 69,512 of record ML170210.1, read on the forward strand.
CCGGGGTATCATGGAGGGTTGGTGATCATAGCAGATCTCAAACACAGATACTGGACAGTGAAGTCGTAATGAATAAGAGCATATCGGCCACGGCGGCGCCTCACCAACGCACACTCCGCGTATCGCAAGAGCCTTTCAAATGACTGACGAGTATGCTTTTCGGAGTTTTCGCTTGATGGATGTCGCGCATATGGCTGAGAATGCGCTCGCGGGCACAGCGTGTACTCAAGGGATTTGCGATCGCATGAGAGATGGGAAAATGGTCGGAAAGGGGTTGAGTGGAGTGACAATAAGCATGCAGGCCAGGGAAACGAGAGCTTTGAAACGACAGAAGCGGACTCAGAAGTCACCACAAGCGGGGTTGGGATAACAGGGTGCCAGTGAGGGCCAGGTCGCCGATATGACGATAGACCTCTAGCGGTTTAAATGCAAGTGAGAGTCAGACAATCGACGTGCGTGGGAAGGCTATCCAACAGCACTAGTATACACTCGTTCGAAGGGTTACTTCGTGGACGATGAGAAGTAGCCCAAGATACTGGAGAACGAAAGGTGGGGTTGAGCCAGACACGTCCCAGTGCAGTTCAAGAGGCAATCTTATGGAGAGATGCTTCACGTATCGAAGCCTCGTGGAGTTGGTTCCCAAAAATAATGAAAGATTTTCGCTTTCCTTCATCAGAAAAGATGTCGATGTAACACCTCATGGTCCATGGACAGCTGACTTGACTCGCCCGCGGAACGTGTCGCTCGTGGCCAGATCCTGCAAGGACAATCGTCGTTTTCCTGAATTGGCATGAGGCAGTGAGGTTCATGATCTTCACAGTTGGTTTCGACAGCAAGCAGGTTTATTACTCGGAAGACATTTTAAAGTTTGAACGAGATGACCAATGTTCTATCGGAGTTAGAAACCTTTCTTTGCCGATCGGCAATCCGCGGGGCTCTTTTTCACGTACGGTCGGCACCAGCCAAATCATGTTCTTGCCGTGCGTTCAGTGTTCAGTTCTCTTCCGTGATGTTGAAGTCGATTCCTTCCTGTCCTCAACCCATCGAAGCAACACCATGAAATGGTCCTCGGATATTCACGTCAAGCACTCTCTTTTAAAGATGAACCTCCATTTCCATAATCCCACCAGCTAGTGCCCATGCGACCATGCTTCTTCAAAACGCGTTGAAATACACGTCTCTTCCACCATCCACGGCCTCACAAGCCCCCCAGGTTGCCAGTATCTCACCGCTACTTTGTTCGGAAAGGCAAATTCAACGTCATGTCACATGTCTCTTACAAACGAACCTTGCTTTCCCTCCGAAACATATCTGCTGTTGTGCCCTAGCTTTCTGTGAAGCTCAAATACTTTGCGTCTTTCGTAGTCATGGCGACTTTCTGATCTGGTTCACTTGAAGAGAAAAATAATCTGTTGTTTCGTACTGTACACCAAGATCGCAACGCTTGTCTGCACCCCAGAAACCGTCCGCCAAAAAGACACCATGAGCAAGGCGGTCCAAGCCGAGGACACGAATATACGGCATATCGCGTTTCAGATGGTCGGTATCGGATTTACCGCCTATTTTCCATCCATTACCGAATTCCATCAGACTACGCTGGTGCTCGTCATTTCTTCACAGGTCGCATTCCGCTTTCTCTAGCAATCCAATTTCGACTCAAATTCTCGTGAAATTCGCCCTCCTATCTTCGTATTCATTATCCATCCCCGACCCTGATTCAGAACCCTCCCAATGGTGTCCAATACCGACGCGGAAGTATTCACAGTCCTCATACAGTCACCGCGTCCTTGCCTTTGCCTTTCCACTCGGAACCTGACAAGGTAGGATGCTGTCGTCCATGGAGAACTAGATGAAAATACTCGTCAGCCTGAAGTACCTTGGTTGGTTGTTATCGGAGAGTCAGTTTAACCTTTTTTTTGCCTCGTCTTTCTCCGCTATCTGAAGATCTGGTTCGATCGCGAACCACATCCGCCTTATTCTACTACACGATGAGCTATATTAACTGTGCTCAATATAACCGGCCAACAACGGCATTGCGTACATTAGGTTCAAGGTTAACTCCTCTATCTCTCGCCAAGAACCCTTCTACGTTGTCTCTGAGGCACTTATACTTCTCGTTCATGAGCCTACGGTCATTGAAAATGACTTGTTCTCTAAGCGAAGCGGTCATCACATCCTCCGATTATTTGCCCTTACCTTTAGCCTCGATTATCATTTGATCATATGGTCATTCATCCAGGACCATTTGACGAACTTAATGGAGGAGAGTCGTTCACAATTCGACGACTTGTTCAGGTATGTTACCCAGTATTGTATATGTCCAATCTTGTGCTAATATCATCTCTGGTGTTTGTATACTGTATCTATCGCTCCGTTGTTCCGAGTGAAAGATCCGGTTCGTGGGGATGAAACGGGCACTTTTTAACGTCGTAATAGTAGTTCTTAGTTATATACCACCCTATGCACGCGTACCAATACATAGCCTCTCTCGAGTCCCGAAAATTTGAACCCGCTTCATCGCGATAATGGGCTGAGCCTTGAACGAAGTGAACGACATATCATGTGGCCTCTTACGACCTTGTAAGTTTGCCGAGGTAAAAAGAGTGTAAGCCCTCTTAGAAAGCGAGCAAAAAATGGAGCGAACGCAACGGAGAGCTCGACGGATCATATGCTTCAGAGTACCAGCAGGCGACATGTTCAGAGAGAAGTAGACCTCTAGACGGACAATGTTCTAGTTGTCAAAGTGATTGACATCAAGATATGTGAGAGGTCATTGAGAGATGTCGAATGCTGGTATATGTGAAGAATCCAGTCGGGATCAAGATGCGATAAATATAGCAAATGGTATTTATGTATGGTGGATGAGGATATAATCACCTTGAACACATCCATGAATAGACTCATAGCTGCTTGCAGCGGGAAGTGAACCAAACACTCAGTGGTAATTCTGATCCGCTCCCGCAAGACTAGATGTCGTGAATCAAGTGGATGATTTGGGTAAAGGCTCTCCAACCGACACTGGCGGAACAAAAATCAAGTTGGACGAAAAGGTCTGCGATCGTATCCATACCAGCAATTTACCATCTCAAGAACCGCATTCCTCCTGTACACCAGCACACCCCTAGGACAGTGCTAAATACACAGTGAATGGTGGGATTTAGAAGATAGCATGCTGTGGTTGAACGAACGTGAGACAGCTTTCGACCAGCTGAGTTATTGATCACGGGCGATATAGGAAGAAACGAGTGAGGACAGGGGAACGCAGAAGTCGCGACGCGAGTGAGAGTATCGGGTAGCACAAAAACAAATTCCAAACCATCTGACAAAGATGGGCGATAAAATCACTGCGAGAAATTGACACCTGAGATTCGGCCTTGACTGACCCATCGTAGTATCACCAACACCATGACAAAGTACAGGCAGTACTCTCGAGGGCGATAAACCGACCCTTAGAGCCACAAGCGACCAAGAAATGTGGAACTGCCTGATTGATGCCAAGTGCCGATATTACAGTAGAGATGTGAATTGAGTCAGGTCGAGTCATGATGTCAAAAAGGGCGTTGCAGTTGTCTTGACGTAGACCATTACGATATGACAGCGCACGTGCAGCAGGAATATGGTAGTCAATAGAAAGTGGTATTAAGATCTTGGAGGGTTGGAGGAAGGAGGATGACAACGGTCTAAACGCAACGGGAAGATGAACATCTGAGGTTCGTCGACATACCAGGCATATTCTCCCTAAGCGATATCGCTCTCCATTATTTGAAATGACCTTGAAGCAACGCAGAAAATGAATAGGACTATGAAGCTTCGGAAGTATATGTGCTGGTCTGACGAACCTCTCAGGACAATATCCTACCCGGTCGGTTTTATAGAAGGTGTGGGATGATGCAAATGGAGCCTCTCCAAGCTGACATTGTCACGAGCAAGATTATCAGCCTGGAATCTCTTGGCATGTAAAAATCCGTGGACAAGAATGCGGGCACAATGATCTGCGAGAGCTTGGTTTGAGGAGCTACGCTTGGCTAATATGAGACGTAGGCCGGAACAGCAGGTATTCAAAGGCGAATGCGGTAAAAGTATGTTTCCCCGTAGATGCGTGGTAGGTAGGACGAAAGTCAAGGCGGAGCATGGAGGTACGGAAAAGATGGCTTTACTAAATTTGAGTGACACGTTACCAGTGACCGACGACAGCACTTGCGACTCTGAAGTCCGAACCCTCACTTATTGACATCACCTCAATCAGTTGGATCTGGAGCATGCGTCCGTTAAGAAGGGATGTGGACTCCCGGGTGAGTCGAGTGCTTTTGAACGTTGGCTAGTGAGCGATCATGGTACGATAAGACAAGACTGGCATAGCCGGTCCCCGGAAGAGAAAGGACAAGGCAAACGTGTGGAGTAGATCATTCCAAAGAGCATTGCTGGCCAAAGGATACCGGAGACTTCCAACCCTAAGTGTCATGCGACATAGCATAGTCGGGGGCGGCAGAAGTAGGAAAACACTAAGGAGTGCGGTGAAGCAGCTGAATAAGGTACTGGCTCAGTTTTAACTGGAATCGGATAACAAGATTAATCTTGCAGAGGAGACGAGAAATGGGAATAAGTGGGAATGTGAAAACATGCAGGCGAGTTTTATGGACTGCGAAGACCACATTAGAGTTCTGCCGAACTCGCCGAACACGTGTCGGAGTTTTAAAAAACTTCATTCTTCAAAACGACGAACACATTTTCGCCTGCGAGATCTCTGCCTCTCTTCTCAACCAATACACTGGATTCTCTACGGAAAATTCTCCATTCGAACACGGATGTCAGACTGGAACCAATACATCCGGCAGTCTGTATCTGATGGAAACCCTGTGAGGAGCAATCGAGAAGTCAGAATCAAGTCCTCGGCGACAGCTGCCGTGAAACGTCCGCGGAAAGCGTTCACCATCCATAAGGTGCAATTTACAGCTCAACTGCGTTAGGAAGTCGATTTCCTTCGCGGCCGTGGCACGTGTACCAGTAATCCGCACTGCAGGGTAGGGAACGATGATAGCAATGCGGCCGTTCTGCTTCAAATACTGTCGACTCACACTCGAGGAGCCATTTTTACCAATCCGCCCTTCCCTGAATCACTTTCCTCTAGGGTCTCAATCTATTCCCTTCCGCTCTCGCCAACACCCAGTTGCGTGAAGAACACAAACAGAGACGTCGCCGCCCGGTTTCTTATTTTGCGGCTTGCGATCGTCCAAGAATCATTGCACTCTAGTGCTTGGACCATCGTTTTATTTCCATAATCCTTCCAATCGTCGTCTTTCCTCTTCTGCAGACCAAGACTGTCGATCGCTCCACGTCACCAGCTTTGAATGACTATCCAGAACACCCAAGATGACTCTCCCCGGGCCATTGTATCGGGTGGTTGACCTTGGAGGCTGATTGATAATGTCGTTCCGCTGGTGTCCCGCAGAACAGTGTTCACTGCAAGGTTGTCATGTTGTCACGTCCTCGTCCTTTCCAAGTCATTCTCCCAATTATTTTCACCTTCGATCTCCTCAATGTTGTTCTGCATCTGCTCTCAAATACCAGCGGATGCTATATCCTCTGGATGCCATTTTCTACTAGCCACCATATCTTATCACCAATCCCGAAACATCTCACTGAACTGTTTACGCAACGCAAGTCTCCTTCATCGCTTCGTTTCCGTCGTCGAATCTTCCACTCCATTGCGAACTAACTTGCGAGCATCGCTCGGTAAGACATGTCACTTCGCATTCGGAATTGGCCCTAATGGCGACGGATGCGTTTGCGCGCCAATAGGATTCAAAGTTCGATCACTCATCATCCGCTAAGTATACTCTTCTGCTCATTGGGAATCAGTTCGTAGTTTCGCGCGTGGACTCATTGGTCTCCACATTTGGTAATGAGCATCTGTGAAGGCGCTGCGATCAAGCTCATGTATCATTGCCCAACTGTGGTCGATATCCGCGCGCGTAGATCCCAACGAGATACCCCGATGCTAAGCGCAAGATTAAAAGTGTTGCGGTGTCCTCTCGACGACTTGGTTTTCCGCGATGTTAGTCTGGGGTAATTTAGCAATCTCAACTGTTGATCGGCATAGTCTCAAGCCCCAATCTGCTTCTCTTATCGACCCATCAGCTGCCCTCGTACCTGAATCTGCGCAAAGGTTGCTCGAATTTGTGCGAGACGTGCATCATTCCATGCCTCAAACGTGATATCACATTACTCCGCGCGATGGACTTATTTCGCTCTATCGCCTTGCCCGCCAGTTCACAGGGCCAGAGAATCTCCTTCCTCGTTGCCCTTCCGCCGCCATTTTCCGACCAACTTTCATCGTTGAACCAACTCAGGCTATAGTTCTTGTGTCGTTCTGCTGTGATGACGTGATTTTTGGCGTGATATTTGGCGGAGATTAGCTTGCGCACGGAGACTTCCAACCTCCACTGATTCATTCATCACCCACAGCAGTGCTGGGTTGTTATGTCCTACAAATACCGGTTACATCGTTTCTTCAAAGCGACCGCTCATGGATCAACCCCAGATGTGGCGACGACAGTCTAACCTGGTATACTGGCTTCAGGGTGCTGCCCCATTGTCACATTCACTCTTGTCTCCGGGGGGATATCTGTCGATCAATCACCATATACAGTATATACTTGTACATGCTTTACTTGATTGGACGTCTTCGACGACCGGAATCGTTCGAAGATTCATGCTGAGTGCTCTGTACGTTTGCCCACATTACCATCCGCCTAACATGGTCGATTCATGCTCATGTCTCGCTCAAGTGCTCCTATGAAAAGAAAGCCAACTGAATGTTGGTTTTCAATGCTAGTTTGATTTCGATTGTTGTATTCATCGTTATATCCTGTATCCCACACACCAGATACATAGTGTAAAATCCTACCAGGTGTCTCTGGAGGTCACAAAGAAATGTTGCCTTTAGTAGGAAGTATGGAAATATCCCCAAATATATTGACGACAAGTCACCTGGGACGAACATACAAGATTATACCGTGCGCGTGATCAAGACAGAACGAAATGAGGCGTATGATGCCGAGTTCGATATGTATGGGTCTCATAAAGCCAAGGGCATTCGCCGCAACTATGGGAAGCTCCGTAACCAAGCATATACACAATGAACGGGAGCGAGAAATAGAGCTGAGTTTCGAGCCGGACAAATCCCCTTGGCTGCCACGGTGACATACATGATAAAGCGAGTGCACCAACTTAGAAGAGAACAGAGAGCCTGAATGGATTAGAAAGAGCGGAAAATATAGACGGAAGACAACAATGAGCTTGACCTGTCATTGCATAACATCAACTGCTCTGCGAACGCCATCATGGCTTTCGATGGTTAACAAGGATCCTCAATAGCAAGAATATAGGAAACCAGGAAAGTTGTCGACAGATGTCGGATGCTGGAATACGTGGGCAAGTGCAGTCAGAGTCGGGAGGAGCAGAATAAATGGAACGCAGAAGTTGAGAAGCACGGAAGCATCATCCAAGCAAATGGCACGAGTTCTAACCTCATTGGAACCAATATGTGTTAAGCGACAACAAGAAATCGACGGCTGAGATTCGAATCAGTCTTTAGAATAATACCAGCACCATTTCAGATTCTATTTTGGGCCATACTCTCGAGAGCTGAGGGCGGAGCCTCAGAGGTAAAAAGAGTAGCCGTGGGTTGACCAAGGGTGCTGGTAGTAGAGAAGTGCATCGAATCAGACCGTCACATGGTGCCAGAAAATTCGTCAAGATGTCTCGCTGTAGTGCGACGATATGAAAACCCAAGCTTTAATGGCAGCGACTACATTCGAAGCAGGAAGCTAGCGAAAGCTATCAATTCCAGCGGAATGGCATCGTATGATGCGACTACAGAGCTTGGGTTCCAAATAAGGCCTATCAGCAAGGGACAACTGGACTGGGACATTTTTCTGAGATAGTCGATGGACCAGCCAGGGACTCAAGACTACCATTTCACTCTCCTTCCTCAGCATCACTAGACCGACTTCGAAGAATCGATGGTGAGCATGAGTAGAACTATGAGGCCTCTGAAGTATACATGCTGGGTATCAGAATGGCATCCAGCCGAGACAAGGATTACCGAAGTCATAGGAGGATGGATATATGTGCAGACTCCGAAGTCGTCACGAGCGGGAATATCAGCCAAGAGTCACATGATCCGGCACATCCGCAGACGTGCTATCGGCAAAACGATTGGCGACGTGGATACGAGAGGATGACTTGGAGAACTATTCTTGGCTGAGAGTATTGGATGTGGACTGAGATAGTGAAGACAGAATACTCGTAGGACGCAGCCCCAGTGGAAGTACGAAATGCACGTTGTTAAGTTGAACGAGGACTGAGGTAGGTGACCATCGGAATGGACGAAACAGACCATGACGAGTTGATGTAGCGAATACACAACCAGGATAAAACAAGGTCGATCTAACGGGAAATGACACTACGCACGATTGCTCAATGATCTGATACGCAATTTCGAGCGTGTCAATAAGCTCTAACCATCCTTGAGGACCATCGCATTCAGATGAATTTGATCAGCCTGGTAATTAAGGACGTGTTTTTTGGCTAGTGCGGCTCAATTGCGTGTGGGAGTGGGTTGGTCGTGACACGATGCCACCAGAAAAGGCCAGCGATTACACCCCAGAGACATGACATGGCGGCAGAGGCGGAGTTCGACTGAATGCCAGTGTTATTTAGTCATAATACGAAGGAGACATCCAAACCAGTGCATTGCGGAACACCGATCGCGTTGTGGTTTCCATTTAACACCATAGCGCGTACTGTACCTGTACAACGTGCTGGGTGAGCAAATACATGAGGAGACCGATAGAGCAATCAGATAACATTATGATTTCCGGGATTTAGTGCCACCAGCTAGTAGTACAGAAGGCGGCATGAGACGGGAAGTGGGAAGATGAAAGATCGAGAGGGTGTGGTTTTATGGTCGCATTAGAGTTCAGCCGAGTTCGCCGAGGATGTGAGCGGAGTTTGAAAAAACTTCATTCTGTTTAAGTTGACACAGTGCCGTAGAGGGCTCTGCAGTTCTTCTCGTGTCCAATAAACCTAGTTCACCAACGAATTCGACCATCTACCGGTGAGCATCACGTCATGAATGCATGAATCAGGACAATGTCTCCCGCAACCCGTACCTGGAAAACTCATTGGAACCATCGATTAGCTCGCTTTGCGTTCTGGGAGACGTAGAAGCAATACCTCGTCGACAGCCAACCTGAAACGTCCGCGGAACTTGCTCGCCATATATATCGCGCAAGGTGACTACTTTACCGATGGGAGAATGTCAATTTCCTTTGTCGTCTTGCCCAGAACACTTCGCGCTGAGTTCAACGACAGTTCTTCAAATACCTTCGAATGCGTGGCCACGGCTCATTATACCACCACCACCTCACACATGTGTCGTCGTATCTTAACAAGGATCAAGTGTCCAGCATCCATTCCCCTTTGCCCTTGTCGTAGCCACACATTGCGAGGGCCTGACATTTTGCGTCCGAATTCGGCCTCAAATTCTCGCTGTTGCCATGCGGCTTGGCGTTTGGGCAAGAAGCGTGCTGTATTACCTTGTTCCGCAGGATCGTATCCTACCTTTCCTTCAAATCGCTGAACTGTCTGCAAATCCCATTGCCCCGTCCGCGCTCCTCTTCCCTCGTCAACTGAAGTACTTCATTCGCGAACCAAAAGGTAAGCCTACAAAAGGTAAGCCTACACAAATGGTTTCACCATGTAATAGCAACTTTCTGCGACGGATGCACTAACCTCAGGATTCCGCCCTCGTCCATTCATCTCCATCTATATTCAGCTTTCTGCGTCCATTCAGAATCAGTCCGTATCCTCCCGCGTGGACTCAACGGGGAACCTCATTTGGCAATGAGCATGCACGACGGTATACGGTCGTCATACCAGTCTATCATTGCCTCACTTGCGGAACTGGAACCCACACGGAACACCACGGGATATCTGGAGGCTCGCTGCAAGAAAGACACCATTAAACTGTCCTAATTATCGTTCATGATGAACGAAATTTCCCTCGTCTCAATGATGTCGTTTCTATCGCGATTTCAAGCTGTTGATCAGTATTGTCTCGTGCTCTTTTTTGCTTCTCGTATCGATCCACCAGCCGCTCCCAAACCCGGATGTAGGGAATGCCCAAACATATACTAGCAGCACGTTCATCCATTCTGAGGCGCGAAGTGTTATCATATCACCCGCCCGGTTCACTGGCCTATGTCACGCGGTTTGCTAAACTCCTTCCAGAACAGAATATTCTCGTACCGCTTTCCTTTCCGCCATACGAACACTAGTTTTCATCAGGGAGTCGACTCGACCCGGGGCTCCTCGCGTCCTTCCTTGTGATACCAATTTTCAGCGTTAAGTTGGCGGATATGCGCTCGCGTACGGGTAATACAAACTTCACCAATCCCTCTTTGCAATCTTATCATGTTTCGTTTTAATCTTAAGTGCTCAGTCCCACTTGGTATCGCGACTCCGTAGTGTATTGGATGTGATGTGAATAGCAATATACATGAGTTCTTTCGATCGGTGCGCACGCAAAAATCGGTGGACAACGTAAATACGAGGGATAGTACGAACATGCCTTTTATCAGGTCGCGTAAACACCTAGCTCGCGGCGAGCATCCAATGGGTTAAAAGCGGTTGATACGAGGGTAATTGACGAGGTCGGGAAAGGATGACCACGAACTGTCCGCAAGATTATGGGGAAGCATTGAGGTTGAGGGAAAATAGTCGGATGAGATGACGACAGTCCAACACATCGCCTATGTCTGTGTTCCCGTGACACTCAATCCAACAGCTCCAATTCTTAACACCGCCAGTAGATGTTGGGTAGGCGTGGCGTAGATAGAAAAAGAGATGGTATCATTGTCCAATAGAGCTCCCGTGAGACAAGTAAAATCAGCCAACTTTGAGTTTCTCGTGTCATCTTTGACCCATCGCCCGAAATCCGATATGCGGTGAAGCCCTTCCCTAGTTTTACAAGGATGGTTGAGCCCTCCGACCCGAGTGCTCTTAAAACCCTTGGCATGAATCGACTACACTAGCATAAGGTGCTTGGAGCGTGGCGCAAGATGGATAGGATCAGATGGTAAGGAAAAGAAAAACTGTGCTTGGCGAACACATGAACGCCGCCAGTGGGACATAGATTACTCATCAGCTATCGCTCTCTGCAACTCCATCGCTTGATGTGATGTGATGGAAGGCGTGTGCAACGATAGCGTAGAATATCGGTAAAGTTCAGACGACTGGAGACAGAAGTAACTGAATTTGTGGGAAACGACCGATGCAGTAGCTCGAGCGTCAAATAGTCGGGACACAGTGCTGAGCGCGATGGAAGGTAGCCAACGACGGGCGCTGAATATTCTTGCACACTCGCCGGTTGAAAAGGTCACCGAATGCAGTATGGAGAGGAGGCAGATAAAGTAGAAGAGGATGGTGAGCCCACAGGGAGAGCCGCGCTGGAGCTTTGACTTAGAGGAAGTTAGATGTGTCCGAGTATTTGAAGCTTGAAGGAACCGCATGAGAAGAATCTTATTCCAGCTGAGGCCAAGAAGAGATTCCCGATCCTTGAGATAAGCACCCAGCAAGAAAGTGTCTCCAAAAGGAGTATAGAGCTCAACACGCCCGAGATCGCCGGCCACGTGGTGTTGAATCGGAGTCTGAAACTTTAATTGCCCAATAATCGATCTCTCAAAAGCTTGCCATCCACACCTGGCGCAAAAGTGAAATGATGGGAGAAACATAGCGCAAACTTATCATGTAACTTATTGGAACTTGTTGGTGACTATTTTCGGCACACATAGTCCGAATAAGATGGCCGAACATACTTATTGTTTGAAGCTCGAACAAATCAATGAATTATTTTGACTTTGTTTAGCGAACATAATCTACGTACGCACCGACTAAGTCAGCCACACAAAGGAAACACGTATTTGGAGTATATTTAGCGAATATTTTCTTATTGTGTTCGGCAAACGAAGTCCGAATACGGTCATCAGTCATATTGCGCATTTATTCAGGGTATGTTCACCCTTAGTTCGCGAAACTAATTGTATTGGACTTATTCCGATTGTGTTTGCCAAACATACCAATCGGGAGGCCGGGCCGAACGGTAAGTTGGGCCAACATAGTCGGAATAAGTCCATACAATTAGTTTCGCGAACAAAGGATGAACATACCCTGAATAAATGCGCAATATGACTGATGACCGTATTCGGACTTCGTTTGCCGAACACAATAAGAAAATGTTCGCTAAATATACTCCAAATACGTGTTTCCTTTGCGTGGCTGACTTAGTCGGTGCGTACGTAGATTATGTTCGCTAAACAAAGTCAAAATAATTCATTGATTTGTTCGAGCTTCAAACAATAAGTATGTTCGGCCATCTTATTCGGACTATGTGTGCCGAAAATAGTCACCAACAAGTTCCAATAAGTTACATGATAAGTTTGCGCTATGTTTCCCCCCTCATTCACTTTTGCACCATGTGCCATGCTGCACGGCTTGTCGACCTCCTCCTAATATACTCGTATCAAGCAAGCTGTATGGCGTTCCTACGACGATTACGGATGTGAGGATCAACCAAATGTCCCTCCAGCAACTCGCGGAAGGCGAGGATCGTCCACGCGCCTCGCTCACTGTTTCGCCACACGTCCGCGGATCTGGAGCAAAAAGTACCCTATCGTTTCTAGAACACGAAACTTTTCTTCTGGAGGCAACATTAACGAGTTGGGATGTTCCATTTCTGACTCTTCTGCAACGTTTTCTTCTCGTGATTCTAACAAGTGCCTGGTATTCTTCTGCGTCAACGTAAGCCCGCAAAGCAAGCGTTCTCCCGCCTTTCAGAACCACGCCGCAATCGCCATCGACCCATGATGATTATACCTTTCCCTACTCGTGAAATTTTCTTCAAAGCTCCTTTGGTCTCCATCCCAACCCATTCTGCCATCTCAGATTTACACGATGTCACCACGGTCCGACCGCCAGGGCCATCTATCGAACACCATCTGCATTCATGTCATTGAATTACAGAGCTTTGGACATTAGGAATACAGGTGCCGCTCGGATAAGTAGCTTTTGGCGGCATCTTCGTGTTTTCGTGGTACACAATCATAGCTTGGTCGGCATTGTGTTCAGCGTCATTCTGACCATGACATCCCCGTTTTTTATGCCGTTGTGCCACACTCTCAGCGCTGGTTTCATTCGCTTTGTCACACCAGAGGCGATGGATCACTAAATAACATCCTCGACGACAGTTTCATATTTACCACACGAGACAAAAGTCGAGGCGGAGCTTTACCATTCCCTCCTCTGGTGAGTCCGAAAAGACTTACCACCACCCTGTTTGTCCCGACGGACTCCTTCCTTTCATCCCCGCGCTTTCCCAACTGCGATGGTACAAGAGTGTACATGTTCTCAACTACTCTGATCCACTAGCCCCATCCTGAAGGCTTTCCGTTTCATTCGTGCGTGGATACATACATCTTTGGACGACGTCCCTGGATACAACTCTGGTGTTGCGCGTGCGCTCACAGGTATCACTGATGGGCAACAATCATCCGATTCAAATACTCGCCTGAGTATTGCTGCCAATCTGCAGAGTCTTCCACAATGCACGTGTAAACCTTCTCGATTGAATCCACGACTCGTCTCAGGTCTCAGAATCTATGTCCTGATCGTTGTTCTCTCACTTGTGGTCACTCCAGCTTTCAGAGACCGCTCGTGCAGTTATGCAGGAATGAGTTCCCTCTCTGTTGACCAATATCTACGCTGCACGCTCATGGACTGAATCTTTTCATTTTACTCGAGTATTCTAGCGACCTTCGATATCCATTTTTACCGTGACGATCACGTTTCACGTTGTCTGGACTTCGTTTATGTCGCTAACCGAAATATAATTGTATGTGTGACCTATACCAAATACATGTACGCTAGAAATGATGCGCGAATTATATATAAACACATCTGAAGCCACGGTAGAGATAGATACACTTCGAACACACTTATCAACGCAGATTCCATATTGGGCCTGACTGGTCAATACTAAAGGCAAGGCCTTGCATACGAGGAGAGAATTTGGACTTGGTGTACGTTTGTGCGAGAAGAAATCAGTTGATAACATTTGAAATTGACAAATTCGTATATTAAGTGAAAGAGGCATACTTCGCTTGGTAAAACCCCTAACGTTGACAACAACCATCGCAATTACAGAACTCGTTGAACTGCGAAAACGCGAATATCCCGTAGCAGGGAACTCCGAGTGGCTTCACAGAGGATGTGTCCATGGAGGTGGCGGGGAAGCGCGATCGTAAGGTGAATCCACAAGGGAACATGTTCGATGGTGGAAAGCGACGAGGGTTTAGTTCTTGAGTCGATAAAAATGCCCCGACTACCAGGTGCTGGCTCGTCGATGCACCATAGCCGGAAATGTATTTTGAAGGCGTAGATGCAGAAGAGTTCCGCAGAGCGTGACCTCAGGAATCCGTGGCATATAATATCTTGTCAAGGCCAGATCCCAGTCGATGCCGCCGTAAATTATCGTGAAAGATAGCTAAAGAGCTTAGTGGGATGGATGACAACAGCCAAATTCCCGAAACATGAGAAGTTGGAATGGGAAACGCGTTGCACGGATTCTTGTGGGTGTCTATTTTACCCGCCATATCAAAGCACAACACAGGTGAGATGGCGCACAGAAATCTTGGAGTTTCAGCACGATATCCACCGAGTAAGAGGAATGGCAGGAAATTGAAACTGATCCATAAGATCCCAAGCGAGCAATCAGGAAAGTTGGAAGAAAAAGGGTGTTGACGCGGAGTCGGTTGATCCAAATGGCTTCGTCGCACGTCTCAAGAGTCATCCACAGTACAGAGAATCTCAGCCTCAGTGGAGCAGTGAATACTCCAGTTGTGTCGATACGGAGTGGGCGCACTATACAGCGGAGGGCAGTGCGTCGCACGAATGCTGAAAGTTGTTATGGCTTTCGGAGAACGGTCGTGTTTGAGTGATATAACGGTAGAGGTGTCGCTAGGAGAAGCAAGTTGAGTGAGTCGAAATAATGGTTAACTCGAACGGGTGAGATTCGGATGGAAGTTAACGATCGCCATACGAGAGTATCCCGGGTCCGTCGACCGCGGTCGCGTTATCCACATTCCATGCTATCACCAGCTGAACTCAAAGATTTAGACGTACGTCACAACGGCTCCTGAAAGGACCATCGATTGAAAGACGTCAGAAGAGCACAGGACTGGTGATTCGATTGACATGAGTCGCGTTTATAGAACGGTCAGGTAATGACTGGGGAGTTGGAAACAACCAGAAGGTACGAAATGTATTCAATCGAGCCCGAAATGAGGCGGGTTGGAAGACAACCGTGTGCATGGACGTGGAGACGGACAGTCGTGACCATCTGAGGATTTCATAGTGGTTTATGGTGCCAGGTACGAGTGAGAAGGAGATAGGGCCATCAGTTGGAGTAAGCAGAGAGACGGAAGAACGAAGGCGTGAAATCTACGGCGACGTGACAGTTTACCGATTGCACCATAGATCATAACGCCACCAGTTGATCTGGAAGAAATAGAGGTGGCGGTTTAGGACATCATGGAGGATCGGTAAGGTCAGAAGACTGGAGATAGAGCTGGCCGAACTTGAGGGACGCGAGAGATGGACTCGTGGAGACAGTACGGAACGAGAACCTGGTGGGCGGGAGTCGGAAAATGTCACGGAGTGTTGTTACCGAGGTCCAACCAGCCAAAATTTTGTCAAGAACGCTTTCAGAATGGTATCAGCCGAACGGGGAGAAGGAGGAGATGGTGGGAGTAGCAGTAGAAAAGGATTGCGAGTCGGAGAGCCACGAAACTCTTCAGGATCTGTACGACTATTTGAGGCTTGAGGAAATCTCATCAAAGGAGTAATAGAACTGCAGCAGAAGGATGGAATTGTCGAGATAGTTCTGCGGACAACTTCATTGCAAGATCACGTCGTTGCGAGCTTTTAGAGTTCACGTGGCAATTGCCGACATTGAATCGGAGTCTGAAACTCTAACCAAGTAACGACCGTCATCCATATGTCCTGTTCGCGGTATTCTCTTTCCTACCCGACTTCATCAAACTGTGCGTCTTTCATACAACAAAAATATGCACCTCTAATGTGATAAAATTTCTGAATCAAGGCGTAGACGACGAGGATCCTTTCCGATGCCTCGTTCCGTGTTCTTCTGACTCGTCCGCGGATCAGTCGCTGGACTGCACGTACTTCCTCAGGCACTGAAATACTGGCCTTGGATTGGCTTTCCTAACGCTCTTCGCATGTAGTTTCTTCCTGTGATTTAGGGATATTCCAAGCCCCGAGACGTATCTGGCATCTTCTCAAAACATCAAAGCGTCCACCTCGTGAAAATCCCAATCTGTCTCCTTCTTTCACGAACCGCATCTCGCCCCCATCAGTCCCTGCCCTTGTCCTCTCGCAGGTTCGGACAATATCCTTATTCATCCTCCAAACCCTTTTATCTTTCAAAACCCGTCCCGCGCCGTCGTTCTCATATCTCGCTCTGCTCTGTCGAAGCCACACGCGTTACCACCATCTAACGGCCAATTCAAGCTGTCACCCAACATCTGCATCCACGCCCTTACTCTGCCATACTGTGAAGGGTAGAAATGAGGGTACTGGATGAGGGGAAACACTTTTGATGGGCGGTTTTTGTTGTTGTGGTATAACGGTCGCATTGTCGGAATCTTCTTCGCGATAATATGGTCTATCAACGAGACTCTAAGTTTTCCGTTGGTCGTCCGCCCGCACTGTCTGTCTGGTGATCGACAACTTCGTCACGCCAGAGACGATAACAAACTACATCCTCAATGCGTGTTTCCCTTTGTCACGGGAAGCCAAGTCGAGGCTATTTGGGTTCTGTACATCTCTGGTGCTTCAGAGAAGACTTTTCGACCGGCTTTATGTTGTCAGAACTGCATTCCTGGATTTCATTTTCCCGCTCTGGTAACTAGGATCATGGAAGATCACGGTTTCGTCAACTCCGTCCCTCCACTCGGTGACCATTCGTGAATCAATTGAATAGCATGATCCAATCTCACCATCTGAGTCGTTCTTCTACATCCAAACTTCCTCAACGGTGTTTCGTTCATTTATGGATTGTTTATCCACGCGGACCTCATGAAGTTGTTGTCCTGACATGACCACGAACGCAATGCAGACGTTCCGTAAGACATTCGACCAATGTCTGTCTTTTGTCCTTCACTTTGCCATCCCCAATTTTGTTTACCTCCTGTTGCTTGCCACGACTGGCGCCTTGGTTCAAGAGACATATTTTCTGATCACGTCCTCCATCCAAGTCCGCTCCGCGCGTGCACTCGCGGGTCGCAACTCCTTGGCAACAACAACTGTTTTCAAAGTCATTATGTTTACTGCTGCCTATGAGAGGAGAGAGGAGTCCAGTGCATGCGTGATGTCGCTGTGTCCGATGCGAACGTCATCGAAGTGGCAAATGGGTCTGCGGAAGGCGGTCTTCTGAATATCGAATACTAATGAATTTTCCTTGTAATTTTTTCTTCATATTTCAGTTGATGGTCTCGACCCCAGGTACGTTTTATAGCTTATAACCTAACTTACCAGTGTTTAGAGATTACAGCATTGGTTAATTTGCACAGTATGGTTTACCCCTCTAATACGTTCCGTGATCGACCATAATTTTTTAAACACCACTGACAACGAATAATATACGTCTGTTCTATCTATGCGAAATACATTTGCGCTACACATGGTTCATAACCATGGGGGAATTAACCGAACAACAAACAAGGCTTCGAATGATTCTCGTAGCGAGGAACTCCACATACCAAACGCTCGGCAGGCATGTGTGCATACGCAGCGAACACACTTATAGGCAGCGAGTCCAGGAATATCGGACCTAAGGAATGAAAGTCAAGTGTACCACGAGATGCCCGTGCACGCGAGATAGAATTTGATCTGGTATACGATGATGTGAGTGAAAAATGGCGGATAGGCATGTCTCATCGTAGATTTAAACAAGATAAGAATCAGAATGATAAGACGAAAAGTATTGCACGTGGTAAAGCACCTTAACTTTGCTTAGCAGCCGCCACATCTCTCGGGACTCGGCGAACTGTGAAAACGCGAGTACCCCATAGCAGGGAGCTCCGTGTGTTTCCACAGAGGATGATTCCGTGAGTGCGGCGGGAAAGCGTAATCGTAAGGTGAATCCTCCTGGGAACATGTGCGAAAGTCGAAAACGACGAGGATTCAGTTCTTGAGACAACGAAAATGCCACGAAAATCAGCTGTCGGCGATGAACGCACCATACCGGAAATGCACTTTCAAGCACAAGTGAAAGGAAAATTCCGGCGAGCGTTGGCCATGGGAACTCGTGGCATGTGATATAGTGTCAAGAGCAGATCCGGCCATAAAGCTTCATGAAAGTTGAGGAGAAAATCATCAGATAAAGAGATCGATGAGAGCGATGCCAAGGACTATAAATGATCGATGTCTTGAAATACAAGGAACTTGAAAGCCATCGCAGGAATTCTTGCAGGGGTCTTCTACAACCGCCATAGACTGATCACCCCGGCGCGGTGTACTAAGGCGAGATACTCTTCGATCATCAGCACCGTATCCACCGAGTAAGAGGGATATGGAATGGCGGGAAACCGAAGCTGGTCCGTAAGATCCGCATGGAGTGATTAATCAAGGCGAAATGGAGCTGCGATGGCGAGGGACGGTGGGGGTGGTTGACCGAACAACCGAGAGTCAAAAATGGAAATGAAATAATGTCGGACGAGAATATTCCCAGATTCATTGTCCGCGCGAAACGCGGACACGATGCGCCATACAACGACCAGAACGAACAACGCAGAGTCAGACGTACTTCTCGACCACTGCAGAGTGGAGCTTGCGTGTGTCATTTGAAGGATGTCGAAAGAGCGCCGCGCTGGTGATAAGAGGTGCTCGACTGACATGAATCGCGTCAATGGAGAGGAAAGCCACAATTTGGGGATAGAGACAACCAGATGGGCCATGGTTGTGATACTTGCGAGGACGAAATTGAATGGTACGGTGGAAGACACAGGAGCGCATCGGCAAAAGACACGCGATGGAGACCCACCTTAAGATTTGTATGTGGGATATGGCACCAGTGAAGGGAAAAAAGAGATCAGACCATCAGTTGGAGTGGGAAGACCGGCGGAGTGGGTAGCACGAATGAATATCTGAAAACGAGTGCGGCATGACAAAACATACCGACCCGAACAACTTTTCCGCCACTAACGCCACCACTTGATATTGAAGGAAGATGGAGGTGGCGTGTATGTACGTCAGGACGGATCGGTACAGGCCAGCCGACTGGTGAGAGATCATACAGAACTTGAGGGTCACGACAGATGGACTCGTGGAGACAGAGCACGGAACGAGCGGGACATGGCGACAAGTTAAGTGCGTGAAGCGTGGGTATCGATGTCCAAAAGACAGTCGCGAGGTCTCGCCGCTTGACGAGAACACTTTTCAGTTGACGTCAGCCCAGTGCGTGGTGGTGGTGGAGGAGCGATGGCGAGTGGCAGAGCAACACGCCGAGATTGCCGACGTTGAATCGGAGTCTGAAACTCTAATAGGAAATCACCCAACCTTGTCCTCTTCGCGGTATTCTCTCTCCCAATCTCTATCACGCCGAAATTCTGTCATACCACGAGATGTTGTACTTATGACGTTCTAAATGCCCTACACCAGGGCACAGAAGACGAGGATCCTTTCTGATGCCTCAATCGGCCCCATGCTATTGTCCCGACACGTCCACGGATCTGGCACCATATGTACACGTTCGTTTAAGACCCTCTAATTGCATCTTCAGGCTAAGGAATACCGGAATTGACTCGTTTTCCCAGAACTTTTTGCCGAGTGTTGCTTCCTGTGGTTTTAAGGATATACTAGGCTACCCAGCTCTCATAATTAGACGACATCTTCTCGAAACGCCAAAGCGTCACACATCGTGCAAGTCCCCATCCATCTCCCTCCTTCAGGAGTCAATCTCAGCCCCAATATCTCTGGACGACTTCGTCTTCCCATCCCGTGGAGTATTGGTTCATGTCGCAAAACTCGCCCCGCACCGTCTCTTTCTTACCTCACTCTGCCTCATCAAATTGCACCATGTCACCACGATCTCACGGCCAATTCAGGCTCTCGCGTAGCATCTTCATCCGCGCCCTTACTTTACACGGTTGTAAAGGGTAGGAATGATGTAGCTCCATCAGAGCGCCGACTGGCCTAGCTTCATGGTTCTTGTGGCACAAACGTCACGGTCGCATTGTCGGCATCTTCTTCGCGATGATCAGGTCTGTCGATGTGACTCCTGGTTTTCAGTCCGACTTCCGTCCACACTCTCAGCGCGGCAACTTCATCACACCAAGGACGACGCATCAGCCAAACCACGTCCTCGACGAGAGTATTTCCTGTTTATCATGGGAGGACACGTCGAGGCGGCAAGTTTGTCCTTACCTTGGTGTTTCGGAAAAGCCTTTTGACCACTCTGATTGTGGGACGAAATCCTCGCTTTCATTTTCCTCGCTCCCGTAACGGCTTCATTGACGATATCAAGTTTTGTCAACTCTTTCCCACCACTGGCTTACCATGTGGAGTGAATTCAACCATCCCCGGCACCCATGTCGGTCTTCCATAGTATCCGCTCCTCTTGAGTGGTGTTGCGTTAGACTGCGGACAATGTATTATATCTTCATCACGTCATCATCATCCCGACAGTCAATCGGGAAGCCATTACCCACCCGTAGCGGATGTTACTCAAGAGATCGACCACCATTGTCGATGGCTCGCATTTTCACTCGCTTCCGATGCCTTTTTCTCTCTCTATCACCTGTTCCTTTCACCTTCAGCGTTCGGTTACGCGGATATTGGCACTGATCATGTCCTCGATACAACTGTGAAGCGTCGCATGCACTCAGAAGTCACAGCTCATTCGCAACGATTATCCCGTACAAAATTTGTTCATTATCTCGCTGCCAATCCGCTTAGCTGGGTTTCATGCTTAACTCTCCCTTGGTGGATCAGGACGTCATCGCACGGCCAAACCCGTCTTCACCGTCCATCGATAATCAAATTTTCTTGGACTTGTTACCTGCGCGGCGTCTTTTCATCCTCTCGAATCTGATGTATAAATTACCCAGCGTTTCGCTCCATCCATCATCACAAGAACATGGGCTTGTTCCGTAACCCGAGCACGTATACCGCTGATCTTCTTTTGTTCGCCGGTTGATATTGATTCAAACAGCAGTATCTTCGGAAAAGGATATTACATTTATGACATGGTTAATGGCTATTCAAATTTCTTTGCGCTGTACATGATACGTGTCAATTAAAATCCCCGAATACCACATAATCACGGAAGAACAAACCTTTCGGCAAAATTTCATCAACGAACGGCTCCAGACTCTCCAAAAGCGGTTCATCGATGTCGCGACATTCCGAAATATCCAGTTTTGCAAGCCTTGCATGATCCCTACTTCTACCTATAACATACGCCAGAAGTGAATTGCGAATGGTTGGCTCCTCGGCCCGGCTCGGGCTCAACACGACGGTGACATCTTCCGTTAAAGCGTAAACGATCTGCTCTGCCGGATGTTTGACTGAGACATTTACGAAGGCAAGATTTCGAAGCTGAGGGCAATAGCATCCTGTCGGTGTTGGTCCCGATGATAACGACAGAAGGAGGTTTATCGCGGATTGAGTACAGGCCCCGTAACCATATATGTTCCTAAATGTCAATTCTTGCAGGTTCGGTAGATTCTCCAACGATTCCTTCCATATCGTGGTCGGATATGGGTGAGGGCCACTTGAGCTCATACTCGAGGTGAAACCTAAGTTGAGAGAGCTAAGGAAAGGAAAGGCGGCTTGGAATACAGAGCTAAAGGTTTCCAGACCGTTTGACCGCATTGATGCAGCAAGGTGAACGTCCATGCAGAAAGTAAGGTTGGTCTTACAGGTGAAACCCGCGTGAAAACCCTCGTCATACATGTCCACACGGCATGAGTCGTACACAGACATGAAAGCGGATGGCATATTCAATGCAGGTTCTGAGGTACCAGTGATATACGAAGAAACGAGGACAGGTAGTGACAGATGATTGAGTAGTTGTATTCCCGTCGAGGATAGTGAGTTGACAAGAGATAGGCGCCGGAGTCTCGGAAGGGGTACTGTGATTGAAGAGGTTACAATGTCCGTATTGTGCTCTGATCTATCGCAAAAGTCAAATTCTTCAATGCTGATACAGCTTTCCAGCATACGCAGCAGAGGGATTACGGTGGCGGAGTCACGACGTTCACTCCACAGTATCGTCAGGTGTCTAGTGTTACGGAGCAAGCCAGGTGGATAAGGGGGGAATGCGTTTATTAAGTTTAGAGATCGCAGCTTCACGTAAGTTTCCGAGAAGATATCGTGGGGCAGCGTGAACGGCCCATAAGCACCGTAAACTTCAAGGGTTTCCAATACTGTGCTCAGACCGCTTTGGCGCAACGGGAAGGCAATATTGGAAAGTTCCTTTGTCCCGTCGACGCGTAGATAAAGCTCGCGGGTGCGGTGCATGTGTTTAAAGGCGGAACTCGTGGCTTGGCACTCGAGAACCGATACGCAAGTCTTCATGTGCATCCTCAATACGAGCAGAGTATTCCCTGACCGTCGAAGGAATGTTTCGGCAATGCGCCATTCCGTGTCGATGCAAGTCCATAGGTTTGGGAAGAACAAAGCTACCCATCGCCATCGGCGGGACACCTGCGTACAATGAATCCATTTGCGGCTCGCCTCAGTCCAACTGGTGCGGTTGGTTCGAGTGAGGGTAAATATTGCCGCTAAGATCTCTAGAGGAAGCCGATCGATCGAAGCTTCTTGATAGTGCGGAGTCGACGACAGAGGGATGCCTCGGGATAAAAAGTCTATATCTGATTCTAGGAATGGATCGGCATTGAAGTCTTTCGCCACTGGAAGAGTTCCTGGTTCAACGCGATGACCACAGTTCATCGGTGGTGTGATCCCGTTCTGACCGCGCGAAGAATTGATTAAGCAATTGCTAATAAGAGAAGATACAAGTCAGGACTTGCCATGCCCTATCTATGATGTGTAGTTTTGATGCTGGAGGAGACGCAATTGGGGATGTCGCTGGAAAGTGGTTGTGTGTGCGGGACACTGCGGTCTTACCTCACACCACGTGGTCAGAATCACGTCATCCGAAATTCCGAAGCCGAAATTTGCATTTTCCTACAATACGTCGGTTCTGCTCGCGGTGGCCTCGCGTGGGGTGCTGCCTTGAACGATCTACATCCTGTGCGCGATTTTACCACCTAATCCAAATCATCTCCATCAGCCTGTTGAGTCTTTCCCTCAGACGAATCTATCAACAATTAACTTAACGGTCACCTCTCCAGTAACTCGCAGAAGACGAGGATCTTTTTTGCCGCCTTGTTCACTGTCATCTGACTCGTCCGCGGATCTGGAGCTGGATGTAACCATTCCCTCTCCGATCTCGAAACGCTTCGTCAAGGGATGGAATGAAAGGCTTTAAATTTGCTGTCTTTGGGATCTTTCCCGTCCTGCGCGCTCGCATCAAGTTGTCTTCTCGTGATTCTCGCGTTCTATTCCAGATCCGTATACTCTCACCGCATCTCATGAGGTCTTGTTCATCTGCAAACACCTTTCCGCATCCTCATTCCCCATATCATCTCTCTCTGCTGCCTCTGAATTGACCATGCCACCACGATCCAACCGTCAGGTAAAGCCATCGCACACCATCGGCATCCACCTCCTCGCCTTGTACGCCTTTGAATTGTAGAGATGTCCTTGTCAAAATTCTCAGTCCTTTCTGGTAGTACCTTCGTGGCTTTGTGGTACGCAATCATGATAGGATGATCGGCCGGGCGTCTTTTTGCGTGGCTTTGCGCTCGTCTTCTTGAGCGGAACGCGGGACATCAATCGCTTCTTAACACCAGAGTCACTTGATCATCCAAGCCGTATCCTCGACGACTGCATCCTGTCCCCAAGTATGGCGCAAGTCGAGTTCGCTGGGTAATCGGGAACTTGGTGTTTCAGTACAGCCTTTCGACGTCTCCATTACATTTCCGCAGATGAATTGCTTCCTTCTGTTTTCTTCGCTCTCGCAACTGGCGTCGCTAAGGTTCCGCGCTGTGACAAAACGGGTGTGCATAGTTCATGAGTGGATTCATCGTCCATGTTTCGTCTCTCGGTTGACGATCCAATCTTTCTGGTTATGCGATCTTGCATATGATACACGGATATCTTCTCTGATCACTTCCTTCGATACGACTCAGCATCTCGCGTGGACTCGAAGTGAGGCTCGTTGGCATCGATGACCTTATTCAAACAAGGTCAACGCTGCCATTAAAATCCTCTGTTGGCCATGCGTGTTGTGCGAGGATAGTTTTTGGACGTCGTCTCAGAGTTGTAACCCGTGTCCACCGCGCAGTTCTTCCGGCCATCAATTGTAACGACTTTTGCTTGAAAATTTTACTGCATCGTGTTACTGTTTTATCGTCTCGAGTGTAGGTATTCTCCGTATTCATGCAGACCTACAGGGAAATCTGATCCGTCTACGCAGTTATGATGGCCCGTTCCGTAGCCACCCATGTGTCGCCATGAACCGATATTTCGTTTTATTCTCGGTCATCGAGACACACATTCCAGCGCCATACTAACACGTTCTAAAAGTCTCTTATATTATGGACTTTGTACAGCACGATGTTAAGCTTAATGAAACGTCTTTATTATAGCAAACGACTTTGTGAAATTCCGGTGCTGCCCACAGATGTTCTCAACTTGACAATTCGGGGGAGAGTAAGCATTGCAGAGCGTGATCTGCGCGGTACCGTTGACAAAAACACCATGAAAAATGGTTAGATTTTTCGAAGCAGGAGGCGGGAAAGTGAAATCCATCGCCACCCTAGCAGGAGTCTCTTTTCATCCGCCAGGACAATATCACCCGACAAGGTGGGTACAGTAGAGAACAGAATTCGTGGGGGTTCAGTACGATATCCACCGAGTACACGGGATATGCCACGGCGGTGAGCCAGAACTGACTTATGAGATCCCGAGGCAATCACGTTGAAGATAAATGGCGACGGCGAGGAGTCGGTCTAGGTGGACGAAACCGTCTTCGCCGGACATATGGAGAGTCATCAACAGTATGGAGAAAATCAGCGTTCGTGCTCGCGAAACATTCGCCAGACGGGTCGGTACGGTATTTAATTGGCGCAATGTATGGTGGAGTGTCGTGAGTCGTACGAAAGCTGAAGAAAATTTGTGATGGCTTCCAGAGAACAGTTCCGTTCGAGTGATCTAATGGTGAAGATGCCGAAGACGGGGGGGTTATTCGTGTCCAAATAATGGTTTGAACTGAGCGAGAGTCAGGGTGGAAATGAAATGTCGTCAGACGGGAAGATCCTCAGATCCGTTGGTCGCGAAACAGCGTCATAACAGATCATAGCATCACGAGTACATATCTGTGCAGTCTCAGAAATATTTTGCGATCACAGCTGAATGGATCTCTGTGTGTCGTTTAAAAACTGTTAGATTACACTGGTGATAAGATATGTTCGACTGACATGAATCACGTTAATAGACCGGATAAGCGTTACGTGAGAGGCACGCGGCGGGCATATGAGAAGAAGACAGTGTCGAGACCATCTCAAGATCTCCATAATGGGATATGAAAGAATCGACCATAAGGGAGAGAAATGGATTTGATAGCGCGAATAACCATCTGAACCTGGTGCAACACGATAACTTACCGATTGAAATATTGGAGTTTCCAAACACACGCCATCACCAGATCTTGACGGCGTGGAGGTGGCATGTAAGGACACCATGGACGATCGGTATAGCTTGGCCGGCTGGAGATGGATGTACATAGTACTCGCGGAGACAGAGTATGGACCGAGAGCCAAATGAACACGAGACGGAGAAAAGCGCAAGGAGGGTTAGCTACCAATGGCCATCCGATGTTTGTCACTATGTGAGAGAATTTTCAGGCTGATATCAACCTAGCGGGGAGGTGGTCGTGGTCGTGGTCGTTGGCGATGGTGATACAACACAAGGCGAGCCACGCGGAAGTCTCGACTCAGGATATATCCGACTATTTGGGGGTTGAGAGGGCTGTATCGGAGGATTAACCCAGCCTCAGCAACAGACCAGATAATTGCGCAGCCAGGAACAGTGCGTCTCCAAAGAAATCGCTTGGTTTGGCGTGGACATTTAGAGTTCAAGAAGCACGCAATGTTGGATCGGAGTCTGAAACAGAATAACCATCTCTGAGAGCTCGTCCTGTGTACGGTATTTTCCTTCCTAATCCCAGTCATCTCCATCACCCTTTAAGTCTTATCCCCGACAGATCCACCGACTGTTAACTTACAGGTCACCCTCCAGATACTCATAGAAAATGAAGATCTTTTCTGCTGCCTCGTTCACTGACATCTGACACCTCTGTGGACCTGGAGCTGGATGCACGCTTTCGATCTTGGAACCCTTCTGCTGTGAATGAAACATAAAAGGGTTCGAATCTACGTTCCATGGAATCTGCCTCGCCGTCCTTCACACTCGCATCAAATTCTCATCTGGTGGTTCTCGCCATGCTTTCCCGGTTTCTATGTAGTCTCTGCCCATCTCGCGAAGTGGGCACTCATCCTGAAAGGCATCCTTTCACATATTCTTTCAAATCTTTGTCCGTCCCATCTCATTCTGCGGCTTCAAATTTGTGCCACGTACTATGCCACCACGATCCAAGCGCCAGGTCGGGCTATTACGCACCATCGACATCCGTATCATTGCTTTACACGGCTTTAGGATGCAGTCCTCCCCATCGACTCGTCCTGGCGGTATCTTCTTGGATTCCGTGCTGCAAATCCATCTCGTGATCGGCATCATTGTTTCGCACCAATCAAATCTTCTCATAGCATTCACAGTTTCTACAACCGTCGTCTTCCTACATTCTTAGCATGGGATCGACCGCCTCATCACACCACAGCCAAACGATCGTCCAAACAACGTCCTCGGCAAGTATTTCCTGCCTCACGGGATGTCCTAAGTCGAGGTACATGGCAATCGGCGGGGATTTGGTGTTCAGAGGAGATTTTTGACGCCTCCACCGCATTTGTACGGGCTCCTAGCATCCTCTTCCCTCGTGGTCGTATTTGTCACTATAGAGGATTGTTCCCGGTGTCGCGACCCCGTTACACCAGCCTGACAACATTTTTCATTCGTTCTTCAATTGCAATCCCAACATTCTCGCTGCCTCCGTCGCGAGCGACACCTTGCACTCTCGTTACGGGAATACAATGTCTCCTCTGATCACATACCTTTCGGTACAACTCAGGTGTTTTGCGTCCACTTAATGGACACAGCTTATTCGCAAACAGTATCCTTTCCAAGCTGTTCGGTGTACTGCTGCCAATTAGCTGTGCGATAATTTGGGTATGCATCACTTTTGCAAGATTAGCCAGGAGGTGTCATGTGTCTGAAACGATCACTTCTTCTACGATAACTACGAATCTTGACGAAGTTGTCATAGAACTCCACCTGAAAAGCGTTGTTTGATCCTCATGACTCGAGATATTCTTCACTGCGCATCCAGACCAACGTATATAGACATCTTATCTGTCTTTTTGCCCGTCCCAGGACCACACTTGCGAGCCCATGAACTGCTCCTCCATTTATTCTCGGGTCGGCGAGATATTTATTCCAGCGCTATGTTGAAATGTACTATAAATCCCTTTATGCAGCAGAATTTTGTACAGCATAACGTCGGCAAAATGAAACATCATTTAAAGGGTTCGTAAAGTTTCTACATCATTGTTCTGAACACCATCGTTCCGGAAAGAGTAAGCATTAAAGAGCAGTATCTGATCATAGCTGGTCAACTAAAACAGGGAAAGTTCTGATTCGAAGATCATAGATGGGATTCCTAGATGCGGTGGGCTCAGGAGATCGAACCCCAATCGTAAGGGGTGGAGGTGTCCGTGACAGAAAAGTCTTCACCAAAGTCGAGATGTCCGGTACCTGCTGCAAATCACACGTCACCATCGCCATTTGTCGAGGTATTTTCCCCAAAGTGGACCAGAAATAGCGAATAATAGCAGATGAAAGACGTTGACTGCGTGGCAGAGATTAGACGGTTCAAGGGACAAAAGAATACACCTGAGTGCGGAGGCTCATTGGATATTGCATCATGGTCAGACCCACGCGTGCTAGTCCGAGAGAAGCTTACGATGGCGGCAACGGATGGACATTGAAACACACGGCCAAGCTTTAAACCGCCAAATAGTCGAACGAACCATGCACGCGAGAATCTAGTCCGAGAGATTGCGACACATCTCGAACGAGGAGAACGAGTGATGAAAGATGTTGGTATGAGAGACGTGAAGCGTACCGGGAAGGAGTAATGGAACCTAAATCTATACTGGAATCTAGGTCATTGATGAAGTATCGGGACATCGCATCATGGTCAGATCCACGCGTGTGATTTGTTGCAATACAATTATTGGCAGTAACTTGTGGGACATTAGAAAGAACACGTCGATATATACTGCCAAATATTCGAAGCAAATCACACACGCGAGAATCCTCCACGATTTTCGATGTTCCTCGAACGAACCGATGATTGATGAAATGCGGCAAAGTCGGCAGTGAAAGCATTCAGAAAAGATCAGATGAATGAGATTGACTGCGAAGCCAGATACAATATCAGCATATCGCATGATGGTCGGATACACGGCGGCAATCGATAATGTCCTATTGGTGGTGACTTGGTGGACGCGAGGACGACCTAGTATTGCACCACCAAGTAGTTGGACAACATCGTGAATGGCAGCCGAGAACCCGATCAGAGGTTGCGGTACGCGAGTTGAACCAGTGGTGGAAGATATGTAGCTTCTAGGAGTTGACAGCGTGCTAGAGCAGGAGCTTCAGGAGTAAAAAGCGAAATGTTAGACATACCACGAGCTATCACTATCCGCCGCCGATATGACGGATGTTGTGGGTACTGGCGGAAGAAGAGGTTGACATTTCGTGCTATATTCGTGCCACCAGACAATGTCCCATGAACGGCGGATTGTTGAGCGTAGTAGATCCCGATCTGACGATGGATTACACTGGTTGTGAAGGTATGAAACATAACAAGGGGGAATAGAGATATGTTTGGTTAATGGGAAATGCTGTACGCGCCTGATTAGCGTCGGAAATGGCTCGCTGAACCATCAACATCATTTAACCGCGGATAAGTACCCTCCCAGCCGATGGGTATGTATTGATTGATAAGTCAGCACTGATGGTTCAAAGAATTGAGCTTTCCGAACAGTCTATGTCCTTGAAATGGATAGCAGCAAAGCAATAGGGAGCTAATCTCCGCAGAACACTGAGAACAGAATCGGGAATATGCATCGGTGATGCATGCACGATGGAAACTTGGGCTAGTGGAAATCATCGGAGACCGCAAGTCAAAGAGATCAACACAGAATACTAGGGGTGTGAAACGGTCCAGTCAGGATTAAAATCCTTACGTATCGCTGTACGAGGTCTGAAAGCATTTCTTTTGAAAATCAAGACATTCCAGCTCAAAGAAAGTACCGCCGCAGTCACCTCACAACCTATGTATCGTTCAACAGGTTTACAGCATCAAAGCCAGGTTCATCGAGTCATAAGTAGAGATCTGAGACGGTGCAATGCTCGGCCCGACCGAGAATGTTTTCAGAGATATGAACGAGTGGAGAAGTGAGCTGTAAACGAGTCATTTTAGCCTGTGTCTTCCAGTCAAGGTGGACTCTGGCGATTGTGGCGTATGTGTACGGGCGAGACGATAACGAACGAGGAAGAGTATGAGGTCTGAAAGGACGTTGGCGGTCTGACTTATGGGCCATTAGTACGTGAGTTCGACTTCGCGTTGTGCATTGCAAGACACCATCAAATAGAGGAGAAGAGAAGGTCTATTCTTCCACTGCAAGTCGAAAACAGAGGTATGGTCGCCATAAATGATTACGAATGAAACTAATAGGTATGTCCGCGGGATCAGCGCCTTCGCTGTGAGTATTCATGAGGTAAATTCGTGTAAAAGTTGTCATTGAGTCACGGTTACGGCATCATTTTGGCTCCGACTCAATCACGGACAACTCCGGAAAATTTAAAGTCGCCTTCCACAAGCTTACTGTAAGGATTCGAATCAAGGATAAAACGCTCGCTTACAGTAACATTCCTTAAGGCCAATTAACTGTCAATTTCAATCGCTATAATGACTCGTGAAGGAACTGAAGATGCAAGACATTCGGTCAGCCGCGGCGTCGGACTGCTATAAGGACGCCCTCCTAGCTAGTTCGTCTGCCCTTCTTATTCACCCCGTCCTATTCAGATTCGCTCATCCTTTCGCTGTTTACTTTCCGCAGATGCCCGACTGCCGCGTTACTAGCGCTTCATGGTGTCCACGGCTGAACACGCGATACTGTGTCCGGTAGGGCAAGTCCAATCGCTGCTTGTGGTGTAACCCTTCAAAGCAAGTGTAACGCGACACTATTGCTCGGGATCTGGTATCTCGCTAACTCCTGTCTCAATATCTTCCTCCGTTCCGTCCGTTTTGGCTTGAATGCTTCCCTCGCATGCCTAGCGGCACCTGAAACTCCTCGCTCTTCCTGTGGTGCTCGTCGTTCGGTATTGCACCACATTGTACGATCTGCTCCAACTCTCTTAATACCTGTCTGAACCATTTGTACTTGAAATCGGAGAGTTTTCGGGCAGAAGTACAAGCCGGTGCCTCACGACTACGTCAGCGCAAAACTGATGTTATTTTATTCTCTTCGCATCATCCTATGCTATGCTATCATGCATCTTTATCAGGATGCATTCGTCTGATTGGGCTCGGACCACCCATCCCGCTCATAACACCCGTCAATTCCGCTTCGCAAATCTCACCAATCGGCCGGTTCTCCATTGCCTGTGGAACATTCCTCTGTGTACCGATGTTGACTCTAAAGCATCCCTCTCTGTTCCATGCTGTCAGCATCGATTAAGTATGTCATTCCCGCATTGTGTCGCCAACTGGACGTATTCGTCTACCTGAAAACCTGACGAATTTCTACAACTTCTTTCTGAATACGAGACAGTGATTGTGTACGCTAGTGTGGGTATGACTTCGTAGATGTCTATCCTGCGCCGTCATCTGGTACTTGTTTACCTCCAGCTCAAGTCGCTAATCCATTAACCGCATTCGTAACGTCGCAACATCCAGCGCCTCAGTCCAAAAGCCCTACATTCTCGTCAGAACCATACCTGCTGTCACTCTGGCCGATTTGAGAATTATAACTTGGGCTCCCTTTCAGGCACTGGTGCTGTTTGACGTTGATGATAGTGCCATTGGGTCTTCTCGTCTCGTCATTCACTTGTCTGGTTTCACGCCTCCTTCACAATCTTATCGAAATGTATTCTCATTCCCCGTTACGTGTCTGTCCTGGCAAGTAATGCTCCGCGATCTCTGTTCTTTTCAATTTCTCAGTTGTTCTAACAGACCTAAGCGCCTTTCCAGCATTCTGTAGGCTTTAACTTCCCGTGGCGAAATTTCTCGACGGCTCCACATGATCTATTTCGACCTCGGGTGTTGTTGCTGTCCCAAAATCTGGATCCCTTGCGCTGACGGTTGCGGAATTGAGTCCATCAAAGCATTTTTTGTTTTGTTTTTCTCTCTCCCATTCATGCAGTGTCCATACAGATTGACGCCGATTACTTGATTCGATTCTCAGTAGCGTTGTGACGGCTCGGCACAACATGTATATACTCTGGAACAGTAAAATCAATATTTTGTTTCCTTACACATGTTCGTCAACCAAGTGACGAAACGAACAGAATTATGTTGCCACTGATCCATCTGACCAATAAATAATGGGACAGAGAACCAGAGCCACAAATGCATGCGCAATCAGTCTCCAAACCATGACGCAAAATATGTAAAGTGGAAACATTAGAATGGATTCTGTTCACTTTTAACAGAAATGTGAGAATACGACAATTCATCAAAATGCAGAGAGTCCCACCGCGTATCCGAAGGCCACAGAATGAATGACAAAGAACATCCACACTCAATGACTGGTAAGGAGCATAGACGAGGACCTCAGAGGAAATCTGTGAATCAGCGTGAAGGACACGGGAAGGCAGGATGTCTGCTATGAGATTTCTTGAATAGCAATTCGCTCGATACAATGACAGATTAGCAACGTTTCTGTGCCAAAAGTGCGTTGATCACTGCTCTGTCAAACTGTGGCGTGAGTAAGTCAAGAGGAAAATAAGATACATGAATTGTCATTCCAGTTGACCTTGATGGGCAACGTCAGTTGGAAGTCGCAAAATCAACGATGTGTGGACAATGCACGGCCCATATAGTCGTGAGCGCCATTTACGAAATGAACCGCTTGGAAAGAATCTAATCGTAAAATGAAAAACACAACGTGGGATTATTATAAATGCAGTCGAGATGGCGAAAGTTTGACCTCACATGCGTGAAATTGTGACCGGTCATTGGCA
This sequence comes from Rickenella mellea, assembly GCA_004355085.1. Taxonomy (NCBI): domain Eukaryota; kingdom Fungi; phylum Basidiomycota; class Agaricomycetes; order Hymenochaetales; family Rickenellaceae; genus Rickenella; species Rickenella mellea. The sequence continues at coordinate 102,149 of ML170210.1, forward strand.
GCGTTTTAGTATATGACTCGTAGTCGCTGCTAAATAAACGACTTGCCCATGCATGTGAGGTTGGATTTCGATCTGAGATCGGACAGACAAGGCGACAATGAGGTGAGAACAACGAGTAGTGGTGGTCGAGGTGTTCGACCCAAACTGAAATCGCTTCATCAGAGATTTATCATTTAAGAGTAGACGACAAATGGAAGTATCAAGGCATTGCATCACGACCAGATCCACGCGTGTATTCAAATCCACAATACTCATTGGCAATATCTTACTGACAGTAGGAAGAACGCGGGGAATATACTGCCAAACGGTTGAAGCAAATCACACACGCGAGAATCCTCCGCGAATTTGCAATGTCCCTCGAACGAGCCGACGATTGATGAAATACGGCAAGCAGGCTGTGAAAGCGCAATACGAGGGATCAGATGAATGAGATTGACTGCGAAGCCAGATACAATATTGGCATATTGCATGATGGTCAGATACACGGCCGCAATTGATGAAATACTATTGGTGGTGACTTGGTGGACGCGAGTATTGCACCACCAAATAGTTGGACAACATCATGAATGGCAGCCGAGAACCCGGTCAGAGGTTGCGGTACGCGAGGTGAACAGGTGGTGGAAGAATTGTGGCTTCTAGGAGTTGACAACGTTGCTAGAGCAGGAGCTTCAGGAGTAAAAAGCGAAATGTTAGATATACCACGAGCTATCACTATCCGCCGCCGTTATGATGGATGTTGTGGGTACTGGCGGAAGAAGAGGTTGACATTTCATGCCATATTCGTGCCGCCAGACAGTGTCCCATTAACGGCGGAAAGTCGGGCGTAGTAGATCCCAATCCAACAACGTAACATATCATGGGTACCATTTTTTCGAGAGTGTAAGACGCAAGAGACGAGAGGGGATGTTGAGTCCGAAAGGCGGCAAGTCTTTGATTAACATGTCATCATCCCCGAAACTCTTCACAGATCCATCACTCTAGACAGTCAAGTAACCAGTCACCGCTGAATATACCCACCCTGTCGCGGTCCAGACATGGGAGAATGTGCGTCGATGAGCGACGATTGACGGTTTGGGGTTTTCATCTTTCGGAAATGTGCATTCCAAGGAGATAGATAGAAATCAAACCATCAGACCAGCCAATAGTCGTAGCAGATAAAAAAACATCAGATTTCGAGGCCAAAATCAGGACAAAGGCGGGTCAGAGCAACGAACACGGATGACGGGTATCAGGAGTGGCATGGCAGGAAGAAGATGCGATATAAGGCGAAAAGACACCATGACTGAAAAGAAAACACACGAGCACAAGGGACACCATCTCAGTACGCCGCCGAATTCGACAAAGAGTCTACGAGGGCGAGTATAGGTTGTCTGTGCGATAAACCGAATATGCTTGGGGCACGTAGATAGGTTGATCGAGTCACTCGCCGGAGAACACGAGATTGTAAGATCCCGGGTCGAAATGTGAAAACTCGCGGAGACATAGAACAGACCAGAAGTGAGGCTGGGCATTTTACGATTCCAGAGTGGTGTGGCTTTGGCAAGTGGTGGACGCACGGAGAGCGTAGCCGTTGAGAACTTGTAAGACGACAAACCCACAATCGGATGGGTTTACTTGAGCAGAGCGGTCTGGATTACAGCCTATAAGTACCTCGAGTTCGGATTCGCATTGTGCATTGCGAGACACCATCAGATAGAAGAGAAGGTATGACCACCCACATAAAGAATTCCTATTTCGCAAGCCGGAAACAGCGTTGAGGTCACCATAAATGGTAGAACAAAAGAGGGCTTTACACTCCCCCACACATCCTGGTGGACTCCACATGGACTCCACATGGACTCCTGATGGAGTCTTTATCCATGACCACTGATTCAGTGAGACCCAATGAGGAGTCCAGATGGACTCCATGTGGACTCCACCAGGAGTCCACCAGGACTATGTACCAGAAATTAGTGTATCATGAAATTCCATGTTTTTAGAAGACTCCACATGGAGTCCACATGGAGTCCATATGGACTTGCTCATGAAATGGACTGTATCTGGACTTTCCTGATTGATTCCACCAGGAGTCTCGAAGAATTGTGTTCCGCTCCCAATTTGGGTTGTGCAACCGGTTCACATCCTTACTAATTTAGCAAAAAAAAATTGGCACAAGCATGGATTGAACCCATGCCACAATGACAGCCACACAGCACAGCCACAAATTCCGGCACTGATACCGCTGCACCAACGGAGGATACTGGTATTGTGATCAGGTAGTCTATTTGAACGCACTAGCACTGCCCAACAACTAATCGGGAATGGCGTCACCTGATTTGGTTGCTTACTCTTTTCAACCACAACCACCACAACCACCACGCACCACCCGCCGCACCGCCGTTCGACAACGACGAGGACACCCAACGACAAACGACAACGAGGAACAAACAGCCACCACCGCACGACGAGCATCCAACAGCGAACAGCGAACCACCGGCCACGTACGGCAATCACAACCACCACCTCACGCACCGCCGCCGCATCACGGAGAAGCCGACGACGACGACACCCAACAACAAACAACAGCACCAAATGCCCGACGAACGACGGACGAAGAGCAGCCAACCACGAACGGCAAACCACGGGCCACGAACAGCCAACCGCGAACGACGAACCGCCAACCGCGTACGGCGGACCACGAACACCAACGACAACAGCAACCGCCAAACGGGTGACGGGTAACGGCAACGAGAAGCAACACACGACGCACCACCACGACGAGCGCCTGCGACGGACGACGGAACCCGAGCCACAAGCACAGGCAACGAGAAACGACGACGAGCGACCAGGGCGGCTGGTCCGGGGGCTACGACGCCGCGATCAACATCGCGGCGTCAACGGTGAGTTTCTTTATATTAAATCTTTTTTTCCTTTCTTTCTGTCATCGCCTGAGGGGTTACCGCCCGCCTCCCGCTCACCCACACTTGTGGCGCGACGACGGGGCGTGCGTACTCCAAAGGGACGTCACGACGAACACAACAACGGTGCGATCGCAAAGATCGCGCCGTCTGTTGTTTTTTCATACATTTTATTTTTATTTATTCCATTTTTCGTTATGTTTTGCTCACAACACGAACCCACAGAGCCACCGCGCCGTGTGGACACCATACCCACCACCCCACCACCTCCCCGCCATATCCGTCTCCGCCACAACCCGCCTGCTCACAACGAAGAAGGCACCACATACAACAACAACGGAAGCGGCAGCCGCACACGCACCCCCGACAACGCAACGGCGATAAACGGTGAACGAAGCAACAGGCAACACGACGAGCAACACGACGAGTGGCGGGTGGCGAATGACGGACAACAAGCAGCAAGACGAACAGCGAGGAGGAGCAACCAGCGACGACGAGGAACAAGGAGGGGCTTTCGGACGCCGCGATCAACCGATCGCGGCGTCAAAGGTGCGTTTTTTAATCAAAAAAATCATATCTTTCTATTTCTGTCCCAAGCCATCCCCACCCTCCCTCCTTTCATCCGCAACGACGGTGCGATCGCAAAGATCGCGCCGTCTGTTTATATTTTCTGTATTTTTATGTTTTATTTTTGTTTCTCGTTATCACCACCCACCCACATCACCATCGCCCACGAAGCCGGCACCCAACACACCGAACCCCAGGCGTACGAAGCCCCCCGCAGACTACGCCGCCACCCTACCGCTCGATCGCAACCACGCCAGCAACCCCACACTCCCACCTCCCACCCCACTATGCGCTCGCGAGCACGCCAGCGACCCAACCGCTCCCTCGCGAGCACGCACCAGCAACCCACCGCACACTTGCGAGCACGCGAGCTCGCCAACGACCCCACCCCTGGCTTGCCCGAAGAGCGCACGGCGCGCCAGACCACCGCACGACACACATACACCGCGAGTAACACGCACGACGACACCCAGCGCGCACGACGAACAGGGCACGACGTCCACGCACACCCGGCAACCAGCACGTTCGGCATGAGAGGATGTTGCCACGCACGATGGACCACTCGAGCAGCGGGTTCGAAGGGATAAAAATAGTACATCTTATATATTTAATTGTGGTGTATAACTGTAGTAGTACAAATTTAAATAAAGATTTTTTACAAACAAAAAAGATAATTTGAAGGACTTAGAAACTTAGACATGGACAACGAGGCCATGAACTACGGTGATTCTCCTTTCAAAATGGTCACATGACTTGATCATGTGATGTATTTGCCTTAGAAATTCTTGCTGAAAATATGGTGTACACATGCAGTCCATATGGACTCCACATGGACTCCACATATCTATCAGAAAATACAGTATATACAAGAAGTCTTGAAGTAGTCCACATGGACTCCACATGGAGTCCACATACAGTCCACATACAGTCCAATACAAACTTTGAACAATATATAAGGACTCCATCAGGACTATGTGGACTCCATCAGGACTCCATGTGGAGTCCATGAGGACCTGTGGGGGACTGTAAAGTACAGGAACAAAAGAGTGAGGTGTATTTCCGCGGGCTCTGTTGGAATCCAGTCTCAGTCGGTACATGGGAACTGTTTACGTAATCAGTAGTTATGAGTCCGATGTCTTACGACTTGTATTCCTTACGCGTTTACAGAGCTCAGCTAAACGCGAATACTATCGTTTACTCTTACTTCGTGGTCCCGAACGAATTCTAACAGGCTCAGCGTCCTTATTCTGAGAGAAGATGTGCAAAGCCACGATTCGTTGTTCCATCAGTGGACGAAGGTTACGGCATTATTCAGGCGCCGACTCAATGCCGGCTAACTCGGTAATTCAGTCCATTTTCATTTTCGATTTCCAACTATAAATCGGTCCTTTCCGCAAGATTGAAGAACAATGATGAAGGAGAATACCTCGCCACATGCTTTTCAAGGCAATTGAACGGACAATACCTCTACCATCAACCCGAGTCGAACCACTGCGGACTACTATAAGTAGCTCAAAGTCTGTAAACCATTTCCTACCATCTACCATTGCAATTCCCCGCTCTTGTCGCTGATTTCACCCCACAGGTACCTGATAGTCGCGTTACCAGCGCCGCTGAGAGTCCACTATCTCTGCTTGCTGCTTAATTCGCAGTTCTAATCGGCATTGTGGTAAAACACCTTACAGCTCACTGTAGCGCGACACTGGTGCTGAGGGTTTTATGACTCGCGAACTCCTGTCTCCTCTGCTGTCTCCGTTCCGTCCGCTTCGAAGTCTTCCCCGCATGCCTATTCCGCTGTAACGGAAACCTCCCGCCTCAGCTATGGTTCTACCTCGTTCCAGCATGCACCACGTTGTACGATCATTCCATCTATATCTACCGCAACGAAGAATGCGGGACATATGAAAGTTTGTGGCTAAAAGGAGTCTTGGTGCTTCTCGACGACAACATCCGTGGCTTAAACTGGCGGTGCCTCCTTTTCCCGCTCACTGCATCACTGCTCCCAATTCATGTTGTCGGTCTTTCTTACCAAGTTCAATTTTTATTCATGCTCTGGAATAACATCTCCGCTCCTAACTAGTCATTTAAGGCTCTCAATCATTTACACAATCAGCATCACCAGATTTGTCAATACGATGATAGGATTTCTCAAACTTCATGTGCGCGAAAGGTGCTTTCATCCCTTACCTTTCTGTTGCCATCGTTACTCCTGCAGATAGCATCCCGTTGGGACGAAATAAACTGATCAAATGACTGAACATACCGACACAGGTACGGCATCCACAATATTCTTGCCATGCGCAACCCTCAAACGCTTGGTTCGACCCACTGCCAGAATATGCTCTGGTGTCTGTCGCCTGTGTCGATTGAACACCGTTGATCGAGACGAGCTCAGTCCACCACGATTCTCCGTTGTCTTTAGAATATACTCTTGTTTTAGGCGACGACTCAAAAGCGTCCGTCACTAATCCGACGGCGTCAACATCGACAATGTATGGCATACCCGCACTGGAACTCCGACTTGCCTCTATGCTCCTAATGTGAACCTTTCCAGAATCTGCGGGTTTTTGATGCACAGAACAGCATCAGTTGACATTCCTTCTGCGGTTATATCTACTCTGATGTCTGTTGAACGCCTTAATCGGATAATTATTTACCCCAGTGCGAGGCATTGCCCAACGCACTCTTCTTCTGTCATCCCAGTGTCGCGCCGTTTGTCACATCCTACCAGCACCTCAGTTCGACAGCCTTACATTCTCATTTGAACACAGTTCGTTGTAACTTCGGAAGACTTTGGGAATCATCTATGGACGCGGAAGGGATGCTGGTGGTGATGACGGCGTCGTTAGGGTTTTCCGACGCGTCGTTCACGAGTCTGTTTCCGCATCTCGTTCATATTTTTGTCGACGCTATTTGCTATCAGGTCTGTCTAACAAACAAACCTCCGTGGTCTCTCCTCTGTCTGATTTCTTAACCATTCCAGCGGACCCTCGCACTGTTCCAGCATTTAGTAAGACTCCAACTTCCTGACACAAATTTTTGGGCATGATTTATTTCGACTTCGGGATATATGGTTTGCGATGCTGGAATTCTAACGCTGTGGTCCGTTGGAATCGCCCTTTTACGATTCATTCGCCCATCAAATCTGTGTTCGTGAATTTCACCAGCTCACTCATTGTATATTCGTTCGACTCATTAGACAATATATCAGATCGCACAGCATGCACGGGATGAATTGAAAGACCGTGGATAAAACCAGTATCTATGCGTGTCCAAATACATGCTCATCAAACCACTCCCAACCATGCCAACTTTCTAACGACCTGTGTAATAAACGATGAGATGAATCACCAGAGTTCCAAAAGCACATGCAACCAATCTACACACTACGGGAAGAATGGGTCGGGAGAAGATGGTAGAACATATCAATCGTCACCCCCTTAGAAAACGTCGAGGATAACGCCTCTCAAAAGTTAGGCATATCTTGACATCATCGCTTCGAATAGTTTCCTAATCGATGGTTCACTCGAGTCGCAGTACGTGACGGCGAAGACTAAAAATTGAGAGCCGGGCAATATCGGTTATCGTTAGCAGTGATGGTTAGAGGAGAGATACAGTAAGAAGAAAGATGATGAACTGGAAAATTAGAGAACTTCAGTAATTGATTTTGTGGGTAGGACTACGCATACCACAGTATCTTGGATCAAGCGTTCAGATAATGGACCCAGAAGACGGGACCATATCACAGCATATCTTGATCATTCTCATGCAGGCTGGGTTATTCCTCCACGGCGGTGAAAATATGTCGGGGGCTTTGCGGAGATGGTTCTAAAGAGGAATGTAGCACGACGATATGGATTAAGCGTGAGGTTTTGCGGGATGCAGAGAGTTGCACTGGAGAGCACGATTAATTGGAACGAGTTGAGCCTTCGACCTTGGTCCAATGATCCGGGAGACACAAATCACGACTTGAAGCACGGAATTGGGGTGCTGATAACCATATATACAGTAAGTCTGAGTCAAATTCGCAACTGAGGGGCTTGGAGCCTGTTCATGCAACGCATTATCGCCCGGACATCATGTCGTCCCAGTCGTTTCGCCGACACTTCCGTTTCAGAAGCCTCTTTGCGTATATCCGCCATGGGTAGTGGATTAGGCACCAGATGGTTTAGTAAGGTGATACACTGATGGCTTGCTGCGAGCAAGACGACAGGTGGGTAGGAGAAAATTGATGGTGTTACGTCATCTCGCTTGTGTTGAAGTTCCCAGGAATTTAATCGTTTGAACTTCGCTCTGTTGAATCTTTAGAAGCTCGTGCCATCACGCTGATTCAAAAGTACTGGTGTTATATACAGCATTCAATTCTGGGTAACAATGGTAAAAGTGCCCTGACACATCAAGATGACACATGAAAGTTTATTCCGGTAGACGTTTACTGTAACGCGAGGTCGGTCCAAAGTTACACATTTTTCTTCAACAAGGACAACGCGTGGTCCATATCCTTGCGAGCTGTATTTACCAAGAGAAGTCGTAGGCACGAATGGACGATTCAATCATAGCACGATAAACAAACATGGGGCTAAATATGACCAAGATGGCGAAAATACGACCTCACATGCTGACTTTGACCGGGCCAGGGAAATAGCAGCAATTTGGTATTTAAACCTAGTCGCCGCTAATTAAGCCCCAATCTGCATGTGAGGATGTATTTCGATCTGATGGACGACGGGTTGGCGAAGGGAAAGAAGGGAGACGGTCCAGCGTTGGAGCCGAAGCCAATTTGCTTCATGAGAGGTTCAGAATGTTAACATCAGATGACAAGTGGAGATCGATGGACTGCAGGGTTGTAGCATGCATGAAATTTCGTTCGTGACCGTGGACCAGATCAACCGAGTCGTAAAAAAGAATCAACGGGAAGGAAATTTTGAACGGGGAGGGATCCGAAGTGATAGCCATCATCCATGGTACCGAGCGCAGACAGGTGAAACGGCTATAGGACGACTCAAAATAATGTCTGAGCCATGCGCACCAAGGCATCCAATGGGAAAATTGTGGAGAGACGCAGCCACAACGTCACAGTATCAAGCGAGAGAACTAAAGATCGCGAGAAGTGGGAAACCATTTGCGCGGAGAACAGTAGAGTCCGGAGACGCGATCGTGACCATGCACAGAGGTCCTCGCGAAGGCTCAATCCGCGCACGTAGAAGCGTCTTAGAGAATCGCGAATAATTGCGTGCGGAGAAGGCAACGAAATGTTTCCCACTTTGAGCGCGAGAGCCGGGACCAGTATAACAGACATAAGGAACATATCCAATCCAGAGCTAAAGCGAGAGGGTATCGGCACTGCACGTGAGTGAACAATTGAAAGCGACCACCAGGATGCGTCGTTGAAATTTATAGCATGGTTGTTGACCTTCCACGTGGAAGACATGGTGCCGACAAATGCTAGACTGTCTGCACACAGAGCCGGTGGTCGCAGCATTGGACTCGCTCAAGTGTGCGCAATATGATAGACCGACGGAACGCGTCAGGGAGAAAGTAGACGAATATCCAGGAAGGTGGCGAAAGAGTAAGCGGAGGACGCGTAAATTTCGCAGAAGCGGTCTCCGCTCCGTACGCAAGCACAGGGTGATGATTCGGCGGGAAACGGATCCATCTAAAGCCAGGGGATCTTCGGGAATAATTGAGCAAGAATCGTCCATGGAAAACTCACCGTCCTCAAACGATCCGCTGAGTGAGCGACGGCCATAAAATCTGCGAGACATGAACAGCTCTTCCGTATGAATTCCAAAGCCAGAGGTTAGGCCGAGGTGACGCGATAGACAACACACTTCGTCGCGGGGAGACGACGAAATTAACGCAGAGCTGTCGGAGAGCAGTTTCAAACCGTGCATGTCCCCCGGCAACTGGAACATTGTAGGTGTGGAGCCCCGTCGCTGGCCCAAGAGAGGCCGAAAGCGAAGGAACGAGAGGCGCGTTTCAAGCAGTGACTGAGCGTAGGGAGAGTGTGGGTCATGGTCTCAGGGTACGTTTAAGGTCTTCAACCAAGTGGTTCGATGCATCGTGCAATGTCAGACGCACAAGCCAAGCATTTCAACATTGTCGCCGAATTCGCCAAGCATAAGATGGACCGGACATCCAAGGTCAAAAAGGAGCACAGACTACCAGGAACAAAGTAAAGAATGACCTGAATCACTCGTCCGCGGGTTCAATGGATAGCCAAATACAACACTGCACCAGCTCTTCTTTTGGACAGCATGGCGAAGATCAGCGCTGGATGGGATTTGAGGCGTATGGTGTGCCTTATTGTATGCCACCCGAAGAGAAATATCATTCCAATTTGATCACTGAAGAATGTACGAACGATTGCAGCAGTGTATTCTGGTGGAGGAATCTGAAGTTTACGAGGACCGACCAACGTGTCCTTCGGCTAGAGTGATTCAGTGTCCGACTCAACTCCGAACTTCTCGGACATCTCGGAGACTCAGACCTCGCACTCAAATTTTGAGCGAGGTCGTGGTTAGAAGAATCCAACCGTGAACTACGCTGGGTGCTCAGAAATCTGATGGCGTCTGATCACGATCCCCAAGAACTGTGGCATCTGCCTTCCCAAATTTGAAAGTAGCAAAGCATCTACTGGATGTATCGAGCAAACTGTTGCCTCGAATGATCAAGCCTTGTATCCACAAAGTCTCTGTCTTTTCTTTACACCGATTCCACGGCATTTGGTGGATTTCTTGCGATGTACCCCGTCCTTTTCTCCCAATTGACTCGGATGGCGCTTCCATAGGGCGATGAACGGATGGCAAGATAATGTCATCCCTAGGGACATATAAGTCGGTGCGTTTCCGTCACTTCCCTTGACTGCATTTTACCCCCGTTTTAACTTCTGACCTCGATATCATCAGCATAAAAATGTTCCAAATATCCTTTCAGTTCAACCTCGTTGCCGCTTTCTTTGTCGAATGAACCGCCAGCGGATTCTGCCGTCAAGGCGTTCTGAGCGTGACATCCTGGCGCCATTGATGCTCCTCTTCACATATTCTTAAATTAGTGGCAATACTGGATCGTGGAAGATTTCGGAATAAGAATATCTTATGGAGAAAATATTGTCGCCACTTTGTCGATCTCAAAAATCCTGGCTAATCCGCTTGCATAGCCCACTCTGATCATGGATGTTCATTTCCACCTTCCACATATTCCACACGGGCAATCGAATCTGTTACTGAAATTCCTCTGTCTAATTTCCAATCTACTGTACGTGTCTCCCGCATTGACGATGTTTCCTCCTATAGCTACGAACGCTTCAAAGGATCTCAGCATCTTCCACCAATTTCACTTTCGATATTACATCTAGCCTGAATACAGATGGGCGATCCATTCAAACTACCGTTTCCCGAGTTGGTTAAGGCTACGACCCGCCTTGATCTGAGCCCTGGGGTCACCGCTGACAATGAAAACGGCTCGAATATAACAATACACTGCGACGAACCGAGCCTTCCCTGGTCTCCTGAGCGCATCCTAAATCCACGATCAATCACTTGCGTCCGCCCGCACGGTAGTCAAGCAATCTGATTGTTAGTGGACCGGAAAGTCGCTCCGGGGACAGAACGAGCCGCCGGTTCACGACGTGTCTACCTGTGTTGCGGTCGCATCTACACCTGACCTCCAGTTCCACGCTATCATCTCCTTGTGATATTCTTTCTACTCGAGTACGTCTACCGCGACACAATCCACCAAGTTTTCGGTATCTCCGGTATCAATGACATTTGTTCACCTTGCACTGGGTTGCCTTAATGCTCACATTATCATCATTTGGCTATGTTTAAAACTGCCGAATGTTGGCCTTACGGATAATGCCAATGGTGGGTGAATCAGTGCAGGTGACAACGAATCGATACCCGTTCGCCATTTTCAATGTTTAATGACCATGTTCTACCAATTCTGATATACCTGTTTTTCTGGGTATACCGTGTGCTCTCCACTCGTCCTCTGCTGTCATACTTAGATTGCTCAGCTCTCTTGTTCGTATCGAAGCGAAAGCATAACATCATGCGTCACGCAGTACCAGCAACTGGTGTCTATCTTCTCATTGTACCTGGAAAGGGAGTTCCCCGATGTTTCGAGACCTATGAGAACGAGGAGCTAATGTTACTGGTGCTCTCTTGACGTTAATGAAGAGGTTTCAGCTGTTTCATACATAGTCCCGACTCATGTTTTCGACTACAAATATTCCGATGGTATTCCTCTTCGCCTTGTATTTCAGCTCTCTTCTCGTTGCGAGAACATCCTGAATACGAAGGCGAGGCGATATTGTCTCATCTCATCTCAATTCTCGAACCGATTCATTTCTTGCCAACGTTCTGTAATGACTTGTACGATTCCTCACTTCTCGGTTCTTTTCCTCGACAAATTCGCAGTCCTGACATTATTGCTCATCTTTTTCCGACAGACTTATGGGATCACTGATAGCAATTCCATTCGGTCAACGGGAAGAAGATGTGATGTATTGGTGGTGGTGATGATATTACTCCGTTGTACAGAATATTGGGGAAGTTACAAATGAGAAGTTTCAGGAATGATCTCTAAGGAGAACGAGAACTCTATCGGATATTACAACACGAGACATGTATTGAAATAAATATAGTCACAGGAAAACGGAAAATGAAAGTACAGGGCTTCAATGCGATACGCCGAGCGTAGCTGAACATCCAGAAAAAAAAAGCTGTCACATATTCAAGGCCAGAATAAATGTCAGATTATTAAGGTCGAAGACCGGCGCAAATAACCGTGTGGACGCGTGAAGCCCCCCTCTAATGCCGCCCCAAAGAAAGGCATCAATAGTTTTTTGGATATAGGTCCACGAGCCAAACCTCGAAGGCGGGCATTTGGCGGAGACTCTGCGGGTCGCGACGACCACTCTAAGGAGAATTCCGCCCCAAAGATCTGTGCAGCCGCAACACAGGATTGCCACGCCTACTGGATTGACCCGGAGAGGAATGACTCGATAGTGTAGAAACGCCGAGCAAGTTGGTCAGCGGAACGTGTCTCGCGTCAAGTTCATCCTCCGTTCGTGCAGCAGGCGAAGATATTATGTTGCGATGTAACGGGAGTCAACGGAATCTCAATCGTGACAGGAGTGGGGAAGGGATTCAGAAGAGATGGAATGGCCCTTGGGACCAACAGTCATCGGAGGAAACACAGTAAAACGCTTCGGAAACGGAGACGTGACGCGAAAGTACTCATTGAATTTCATTAGCAGGAAGGAAGAAGACTCCTCGAGACAGAAATGCTGTAAAAAGAGATCAATTTTGAGTGGATGACGAGCAAGAAGTCGACTCACAGAAACGATCCGCCGAAGACCTTACCGCTACAGCGCAATGTTGATGCGACCAATCCGGATTTCATCGGGAATGGCCTCCAATTCGCCAATCCGAGACCATAATTTCGCGCCTAATCCTCCCGTTGTTCTTAAGGAGCATGGTCAGAGTGTAATTGTGGCTGCGATGGTGCTCGATGGGAGGACAGAAGGAGAGATCGATTCATTACGTCAGAGGAAATACTTTCGGATAATAGGTGTTTTTATTCATTTGTACAGTCAAGCTATTGGTCATGGACGACTATTGGAGTAAGGGATAGCGAGTAAACAAAGAAAGTATTGACATCTAGATTCACTTAATGAGCGCAGTACGTCTAACTGTCGTGGATATTGACGCAGATCATGCACTTTAGAGCAACACTTTTGCAAGTTTGCGAAATTCTCAACCGCGAATGAGATATTGGCCATCCGAAAGGATTTTCGTCGTAATCCGATTCGATGGTATCCATAAGGATACAGAGGGTTTCCTAGATCAAGCATCACATACATATCACATCGTGAAATTAAACTTCACTCAACGGATAGATTGGACTCTTGGTATCCATCGATTAAGAGCCTTCCAAGATTCAGCCTTCCAGAAACGGACATGTAATCTCGACTCTGGATAACGGCGGATGATGGAGTTAAGAACGCGCTAACAGAGTCTGAGCGTTGACGAAGAAGAGGGCGAAAAACTAATGTATCGTAAGATATCTACGCCTGCTGATGACGTTCTGGAGGTAGTAGGGATGTGAAGAACGCCGAGATTGTTGGCTGGCGAAATGCTTCTCGCGACATATTTTCGCCCTTCGGCTGTCTAGCAGGCGGAGATCCTCCGTTGCGACGTAACGAGTCAGTTGATTCTTCGTCGTGAATGCCTCTAGGTGGGAACACAGAGCGAAGGAAACACTGTTGCTCTTGGGACCAAGCAGCCATCGAATGACCCGCAAGCGTTCGAAAAAAAAGACGGAGACGCAAAGTTCCTCGGAAAGATGAGAAGCTTGCCGAGTTCGAGGTATAAGCGGGACGAGAGCGACGGAACGGGTGACGTGCGATTCACCCATTATCGTCGTTTGTGCGTAGAAAGAACGGGAAAGGGGAGCGTTGAACAAACCAAAGTTGAGGAGGCGCTTGAGGGCCATCTACCGCTGAATGTAGCAGAAATGAATCGGACACTAAATTGTTCCTTAGTTCGATTCGATTCTGCAGCGGTGCGGGGTCGATCAAGCGGCGACGTGCCCGTGTCTTGGTCGGGACGAGACGCTTAGCCCAATTTCCACTCATGGAATTGGTATCACGAGAATAGCAGAGCGCACAATCGGTGGTGGAAGTAATCAGTAACGAGAAAATCGTGGAAATGAAGAATCAAGGGCTTCGTCCGAGACGCGAAAGAACAAGTGCCAAGGCGACTGAGATGTAGTGGATCTCAATATCCCGCCTAGGTAGCCTTTTCACGTCGTGCGGCCAAGTGACATTAAACCAACCGATACCACGACGGCGATTGATTTGAATTCTTCTGCCGGATGAGCGAGACATAATGCAGGCGGGGGAGTTGAAGATGACACCACAAATCGAAATCAGGAGTCAGCACTTCCGGGAATTGTTGTTGACAGGTAGGAGTCCGGGCTCGGGGACGCGCCACAACGGGCACCAGCGCAAGAAAGGGGGGACAAGCCACGTATTCTCCGAGAGCATACATAATTTTGGTGTCTGCAATTAAAAGAATAGTACGTTCTCCAACATTGACGCTGGTGGTTGATACATCCAGCCGACAGCAATCGTTGCAACAATCCAGCGAAGGCGACAGTGCAGTATCGAGTGCTGGGAGAGGCCACGGATTCGACTACGATCTCAACGCCTCTGAACAGCGTGGATGAATGAACATGGCGCGTATAGACCTGCAGGAGAATCGAAGGACCATTCCGCACTCGCACTACTCGCAAGAGCCGTTCGCAGGCGAGCGAACGTTTGGTTGCGGAATGGATGTGGAGCAGGACGAAATGAGAACGAATGAACGAACGCACGGAGGACGGTGCTGGTGGCTTTCCGGTCTTCGCGCCTCTTTGACGCGCGTCCATTGCGAGGAGAGACACCACCAGAGGCCAATCGAGGGCAAACGATCATCGCGGTCACGTAGTTGGCTAGTTGTGGTTGACAGTCCATGTTGCGTGGAGAGGGAGGTGTGAACGAGGCGTGAACAACTTAGGGCATGAGACTGAGAGGCATCCGGGTAAATATCCAACGTTTCATGCAAAGATCCACTCAAATTTCTCGAAGTTGAGAGCTCGAAGAAGTCGTCAAAATCCCCGAGTTGACCGAGCATCAAAGTTGGGTCGGAGCGTGAATCTTCGTTTGAACTAAATCAGATTTTACCATCACCACCGAGCTGTATCTCAAAGGTTCAATCGATCTATTTCCATGCACGTAATGTCTGCACTCGGCACCATGGCCACAAGTTAGCGCTTTAAATGGCTTTCGAGACGAGAAGAAACTTTCCACGGGCACGCTCACGTTTGAACACTGCGGATCCTCAACTTCTGAGTTAGACATCGAGTGTCCATTGTGATTCCACATGCGAAGAAAGATGCTGTCGCTTCGTTAAATTTTCTCAACTTCTCGACCGGAGACAAGAATTTAGTTGGCCCATCTCTTGTGGTCTTCTGAATCCTCTCCGACGCATACGCGTGTTCATCGTTCATCAGATAAGGTATTTTCGACCTCTCCATATAAGTCTAACGTTTATCACCCTCTGTGATCCCCAGCATCCATGCGAGGTCCCATCTTAAACTGAACGCCGAAGGTCGTATACTGGGCGATCCATTATCCCTGCTTTGTACCGCCACTTCGGGACGATACCATACCACTGCATCTCGATCCCAATCTCTTTCGCAAATTCGGAGATGGTCGCTAAGGAATGATCTTGCAGGCAGGGCGTTTTGTCAATGTCTATCATCGGATTTCGGAATCCATTCTGCTGTCAAACTCTAAGCGTCGTCTGACGAAATCTCCTGCCTTCAGGTCGTGCAGAAGTCTCGGTGATGCGCAGACTGCTCAGAGTCTCCTTCACATCATACATCCAACCACCTGCGGCCGATGCTCAATTTTGCCCGAACCAAATTCCACCCCGTGAAATCTTTCCGGTCCCTTGATTCTACATGACAGTCCATCCCGTGCTATGGCGAGGGTCAGATACATCTCTTGATGTCACCTGCGTTGAGCGACTAGCGACTGGTCGAAACTCGTTCCCGCCATATACACCGCGACGTCGCGCCGTGTGGCAGCGGAACGTGTAAACGAAACGCCAGTCGCTGCTGGTGGTTCGTATCTCTCTGACCTTGCCATCCTCTGAAATCGTGAAGTTATTTCCCCCTAACTGGCATGCGTGACCTATCTCTCCATCGCAATCCATGTTTTTTCTCACCGCCCTCGTTCAATATTTGCATAATCGTCCCTGAAAACTCTTTGCTCGGTGACCCCAACACTGCGGTTGAAGCTTCACTCTTTCCTACTTCCATTGGCTAAACCAACTCCATGCTATACTGTCTGTCCCCTTCGAAAAAAAGACGTGGGGTGCCGTCGATATGCTCACGTTCAAGAATACCGCGACATTTCGTTTCGGCCGCTGTTCACTGGCTCTCGCTGTTTCTCGCGTGTACGACTCTCCACCGAAGCTCCATTCGCTGCTGCTGTCTCCATCTACAATATATCGCCTCCGATATCCACGCAGATGCGTATCCGAGAGAGAGAGAGAGGGTAGGCTGTCTTCGATCTCACCGACTTCGTTGTTCCCTCGCGTTCAGACCATGGTCCCCTCTACTCCATCTGAATGTTCCAATACGCCTCTTCTTCAATTTATCGATCTTGAAAATGCATTTCTGGCGTGCCTTTTAAATCCTATACCTCGATGGTTGATCTGCCCAGTGTATCCAGAAACCACATGTTTCGCGATTGATGTTCGATCGTAAGTTGGACTTTGTTTTATCCACCGTACCGACTCGCCGAGATCTTTCATGTAGGTTTGCGAAAACTAGTTTCGAGTTCATTCCTGATCAAATATAACAGCAAAACTTTGCGGCATTGTCGCACAATTGGCGTAGATAAAATATCGGTTCCGAATCCGTTGATGCGCCGACTACCCGATATGGCATGGACCTGACCTGTCATCATGTTTCCGCCAAGCCAACGTTGCCCACTCCAAAGAGGCGTAGCTCGCAGCGAAGCGAGTAGCTTCCACGAGGCTGCAAGCGCTAATACTTATAAAGAACCTGAGGCGTTCACCACGTCCCACTTTTTGATGGAGACCTCTCTGTCTGGGTTCGTCCCACCACTTCGATAAGGCCCACGGGAAAGAACTGTGGTCATGCCTCAAATCAACGTCACAGTTGACGACGTGAGTCCGCTTATTACGTACGGTCCATCGGGAGCATGGCAGGGAGCCGAAAGTCCGTTGTACGTGCACTGTTCTTCCACCGGGAGAACCCACACCTGATGTGCATTTTCAACTACTTACGAAATAGTTACTTGGATTCAACGTATACGATCGCAGACGTTTCAGCAGCCACAGCATCCTTCTCATTCTACGGGTCCGCGATCTGGATTTTCGCTGCAAAAGGAACCACCAGTCCGGTTTACAATGTCACTCTGGACGGCGCAACCTCCTCCTTCAACGGCATCGTCGACAGCCCCGTTTACCAAACGCCGATATTTAACGCTACAGATCTGACACTCGGCAATCATCATGTTACCCTGACCAATGCTCCAGTCACTGGCAACGGCTCGGACCCACTCTTAACGCTCGACTACGTGCGCACAATTCTTTTTCTTTCTGACTAACATTTAACGCTCTTGAAACAGATTGTGTGGCAGACCGAAATTGGGCAGGCATCGGACACCATTAAGCACGCTGTCATCGAAGACACGGACCCAGCTTTCGATTATCAGCCTGAGAATGCTTGGTATTCGATAAACAACCCGAATGAGTCTTATCAGTACGTGCAAAATTCCTCTCATATTCACCGTTTCTCATCATCTGATCGGTCTCCAGTGGAACAGGAAGGGCCGATGGTTATGTTACTCTCACATTTTCGGTCAGATAGTTGATATTCTAAGAAAAGGAAACAGTGACTGATTGGTGTTCGCAGGGCGAACATATCGAATTGTTCGGATTCGTGGGTCCCGAATGGTCCAACTACTCCGTACAGCTGGACAATGGCGACCCCATCGTTCGCAGCGCCTACAGAGACGCCTCTTCCGAACCGGCTCTCCTATTCTTCGCCACGAATCTTGCAGCGGGCAACCACAGTTTGAAAATTGCCAATGTACCCACCGATGTACCCATTAATAGTCATTCTACGAGCATTGACTATGCGAACGTTTCTTGGACAGTCAGCAGGTTGGTCGCTCGGCCCTTCACTGTTGCGTTTCGTTCGCTGATTCCGGGATGACGTCACTAGTGCACCATCTGCGAATACAACTGTTTCCGGGTACGTCTTGAGGTTATCGTCCATCGCTAGAATGCTCGCCTGAGACATGTTCAACGCAGATCATCTCGAAAACATGGACTATCCACTGGCATCATCGCTGCCATCGCGGTATCCACTGCCATAGCACTCCTCATATTCATAGCTGTCTTCATCATCTTACGTCGCCGACGGAAGGGCGAGGGTGTCACCGACGATGTTGGAAAGCAGAGAATAACAGAACCTTCACATGTTCAGTCGTCGGTCCCACCTGTTGAGCAAAGTCAGCATTCTAGTCTGCCGATTACGCCGCTCGCCTCACCACAGGATGTGAGTTGCTTATATCATTCTCGCTTCATTAATTTCTACTAAGCTTAACGAACCCACGCACAGTTCAAACTACGTTCTGTCTCCGCGGGAGGTGGACTGCCTAGCGGTATACCAGAAGGCTCGTCCTCCCCGGTTTCGACTAGCACATCCCGACCGTTACCGAAGAGCAGCGTGCCAATCCCTTCCGGGTCACAGGTAGTATCTGACTCTGCTCTGTCTCCAGCCCAAGCGCCGGATACTGCGGAAGGACACCGAGACGCTGGTGTGTCTTTGGGTGGCGATCAGCTACCTCCACCTGACTATAAGGAAGCGACGCGTCACTGGAGCTCGTAGTGGCGATGTAGCTCAACCGCCGTTGAGAATCAATAGGGATATGCTGTGTTATATATTGTAACGACAATTTTTATCGTTGGTTCGCTCTACTCTTGGTGCTCAGACTCAGAGGGATACAAGTCGAAGAAGTGCACCAATACTATCACGAGGTTTTCATTCCGACTTTGATCTTCGCATGGTAAATACAGCGCTGATGCAGCCAAACACACATTCGTATTACCAGCAACCTTTCCGCAGATTTACGGAATACGCATTTGAGAAAAGAGATCGCTTCGAGTAGTCAACAACGGGAAAAGAGGCGGGATCTTTTAAGAATGTGAGGGCTTTCAAATACTGGCGTAAGAAATAGACCACTGTGGAACAACAATTTGATCAGGTTGAGGAGCCGCCTAGCACGAGAACATAATGGCAGAACTGAAATGGACACTACGTTTTAGTTCCTTTCGTTCTGGAGCGGGTATGAAGCCCATCAAGCGGCTATGTGCCTATCTCTGGTTTAAATTTTGGAATGAGAACTTCAGCTTGAGCACAGTCGCACGAATTTGCGCTATGAGAATAACAGAGCGCAGAACAGGCTACTGGACCCAACGAGTGAAGGAAGCAGGTGCTACAGCACAACACAAAGACCCGAAACATAGCACCTGATTAAACGAAGCCCTCGTCCATTAACGTAATAAGTGAGACGTCAGTTGAACAATTCCAAGCCTTTTCATGCGTAGAGCGTAACATCCCGCTGCCCTGAATGGCAGATTACGGCAGATCGAAACCAAACCGGTGGGTAATGGTAAAAGCTTTCTTTGTGCCGAATGTGGAAGACATGGACAGGCGGGAGAATTGAGACCATGAACACAACTTGAAATTGAAGTTGCGACGTTTACCCAAGGAGAATTCAGAGCTCTTGGACGGAGGGAGACAAATACCAGCGCACTGTTTTCCGGAGCTGAGAAATATTCCGAAACTGGACAGCATTTGTTTGACTCTAATTAAGAGAATATGTCTTCCCGCAAACATGACGCTGGTAAGATTAGTCCATCCAGAGCGATTGTGTTTTGGCACCAGCAGGAGTAGATGGGATCGGTCGACAAACATCGCGAGTCGGAGCGGGAAGAAATAGACATATATGGGAACGTACGGTGGGACGCGTTTGAACATCTTGGTCTTCATTCATCCCTGGTGAGTAAGGAATGCGAGCTGGAGAAATCCAGCAACAAGAATATAAGCGATTGGTGGCAGGCAAGTAGGACCAGTTCCGGATGAAAGTCCACGTCGTAGAGAGAGTGGGAGTGAGACGTGTTGGAAGAGTGGGCAACTTGGACACGAGACAGAGAGATACCCGTTGAAATACGAGGGGTGCAAGCTCAAAGCTCGAAGAATGACATGCGTGGCTTCGGCAAAGATCTCCGAGTTGACCGGCAGAGTTGGGTCGGAGTTGGGTCGGCGCCCGAATATTCCGAGGGAATTGCCGTTCGACTGGCTGGATGAACATCTCCTCTGGCTTTACACTTTAGTACCCTACCGACATCTTACCTGTATGTTTTTACAACTGAATGTGAACCTTTACGTGCCACTGCAACACCTTGGATGACTTTCAGGCGTTCACTGTGGGCGAAGCTTCTGCTTCGTTAGGCGATCCGCGGACGCCAAGAGTGTGTCTGCATCGTGTCTGGAGATCATACAACCTTCTTGACACCATAAGGAATACAGTTTCTCAATTCTGGGTGGTTAGTACTGGTTCGTTATATCCCCGGCGGTGAAGAGCTTACATTCTCCGTCACCCCTCTTCGGTCCACACGGTGAGCGTATATCAACTCTCCCAACCTAAGGTATATATAATCCCGAGTCTGCCGTGGTCGATACCCCAATCCACGCTTTCGCCGACCCTGCTCCCTCCACAACATATTTTCTTTCGAAGAGAAGCGAATTCGAACACCCTGATGTCCATATTTTCACCGCATCATGCTCATGAAACCAACAAGACACCATGATCCACATTGCACGACATAGGTGATTCTGTTGTGAACCAACCGAGTGCGCTATTGCGGTGTACTTTGACTTTTGGTAGTCATATTCGACCTTTCGTTCAATCGAATCTGTTCAATTACATGCCACACCTCTTGCGACGATCGCTCTGACTCATTTCGATAAATTTCCAACATTAACTCTATCACGGACGCCGTCACTTGTCTACACGGACGGCATATTCCGCTACCCTCTGCAACCTTCACCCACCGAAACATCGAAACATCACGTGTACTGCTTGTGTGATCGTCGTACCTCCTCTACTCATAATAGGTCTGGACAATGACCATCGTATCACTGCACCAGCGTCTCTGTGTGTCAATTTATCTACATGTCCGTTCGTCCTCCCGTTCCCTGGTTGGTTGAGGGTGGCATCGCGCACGGTACACAGTCTCGCTGGTTCAGGTACTGCGCTCCGTGGTTCTTAGTTCTAAGGCCAATAGCCTGAAGCGCTTCTTTACGTTATATCGTCTATACCTTCACTTCGTGGCACATATCGCTTTCACCGACGGCCCGTTTCGAATAACCTAATGCGATGGCTTCGTTTCTCCGAACAACATCTGAGCATACAGACCATTATAGGTATCATTCCCGCATCGCATGGACTGCCAACACCACTCGCGTCCTCGGAGAATCAACGGAGATTGGAGTTCAACGATGCTGTCTGATCCTCTCCTGTTGGTCTCTCGTTCTCATGTCTTCTGAGGAATTCTATTCTGCATAGATTGTGTTTTAATGCGTTTTTCTGTTCCGGGAAATTACACTGGTCTTCATTGAACAACTTTCCAGTGATCACATCCCACACGTTGAACCTATATTGCGTATCTTGGAGCGCAATTTATCGACTACGTTCGACAACTCTTCGAATCACAAACCGAGCATTTTACCGACCCATCCGTTTCACATCGCTGGTTCAGAATCTCACGTCGCGACCTCGTTCAGCCACAGTCAGATATGGAAAGGTTATTGAAGAGATGGGGGCAGTATGATTTATTTCTATGCATGAGCTCCCCGGTTTCACGAGTGAATCACGTCTGATGGCGAATGCTGGTCGCGTACGAGTCCTGGAGGAGTACCGTTCTCTTCTGTCATTCTTGAATATCTGAACGTTGTCTTCGCTCTGGTGTTTCCATTCACTCGGTGTCGGCTAAGCAGAACGAATCTCCTCAACAGATTTGATCGGCAACAAGACTTCTAACGCAAACATGGTGCGCGACTCAAATTTTTTATCGCAGTCGCCAGTAACTCTATCTGCAGCTCCCCTTACCTTCGTGGCCTTCTGCGAAGGAAATCCGGGGCCAAAATCTCCCAAAACTTCAACGTTTGACGATCGATATAGCTTCACAATTTTTTCCCTCCATATCGTACTATAGTTCTCCTCATAAGAAACTTGTGACGAGACAACGATATTCGTCATCGTATCACATACGATTCCGCCGGTGCACACTCACAATCGTCTCTAAATTGGTGACGACCCGTCGAATTCTGTACCCCAACATCTCCTTCTCTGCTGGTCCATATTCACCACCAATTTGCACGAGGTCCGCACAAGCGTGCGGGCGAGAATCCCTAGGTCTATCCATATCCCACTTGTCCGTCGTATGAAAGATTGTTGTTCCTGGAAACTCGTTCATTTCCCAACGTGTTTCTACCTGTCACTTATTCGGACTCCTTATGAAACTGATCACACCAATAACGTTCGATCCAATCAAAATTTGTATTCCAAGTATCACAATAGGACACTCATAGAATTTGTTCCGCCTCCCCATTTGAAATGTCGTAACGGTTGCTGTACCTAAACATCCTAAGCTTTGTCCACAACAGTCCGAGATCAATCGATTGACCTTCGATGAAACGTTATAATAGTCGATTGATTGAAAGGACATAGAACAACGATTTCGCTCACCGGTTTTGGACCTCGAACGAACTGTTGAGTTATAGGTATTCTCGAGCGTTTCGTTCATGGAATTGAAGGGAAATAGAGAGAACATAGTGATCAATCCAGGTTCAACGCAACACGTCAAGATATGGTGTAAAGCTTGACCGCCCGCCCAAACACGTCAGTGTACCAACGGCACGCCTTGAAAACACCTTACTACTCTCCATGATCAAGATGATTACATTGAAAGGTGCAACACATCCTTGAAATGAGAGGAGACAGTTCACCAAGTTGACCGTTGGGAACAAAACACGGATGAGGCGAGTCAGGGTCGAGGTACGGGAAATGGTGGTTGAAGATGGTGTCATCTGAAGTGTGATGATCCTAGAGCTCCATCGATGAGGGCTAGTACACTCACAGAAAGAAAAAGGTCACAATTGAAAGGGTGTTCGTCTTCCGCGAGGTCGGCTTTCGAGAAGCGTGTGGAGGAAGTGGAACGAAATTATCTGAATCCAAGCCCAACATGGTCGTAGATTCTTCAATAAACCAGCGACACACCAATCTGGGTGAAAATCCTGCATCCCACCCGGGCGTGATACCCAGGGTCGCTTTCGCTGCTAGCGAAAATCGAGTGCTGGAACATCCAATACTTGTGTGCTGGTAGACTGACCAAGTTCGCTCATATTCAGACACATAGGCGATCGCGGAAGGGAACGGATGAAACGAGTAAGGAAAACTTTGAATGCAAGACGCCGGCAAAGAGTGATTATCAGCCAGGAATGTAGAATATGCGAAACCCCACAAAGCATGATCTGTAACTGAGGAACGAGTCTGGAATCGTGAGTTTCAAATCTGGGGTTATCGCCTTGGCTGATAGTTCTCTCCGCTGGGATACAGCGCGTGTTTGAACGGGAAAAAGTCTCTAGACGGAAAAGGTTGGGGGGTGATGAAAGATAAGACAGATGTCAGTATTGACACCCGTAATATTTCGGATTACCAGCAACTGGAAGTCAGGTCAAGACGTACGACCCTCGATAGGTAAAATTGGGCCACCAAGGGTGGTCAAGAAGCAAGGGTAGGTGCTTAACTGATATCCAGTGCTGGTAAGGACATGTACGAATGGTGCCAATCCACGGCAAAACGCGAGAATAGCTCAATATTTGGACAACCGACGTCTCCATGGAACATGCTGGATACTCGCAGGAAACAGGCTCAACAAAGGCAGAGAAATGCGACAAGAGTTTCGGCTTATGAGAGATTAAGGGACGAGCATTTAGCGGCACGAAAAGGAACACATTTATGGCGATTTGCCTGTTGACGTACTACCAGCAACGGGTAGTATTGAAGAACGACCGCATTCTTCTTGAACCACGAGACCAACCAAGAAGAAACAGGTTTGAAGGTAGCACGACACAGATAGCCTAGCGAGTTGATCCAGATAGGTGCGTCTGGGAAGACTGCAGCGATATCTGCGAGCGAGAGACGTCGTGGAGCGTTCCAGAGATTCGCGACGAGTAGCTTTTAAAGCGCAACATTAAAGTTCGACCGAAACACCGAATCCATCGGAGCTAGAAACTTCCTTGCCGATCGGCTTCTCCCCCACCACGTTCACATCCGCACTTACCTCTGCATCAAGAACGGCTCAAATCGCGCCATAGGTTCAAAACAGAAATCGAAGTTGATCATTGAAAAGACACCATGCCATCGGTAGGTAGACAACCTGAAACGTCCGCGGACATCCTTTCGTCTTCGCTTCTCGATCACGCTCCTCCAAAGACAAACTTCCACTTCCTGCTTTGTACTCCCTGACGTATCGCGCCATCAGCATTCTTCAAAAGTCGACGAACACAAAATGGTTTTACACCCTCCAGTACCGCCCTTTTACTCAGATATCACCCTAATCGCCGGGATCCCACCGCCGTACGTCATGTATCTGTTCATAATTCCTGCCGAATCCTTTCACTCGTGGTATCATGAGTGCGGAAATGCGGCATAAGGACAATAATATGTTCCGTCGGCGGTATTTCCTTGGCCTTTGAGGGCTTCAATCAGATTAGCTCGCCTGGTGTTCCCGACGGACTAGCCACCCATCTCTTGCGCATCCTCCCTTTTTATCGGAATCATCCAGGCTCCCCATGGCCTCTTTATCCCCAAATAAAAAGGTCCATTCTCATCATGGAATACGTATTTGCCACCAAAAAAAAACCCACTCAGCCACGTTATCCTTCCCAGACGCACCACACATAACATGCCATCAACCACCTTCCGCCAACCGCTGTTCGCCATCATAGCAAGACCAACTGTCCTCATCCCTTGCGTAACTGCGAAAGGAAGGAGTATGACTCGCTGACTTTGACTGACATATATGCGGATGGCGGTCTTCCGATGTCTCTTTGGCAACAGTGCCTCGTTGCGATCTTGACATCACGTCGTCCTCTTTGGATGTGTTAGTCTCCAGATTCCTGACGCGAACCCACGAGCGACCGTCTCGCAATCTATCGACGACTCTACCGTTTACGCGACATCGAGGTATCATTATTTCCCCGGATTAGCTGAACAATTTCAACGACGAATCAACAGCAGCATGTTCCGATGTATCTTCATCATGTGCACGGGCTCGCCGCTGCACTCTGAACTTCGCCTATCAATTGCATATCTACATTTCATTCCCAATCATATCTCCTTCAGTGAATACCGGAGATACGTCTTCTCGTGACCAGCAATATCCTTTCCGACGACGTCAAATCTCCGCGCGATCAACGATCGACCTCACCTTGACAACGATAGTCAACCGTCTCAAGATGCGGTCATCACATTGCTGTCATGCGTCTAGGTCGTAATTGCGTGTGGGTATTGTCGCTGGATATCTGGACGCATAATTCACGACAAAATCTTGGGTATTTAACAAGTCCGTTATCACAAATGGTCTGTTTTTTTTTCTCGATTAAGCCTTTTTCGTTCTCCATCATCGCTGATGCAAAGAATTTTGCAGGCATAATTAATCATTCGTCGTCTGGTTTTGCCTATGATTTTACTTGTATCTTTTCACACTGGAACGAAGATGAGGCGAGGTTCGTTCATTCAGCGCTCTATTATGTCATCGCTGATTGAAAGCATCAACTCAGATCACGCTGTGTTTCGAAAAGATGTCACGAATGGGCACCCTACAACAGGTGTTGTACTTCCGCCCCAGAGCTTATTTTTTTTAGGCAGGACCCTTCCCTGACCCCGTAACCCCCTTGCCACTATCCGAATGCTGGAGCCTGTGGCGGCTCTCCTCTCCTCCATACCATGACCATCACATCCCGTCGCCGACCCATACCACCACGACCACAACCGCGGCCACACCGAACTAGGCGACACCCGCCTGCGCCGACTCGTTCACAGGCGGATGGTCCCGCACAGCGCTCGATGCGCGACGCGTCACGATGCGACTGGCCCATCCGAAAGCGCTTTGAGCGCATCGACAAACTCACCAGCCGATTGTGAATGGCCGCCCACCCATCCTCACCGCCAAACCCCTCCTTTCCGAGTTTCCGAGGGCGCAGCGCCTATGGTCAGGTGGACCGCACTCGAAGTCCTTGCCACCGATACGATGTTTATGAGCACAGCCACGCGCCGGATGCCCGCGCGGTGCGCATTCGCGGAATGCCACCCACTGTCCTCCGCGCGGCGCGCGCCTACCACATCCCGCCGTTCACACGTTCACCCGCCGCCGCCTTCGGGCTAGCGCTATAGCTGTCCATGTTTTACAGTAAAACATACTGTAGCATCATTGTCACTAGAACTACAGTCAACAATAGATGCATGAAATTTTAAAATTTTGTCTTATTGCTATCAACCTTGTCTGAACAAACTGAACTTAGCGTCAGCTTAGCGTTGTGGGTTGTCATTACGGGGTCCACAGGAATGCCGAGTTGCCGGCGGTGGCAATTTCCTAAAGTAATTAAGCTCTGGGGCGGAAGTGACTCAACTCCCTACAACATATTAACGCTCTACCCTATCAATCGATGACATGCACAATATAAATGGTTGTCTTCCAATCCCTTGATTGTCCAGTATCACGGATAGTCTACGCATCGTTATATGGATGTTGGAGGGTTCTTTAATTGAAAGTGCCCACAAAGCTCCTCGAAATTTATTAATTTGAATAGCGGAGAGTAATGCAGTGAAAACCTGAGGAACACGCCGATAACTTGTCGTTCCACCATATGTGATGTTAAACCGGCGCTCACCGTAGACTCAAAAACATGCCAACGAGAAATGCATCCCGAGAGTATTCATCAGAATATGAGAACAGTGAGATGACAGCGAGATTCTGTAATAGATACACCAACTGAGACACGAAAGCTTGAAGATCCGCAGACGTCCGTATGACAGCACGACTCCACACCGTTAAAGTCTCTCAAGGTTTCACCCGGTACGGAGAGTCGGGATCTTACATGATGAGAATTAGAGGCTTGCGGAGGTGTTGCTGGAAAGACAGTAGTGTGCGGGTGGTATCTGGCGAGAGTCGGCGAAAAGTAACGCTGGAGGAGGAAATGTGATGGGGGACGAGCGATACGTTGTACTCATCAAGATATCAGCCAAATAAGATGCAGCATCAGGGTACACCAGCGCGGTCACATTCCGTGGAGTTGTAACACTGGAGTGATGTTGCCGACACCTAAATTGACTGCTACATTGATACACGGCATCAGAATCGCAAGAAGTAAAGAAAAATCATGCACATCTAGAATCCATCGCGCAAGATGATAGATGATGTGGTAAGTCATTAGCCAGTAGAACTTGAGAAGTATCGTAGTAACAGCAAAATTCGTAAGTGGGACGTTCGATGCTGCTATTGATCCTGAGATTTCCAGAGACCAATACAATGCGTATCACAATGATCGATGGAACAATCAGAGCGTTTAAACGGTGTCGAGATATTCGCACGAGTGAATAGCATAGATTTAACGAGGACTTGAGACACAGCGCGACGTCAGATTGCCAGCCCGTCAAGCGACTTTAACACATCATCAACTGGTCATGAAAAACCAGAAGTCATTGAGGACGGCGTGTAATTACACCATATGACAGATTGGCACTGGGAGGTCGACTAGAGATATCTCCTGTCAAATGTGCGTTAAATGACGGGCACACTGACGAAGAGGGAACACGGAATGAGGGTGGTGTGGACTCGGATGGCAGAAAGTTAGTAGTAGGAAACAATGTGAACCTGAAGCCAGATTCGGGATGTCGAACAACTTGTACTTAAGGTGTCGTTACTCGCCAAGATCACGAAGACATCGAGTGGATAGCAGATCAGAGAGGCGGAACTGGAAAAGGGAAGAGAGTTTCCATATGGACCCGAGAACATTACGAGTCGGATATGTAAATCGAATTGACGTTCTTGAGAGAACCACATCGGCGGAGCCAGCTTCCAGAGAAATATAGAATTGTCGAGGACGTCGATGTCCATTTTAAGGTTCGAGCGAACGCCGAGGTCGCCGGCCCCTAAGGTGTTGGATCGGAGCCTGAAACTCTAATTGACCATCATCGCAGGACCACAACTTGAAGCTTAGGCCGTGTTCATTGCATCCCATTGACGTCTACAAAGCTTGCGTGTACATGGTCAGGACGTTCAAGATTTGTTTTCGATATTTGAATACGAAATGAGAACCACCTGCACGTGCCTTCTAGACGACTACTGCTTCGAAGACCGTTCCACATCCATCAAACAGCCGTCCGCGGTCGTGGATTTTCCTTCTTGGACGTCTCTCATCTGTTCTGGCGACGCATGGATGGAAACGGCTTTTGCATCGCTTGCATTCGGAACTTGGTTGCTCCTGGCAAGACGCCCTCCTTCTCGGTGAATGTCTCGAGCTCTGATAAGTATCCCGGATCGTTCCCGTCGCTCGCAGCAACCACACCCCTCTCTCAACCCACTCACGTACCCATCCCGTGTTGTGAGACGTCGCCACTGTGTACCGCCATTGACATGAAGCGTTCGCAGTCTGTCTGCACATCCTGCATCCCTCACCAGGAACAGATCAAACTGCCGATCTATGGGCTTCTGTGGCGGTCTATGCCTGGCTTATGCGATACTCACATCGCGACCGCGTCTTGGTTCGCGATGTCCCAAACGATCCCTCCATCCTCTACATCAAACCCTCGCTCTTGGGTCAGTGGAAACCATTCATACCACCGCACCACCCACGCCGGGCAATTCAGCGATCTCTCCCCTCAGACAGTGTGTTTCCTGCTTACAGGATGGCGCAAATCGAGGATATTCCGGAGAATTTCGAGGCTGTTCATCCGGGGGGGTGCATCTGTGACAGTTTTCGGTATCCCCTCGAGTTGCATTTGGCGGCTAAACCTTGCTTTCGCTTCATCCATCGTCTCTTTATTTACTTCACCGTGGTGATAAAAGCCTTATCCTTGCACTTCCTCTCGAGTCTATGTGGAATCGAGTCATTCTGTCATGCTCAACATCCTGCCATGTGTTCGCGGATCGATTACAACTCGCGCTGATTGGTGAACTCACGAACTCGATCGCTGGGGAATTCACCGTTATCGCTAGTCACCACACCCCTTCCCAT
Source organism: Rickenella mellea (assembly GCA_004355085.1). NCBI lineage: Eukaryota > Fungi > Basidiomycota > Agaricomycetes > Hymenochaetales > Rickenellaceae > Rickenella > Rickenella mellea. The sequence goes on from ML170210.1 coordinate 131,572, forward strand.
GGTATGCATGCATCATCAACATGATCCACTTCTTAGATATCTCTCGCTCCGTTACTCCCGGAATAGAACATTGCGCAGTCGGATGCCTTTCCACCGCCATAGCACCGCGTTCGCCATCGAATCGACCTCTGAATGTCCCTCAAATTCACGAAGCGTCTTATCACTGGCCGAAATGGAATGTTCAGGATGGAATGGCTCTCGCGAACTGAATTCCCGCCACGATTCATCTGCTTCAGTTGTGAGTATCATTTTCGCACTGTCTCTTCTGCACCCATTTTGCTACAGTTACGGGGGTATTCCTCGTTGACATCACGGCCTCCGTCTGCCTCCCTCCACGACTTCTGTTTCCTCGCGTGCGCTCCAATTCCATTTCTATTTGCAACGATCCCGCAGGCAAAATCACTGTCGATGGATCGCAGCTAATGAAGCGGAATGGTGGCGGGCATGCGTTTCAGTAGAGTGTCTCAAGACGTTATCTGAAATGACATCCGTGTCCTTCCTTTCAGTTCATTTCGCTGTGAAATCTCGACGAACCCTTCTTAGTGCTTACGGGAGACACCTACGTGACTCTCTGGAAGACGTTGACTAGGTTCGCCTTGTTTTATATTTTTCTCAATTAACGTCGTCTATCCATTGGTTAATTGAACATGTATTATATTCTTAAATCGAACCACGAATTTTTATTTTGCGATAATACAGTGTGACGAAACATATAATCGCATGTTTAATACCAAACCTCCGTCGATTTAACCACCGAAGAGGCGAAACGACCCATACCGTCGAAGGGATATTCTTGAGCCACCAAATTGACCATCAGATATCTCGCGAGAGACATGATAGCGAGTGTGGTCCGCGGAGAATTCACAAATACAACCTGCAAAATATATCCTAGCTGTATTACCATTGGACGGATTAATATGCGGAAGGGAGGCATGAACGTAAGATATCAACGGAGGCAGCAAGGTGATCGAGGACGCCGGAGGTGTGGTACGGCAATTAGAGCGTTGAAAGATGACTGAAAACGTAAAGAAGCTAGATTATACACATGGGCAATTCTTCACCAGTCGGTTATAACCGCCTTGTGTCATTTTTGAGGTGAAGGGGGAGGAAAGATTGACCAAGTATTCGAACTCCATTTTCACCGAAAGATGGTGTATGACTATGGCGTTAATTGGTATCGAACTGTGAGGTCCCCGATAGACCAAGAAGATCAATCGAGCGAGGAGAGATGGACAGAGGAGGTGAATGAACCCGCTGCCACACATTAGACAACTGGGCACGACACAGAGAAAATTGCGTCAGGAGTATGGTGTGGATCCTCAAGTCTAGTCGATGCAGCATTGACGGCCAGTGTATGGCGAGGGTACATCTATCTGCATCTGATCGACTCTCCAGAATACTTGTGTGAGCGTCACATTCACACGAGAACTGAGCTGCACGAGGAACACAGATATGGTCGCTTTGTTCATTTTCCTACCAGCGAAGGATCCACAAGTCTTCCTCTTGTGCCAAGAGTTCTGTCGGCTTTTCATTATATTCGACGATGAGAGGAGTGAGCTTCTCTTCCCGGTGGGACAGACTATAACCACCTGTGTCAACGTAAGTTAGAAGATATGACGTGGCCGGAATGCTGGCGCGGACATGGGCGAGAGTATCAGCCGAGATTTATTTATCCTGGGATGCCATTTAGCATGACTGTCCATTGCGTGATAGTCAGCGATAGATGCATTTAGTCCGAATAAATGGACTCGGCTGATACATGACGAGTGGATGCAGATTTGGCGCTTCAATCGCCAATAAGTCAAAGGCTCATTGTGATTTGCAGAGCGTGGAAGGGGGGAACGAACAGGTAAAAATGGCTAAAGGAAATAGACGGTTGAGAAAAACCATTTGTACGATTGGAAAGTGTACGGGAAACACACAGGCAGTAGGCGCACAGAGTCCAGGGAAGTGGACGTTGCAGTATAGATCGCAAAAAAATGATCCGGAAGTAAGACACTCGAGTCAGCGAATTGTGTTCTGCGACGAGAATCTAACAAGGTGATGAACATGATATGACCGTTGACAATTGTCAGGCTCGGAGTATAGGAAATCCTGGTTGTGTAGTAATGGTGGCGATATAGAAACCTGGACGAGAATAAAACTTACTCCCTGCGATTCGAAATCCTAAGCCAGTGGATCAACCAGAGAGTGATTTGTACCAAAACTCATCTCGTCATGATGAAGCGAGAAGCAAAAGAGAGTTGTGGCAGTGTAACCAGAGTTAACCCACTGGCAGCTGGATAATTGCAGGAGTAGCGCGCCTAATCAGTGGTATCGATGCTGCAAAGTCTTACAAGCGCATGCCAGAGTTTATATGAAAACCTTAGCTTAGAGTGTAGCGGGGGTACGAAGAAATTTCCCTCTTGCCATTTGAGATTTTTATCACAGTGTTCGGACGTGCGCTGAAGACTAAGTGACCATGAAAAAGGGAAATGCTTCCTTGGAGGATCCACAGTGCTCATGACCCTCTCGTTCTCCAATGCCAAACGGGGAATACGACCAGGAACGGTGGAGAGAACAACCAACATCCGCGGGTCCATGCGTTTTCCGGAAGCGACAAGGGCAAGCCCAGCATGCAAAGATCGTCGCTCGATATATTGAATATCGCTTACTTCAAACGTGAGGATACGAAGCCTACTGGGGACATGAGACGAGAACTTGATCCGAGTCCTGAGGGTATGCCACTGTTGCGAAGACTAGCCATGTTGAGAGGAGAAGCAAGCAGAAACCATAACAAAGTCCTTGCCAAACGAGAAGAGAGACGCGAGACACCGGCAATGGTTAAGCGATCAGAGGATCTGTTAGAGACTTTGGAGACTTTGCGAAGATCTGATGAGTGCACAGTGTGGAAGACGACGGACATGCGGTCGACGTCTAGCAGAAGACACTTAAGATTTGGCCGAGATGGCCGACAGTCTATCGGAGTTCCAAATGTTCATAGCCGACAGACGCTCTGTTTTTTTGGCCCTCTCTGAATTATCCAGTATCTCGGACAATGGTATCTGATTCAAAGTGACGAACATTTTCGAAAGCTAAGGCGAATTAAGGCGTTCAAGGGGCCACCGCTTCGAAAACTGATCTGGAAAGTCCGGCTTGACCATCTGTTCGAGTGGATATTCTCTTCCTGGCGACGCTTAGACTGACACGAAGTCCTCGCCGAAATGGGCATCTGTATTGACTCATACTTTCTCTGTCGTCCCACGTGTCTCCATGCCAGTCAAGGTGACAAGGCAGCTGAATCTCTCGGACTCGCGACCACCGAACGTATCACTATGTCTGTCTCGAACGACGTATCTCTCCAAATCATCCCTCTTTCCGGCTTTCAGCAAATTTTCATGTTCGCATATTCAGTTGCAAGCCGCTCTGCATAATGGTATTCCCCAAAGTTACCACATTCCGACCGCCATTCGCTGAAAGTCGTTTCATCCCCTTTACTTGATCTCCTGGATCTCACAGCACCAGGAGACCTATAAAGGTGCTCCTGAAAGATTCTTCAGGTTGGCGGTACGTCCATGTCTTTAGGGCTGCTGTCTCATTGCCCATTTCCCATCGTTGCCCAACATCAACCGTTCGGTGCCGGTCTCTGCTTCGGCGACATTTATCTGAAAGCATCCGTCCGCCAATTTGCCTCCTATTCTTCGTGCAAGAAGTAAAGGAAACCTGTGGTCTCATACCACCTGTCACGAGTCACTTATACTTTCGAGGACTTCTGATGCCTACAAGTCTGACGCAGCTTAATGTTTTGGGAGTCTGAAGGCCGATTCGAAGGGTGGTACTCAACCGAAAGTTCCCAATCTCTCCACTGCGCTACGTTTGGATCAATTTACTGTTCTTTAGGCCTATATCTCGCCCTGTTAGCTCCCCGGCCTTTTTTACAATTTCTCTTAGTCTCAAACATCCAATCTCTGCATCGTTCTCAGATTCATTGCCGGCGCATGGATGCCACACTTAGTTTACGCGAAGCTCACCTACAATGACTCTGAACAGCTTCGCCTCCTTGCGTCTATTTCTGAACAATCCCGAATGTCCGAAATACACTTTCATTTCCACTATTTATTCTCCGCCAAGAGACACCGCTTCTACCCACTATCTTCGATCTCGTGAGAGACCTCCATTGTGTAAAGATGCTCGCTGTTCTCCATTCACGCGAAGCGGCGTTCAAGACAAACACACCACGAATATTGGGAGTCTGACCACCTCCAGCTCAGATTTTCCTCTTCTGTGCCTGAGACTTTACTTCTGCAACCTCGCATGAATGTAACAACGCCATTCTGTGTTCTCTGGATGTCTGTCTTCGGCTATACCTTCGTCCACCACTCACGATGACATTCGAGTTCGTTATCCACCACCTGAAATACGGAATCCTTGAGAGAATCACACGCCATGCCGTTGTAACTCAACGAACTTTTATACCGCTCATTTGTTGTCGCTATTCATGGCTGGTGGATAACGATCGTCCTACCCATCAAACACGCCATTTTCGAGTTCGTTCATTGGCTGATTATTCGATCCTCCAATGGCGTGTCACAATCAATTGGACCATTTCTCCTTTCCAAGGCATGTCCTTAGTCCCGGTTTGACCCTCGGTTGCCTCCGGTGGATCCCTTTCGTTGGCAGCGACACACCAAATACACGTCACCGTACAGTCCGCTCACTGACAATGATACGGAACTTCATTATTCTGAGGGTCATTCGATAACACCAGGGCATCGCCTTGACCTTTTGATTTTCACAGAAATCCTTTCCTTGCTTGCTAGAGAAGCAAAACGCTGCACTTTCCGCGCCGAAAGTAAGCTTTGAATGACATCGATCGGTTCGTGTATGAGCCCTTTAATGTTTCTCGCCAGTACGCGTGTCCTGCGGCGGATTCAGGCTCTCTCTGTGCAACAATCTTCGGTCGTCCTCATTCATTTACCATCTGTCGATATACCATGTCATTTGCTATGCCTACGCTGGTCCCCAAGTGCGGCTTCTCCACACCGAAGCACTCTCACAAATTGATCCGTGTTCGATGTCTCCGTCTTCAGTACAATTATAGGTATAACGAAGTACATTATATATTCCAAATATCACAATACATGATTTATTTACCGTTTCAGGCAAAATTACGTGACAGTGACCATGCACTATGGACTTCAGCATGGTAAAAAAAAAAACGATTTAGATCAGCGATATCTCTCACAAGTCAAAGCCTTGGCTTTCTGAACGGATCCATAATCCAGAGTTATTTTGATGGATTTTCACTATGAATCTGCGGGTATATAGAGAGAATTCAACGATCAGAAAATAAGGAATTAGCAATTTGACATGTAGAGAGATAATAGAAGCTCGACCACCCAAGCACCCCACCTTACCAACGGGTCCAATTAAGCACAAAATATCACTCCCCATGATCAAGACGCTCGTGTTGTAAAGTTTCAGGACGAGATTGAAATCATGATGGGAGTTGGCAGTTGACTGACCGTTGGAAATAAGATGTGAATATCGGTAGTCAGAGTCGAGATGCGAGAAAAATCGCTGAAGAGGTCTGGTTTCATGTGTGGCAATATTAGGACTGATACACCTCCACCTTTCTCGAAGAATTACTCGCAGTAGTAAACAGGTCCGATGTGAATTGGTGTTTCTCTTCTGCAAGGTCGACTGCGGTTAATAGAGTGGAGGATTTAGGTGTCGTAATATCTGAAAGTACACAGAACTTGGCCATAACTTCGGGGAACTGTGGAACCTCCCATCTCCCAGCACAGACGACCGACTCCCTCTGGAACCGCTAACAAAAGCAGAGAACAAAAAATTCCATAGTTTCCGTACAAATAGGAAACCGAACAAGATCATGTACAGTCAATTTGGCGAGCGAAGAAGGTCATGGATGGATGGAAGAATGCTCTGGTACTGAAGGCGGCAGGAACGTTGGTAGCGACCAATTAGACGAACTGGAAAACGAACGCAACAAGGTATGTGACTGATTAATAAACTTAAATGCGTACGTTTCAATCCGGAGAGATCCTCTTGGTCGATGATACATGTCCGCGCTAAGTATGTGAACGCAAACAAACGTCGCAGGTGGTTGGTGAATAGATGGTTCCGAGACAGAAGAAAGCTAACTGAGAGCCCGACTGATAGTCTCGGACATATTTCGTATTACCAGCAATCCATTTCATCGGATACATAACTCCCGGTAGACAAAGGCGGCGCCGCATACCGTGAAAGATCGAGAGTAATCGCCTGATCGTAATGGAGAGCTGGTAGAGAGAAGTATGACGAGTAGCATAGGTGGCAGGACACGCGAAGCGCGTCTAGTACTCATGCGAACCAACAGAACATCGATGGGAACGAGGATCATACCTGCTGGACGCACGGCTGAGAGTGACCAGAGAATGGTGTGGCTAGGGAGGACTATAGAGCTATCTGCGAATGAAATAGGTCGCGGAGAGATGGGGAAGAGTGAGTGAGAGTGTCTTTTTAAAGTTTGACCGAGATGGCCGAACAATCCATCGGAGCTAGAAATAATCTTGCCGGCCGGCATCTCCACGAACAAGGCTCCGGAATCCAGCATTCGCTATATAGGTTCAACACAGATATCAAAGCCTATTCCTCAAAGCGTCGACGTGTCGCGAACCTGAAACGTCCACGGAGATTCCTTCTTCGTCATGAACCGATCATGCTCCTGAAAAACTGAACACGAACTACGATTTCCTTCTTCGCACTGTCCCGTGTACACGGAGATGAATGGACAACGCCGATCGCCTCGCTGCACTACTGTCGCTGTCGAATCGAAGACACTAAGCACTCGCTGTTCTCGGACTCTTAGCTGTTCTTCTCGCCAAAGATCTCTACTTATTGTGGTCAAGGGTGCGTATTTAGTTCTTCCGATAAAGCTTCACGCATGGATTTCAATGCTCGGAGTTCCTCCTAGGTTGTGTTCGTCTCTCCTCACCCACTCACGCCCCATCCAACTTTTAATCCCTCGACCTTCTAAGTTTATTGTCAACATCGCCACCGTTTACTGCCATTGGCACGGAGCTATCGCAGTCGGACGTTGTAAAACCTACATCACTCAACAGGAACAGTTCGAACTGCTATGGGCAACTTCCAGGCCATGGCGGTACCTCCCTGGCTAATGCGACGCTAAACTCACGAACTAGATCTCGCATTCTTGACACCATCAACGTTTCTCCCTCGTCTTTTAATGCTACTGCCCAGCTTGTCCATCACTGTCTCGCTATTGCTCCATCGCACCGACGCTGTAATATAAACCGACCCACGTTCTCAAAATTGTGTTTCCTGCTTACAGGGTGGTACAATTCGAGGATGTAGTGTTGATCACCAGGGTGGTGCCTCTCAGTGAAGGCGTTGGAGATCCATTGTGTTATTTGCGTTATACTCGCCTTTCTTCTCTTGATCTTCATATATGTGGACGATTAAATTCGTCATCCGGCCATCTCGCCTCACGTCACTGCGAAAACGACTCTCGCTCTTCATGGATCGACCCAACTATGTGCTGATTGGTGAGGTCTATGCACCAATCTTTCTGGAAAGCTCCGTTCGTCGAGTACATTTCTCAAGAAGCATGGCAAGAATGCGGCAACATCACCACGAACCGTTGGATACATGACTGTCTCCGCTCATTTCGACTCTCGCTTGCGGTTCACTGAACAGACCAGCATGCATCCCCATTTGACTTACACCATTTGACCAAACACATACGCCTTCAGCCCACTTTCTCAGTACCCGCCAAATTCGCAACCCGTTGCTTCGTCAAACACGTGAAAAAAGTCCTTTCGGTCTCAATCCACAACGCACTCTGTCCACTTGTTCGTCATTCCTTACCTGAGCTTAACTCCGGCTTCAGTCCGCTCTGTCGAACCCGACAGGTCTTAACTTTCAACCATTCTGCGGAATTTTATCTCACGTCTTTCGTTCACGTTCATTCTCCGGAGGTTATTATCGGAGACGCATGTCTTCCAATATGTATGTATCTCGTATTGCTGTTTCAATGAATAAATCAAGGATTTCATTACGAACTGTGCGAAGTATATCTGAGCATCGGATATCAGACAGTGAGGAGGAGAATGGATGACAGGCAATCTCTGCTTGACGGATAATCGGAGTCACTCAAACGGTTAATTGACTGAGTAGAGCAAAAATGAGATTAACCAGAATATATTACGTTACGCAACTCATCAAGACCCTATGCAAGGAATATAACTGACTGTTTACGTCTGAGTTCGACTATCAGTCGGAGGGACAGCGTGATCGTAAGGTTCAACAGTGATATGAAATAAAACAACCGAAAGGTGCAGTATTGGTGTAGCCAGGGAGAAATGACTGGAAGGGATACTGAGATCACCGCTCAGTTGAGCCGTAAGTCATGCAGCCATTCATCACAACCGCCATCGCCCGAGTTTCTGAACCTTGGGTGAATTTTAACAAAATTCAATGCGATTTTGTGCCAGGCAACTTTCACCGAACGGAAAAGGTCAGAGGATGGCGGGAAATCGGTGTCGAACTGCAGGACTTCTAGCATTAAGGAGGAGGGATGAGAGGGGTAATGGCCAGAGAAGTTGACTGGGTAGGGACTGTATGACAAGCAAGCCCCCGCCCACGACAGGGAGAAAATCGGCGCTCCGAGCGTGCTGAGGCTCCAAGTCGATGCTGGATTGACGATAATGCATGTCAGCTCATGATACGTGCAGTTGACCTTCGAAGCGTCGGCCGACAGTGAGATAGATTCTGAGGGGGGATTCGGGTCGAATGAGTAGGTGGCGCCGGACGGAAGGTAAGACGATTGCAAAGGATAGTATCACAAGGAAGGTCCGAGGAAAGGAATGAACGCAGCAGTGTGATCGCGAGGCGTCCCGATGGATAAAAGTAACACCGGCGTAAAACAGTTGTGTTATCTGGACGTATAGCGGAGAGGACAGATATGAGACCCCAATATCTGGTGCGAATGTAAATCGAGATAAATACCTTGTTCTGTACGGGTTATTTGACGAATCGATTCGAATCAAGAAATCAGACAAAACGAGGCAAGTACAAGCAAAATCACCAAGGAGTTCAGACCGTGAGGTCTAGCAGTCTAGAGAGTTTGATGAGTTTAGAGCAGTCCTGGTTGTAAAATTTGGAGAGCCATTGCGATCCAAATCGACACGGTGGTCAACCGCCGATCCGTTGTTCACCTCCAATTCAACACCGAAATTTCTCTACATTGGTATGAGAACAGCACTAGGTGTTGCTGGCGAGTTACTAGGACCTGCGGTAGTTTACTGGCAAGTGGATTGGTTTGAAAACTGTGAGCTGGCGGCTCAAAGCTTCCCAGAGATCACAGAGGGTAGACTTCGCCACAGTTGGTGTCTGACGCGGAGCGATTCTGCAAGCGAAGGGTTTGAATCCATCAGTTCGATGCATATGGACGAACCACTGATCAAGTTATCGTCCATCACAGAGAAGAGAATACTAGTACATAGTTCGAAGCTTCTAAGAGTGGTTTTTCATTTTCAAAGTGTTGTTCACCACCCAATCAGTAGGCCAATAGCTACAACCAGAGGAGAGAATTTCAGCAACCGCGGATAATCCGGATCACCTATAGTGAGACTTCGCGTGAATGGGTTCCACCTCGGTCGATTCGCTGCGCTTTGCAGTGACTTGCATTGGCAGTGCAAGATACGTAAACGAGCCATATTTCGAGCTCCGACTCAACCTATACCTTTGTCAGCAACTCCTCATTCGCCTGCAGCGGATGGCCCATGGACGACGAGCGTAGCCATCGATGACTCTTCTCTCGACTGGGCACCTTCCGGTATGAAACCTGGAGTGAAAAGGATATTGATGTGGAAGTCCGTGACTGCGATTGATCTGGCGGCAACATCTATTCGCAAATATAATCGTCAAAACTTGTGCCTTTCCAACTCCAACCCATGCGACCGTACTGAAGTCCGGGTCTTGTGCATCGTCCAATTCCTAGCTTTAAACAGGTCACACTGCTATTAAAACAGAGGTACAGAACGCGCTGCCCTCACCGTCGCCACCGCCTCATTCAATGCCTCCTCCTTCTCTTCTTGATGATGAATGTTCCGCAATCGCTTCTCTAATCTTTTCGGCGAAATCGTCCCGCTTGACCTTGGCCGATCACATGCTTGCCCATCCCATTATTGATTCAACAACCACCAAACACCATTGCGTCATCATCAACGGCTGTAACAACGCCTTCATCCTCCTCCTCCTCTCACTAACACCGCTTGCGCTGTTCCGTGCTTGTCGGATATTCTAGTGATATTCTTGACTCCAACAATGAATCTTTTCGTGTCTCCCCAGCGCTCTGGTTAGCTGGCCGTCCGATGGGATAGTGGTTGAGCCGTTGATCTCAAATGTTGATTCGAAGTGAACAAGAGCTTCCCGTGAAACAGGGCATGGCATATTGGTTATCTGTTGCACTCATACGAAAAGACCATAATTACTGCAGTGCAGCGGGAAAATGTCGTGTTTTTGGTCGGTGCCGAAACCAATATCACGCCAAGGCATGAGTCAGGTGGGAACAAGATATTACCACCCCTCTAGCGCTCGCTTTACGTGTTCTTGATCGCTCGCATACTGCAAGCGCCCCAATGTGCTGCGTGATTGCACGGCTGCGGGGTTTGGTGGGTGGGATTTTTTTAGCTGGAGCTTCTAGGGTTAACATGGGGCCGTGTGATTTCAGGTACCGAGCCTCCGCCGAGTTCTAATCAAACGTTCCTGTTCTTCGCAGCTCACCACCTGGTCTTCTCGAAGGTAATTTAGGTTTTGTGCGCATGGTGCAAGCATTGTCGATTTGATCCAACGCACTGCATTGGCCCACGCCTCGGTCCATCTCGGTACTTCCCAATCACTTTCGAACCCACCATGTGAACACATGTCAAGGAAGGCTAAAGGCAAGCTAAGGATGAGGATTTTCGCTGCAAAAAGTAAATCCTCATCAACGATCGAGAATAGCACAAGTTCAGTGCCTGGCTTGTTTTCGCCGCTGAACACTTCGATATCATTGCACGGCAAAGGCATGTGCGCTCTCCATTCGCCTTAAACGTGGATTTTGCGGAGTCAGAAGGACGTCTTCTCACTTTGTGCTCAGAACGAAGTTCCTGCTCTCATTTCGTCCGTCGAAGACACCATGAGCGATCCTACCTGGCCCGCATATCCGATTATGGTTTTTCTCAGCTTACTGGCAACAGTAATTCCGCTGACGTGGATCGGTCGAGATAACACTGGGATGATTTTCTTGTCGCTCTGGCTCGCGGTTGCCTGTATTAGTGAATTCGTAAACACCATCGTGTGGCACGGCAATGCGCTTAACTCTGCACCCGTCTGGTGCGATATATGTACGTCCTTCATTAGCATTTGTTACAGGAAGACCACTAATCGCTTGAATGGAACCACAGCGACTCGAATCAACATCGCGATCGGTGTATCTGTCCCAGCTTCTGCGCTGTGCATGTGTCGCCGACTCTACCGCATCGCTTCCATGAAGGCGTTTATCCTGACTCCTCGTCAGGTAGGTCTTCCTACAGGTTGCCAAGATGGCTATCTGTTGACAGTCATTAGAAACGCAGAGCAATCATCGAGGACCTGCTGCTTTGTCTCGGCATACCTGCGCTTGAGATCATCCTCCGTGAGCATTTCCCATATCCTTCGATTCAACATATTTCTCACTACCGCTCATTGTCAGAATATGTCGTCTCAGGTAATTATTTGGATTCGCATGATTCGCATGAAATCTAATTAAGTGATTAGACCATCGATATATTGTATTCGAAGATATCGGCTGCCTAGCCTCATACTTCAACGCATGGGGGACGTACGTCCTAATGTACGCGTGGCCAATAATTCTAGGAGTGATCGGTGGTATATACGCCGGTTCGTCAGGAATCCCAATCTGTCTCCAAACGCTTGACGCTCACCTCCATCATAGTGCTGACGATCTACACAATCGCCAAGAAGGGAAAACAGATGGACGAGATCCTACGGAGCGCCAACATCAAGAAGTCTCATTACAGACGCGTCACCATCCTCGCTTGCTGCGAGATCTGCTTCGCCACACCGTTCGCTATCGCCGTGATGACACTGGATCTTACGCTCGGCCCACTCAGTCATTATAAGAATTGGAACTACGTTCACGCCCAATATTCCGAGATTATTCAGGTACCGGCGGTGTTGTGGAGATCGATGGGACCGACGTGGATTGTGTTGGATGAGTTGTATCGATGGATGTTCGTCTTTCTGGGTTTCGTCTTCTTTGCATTGTTTGGATTTTCGAGGGAGGCGAGGGATGCGTATGGAAAGGTGTTTTGGACGGTCGCGAAGGTGTTTGGGATCAAACGTCCCGAGCCATCGATCCACGAGGAGAAAACACTCGAGTACGTCTTCGCCATCATAGGGTCTAAGTCTTGCTGAATCTCCATCTAACCGTCGCACTTGACAGATTTCAGCAACGAGCAACGGCGTCCATTGGGTCGACGTCGACCTCATCACAATCGCCAGACTCAAGTTCTCTACGCGACTCGACTTTCCGTAGGGACTCGGTTAGCTCAGACCGGGGTGAGAAGAAAGGACAGATTGAGTCACTCCCTGAGCACTTGCCAACCACGGGCAAGCGAGGTTTGGCGACGGACGGAGATGGAGACGATCAAACGAAGTCCTTCCATTCTTCGGAATTTACATCGAATGGTGCGACAGATACTAGTCCCGTGTAATCTATAGTGTTGTAGTCAAAGCCTAGTGATGTATTGACGGGCTTTCCGATAACAAAGCCGGATGACGTCATCGTGTGTTCGCCCCAAAAACATATAGATTATTTAAAACATTACAATTTAATCAGACAATTAGACATAAAATCGAGTTCATGCGGTGGATTTGAAGCCAAACCGTACTTTAATGTGCCATAAAGTCAACAAACTCAAGCTAAGTTCATATGCTAGTGAATGAACTAAGGAGATAATAGTCCATTAGTGACGTAGAAAATCGAATTGAGACGAATCTCACATCGATCGTTCACATAATGGTGGTCTCACTCTCAACCCAACGTCCAGATCTGCCACCGCAACAGTGAAAGTACAAGGAAGGCTGGAAACGTGTTGTCAAGGTCGATTCCTCAACGACGCAGATTGGAAACCAATGTGATATCCGGAGGTCATCGACGAATAGACCACGGATTCAGCACTCCTATTATGTTGGCGATGACAGAATGACGATGTTGAAAGTTGCACGGGTGATCGCTGGAACATAAAGGAAGGATGCAATGAACGACGAATTCGATAGGACTGGAGACGGGATGCTCTGTTGACGAGAATTGGCATCTACGTCGATATCACAGTATAGAGCTGGTATATGGAAATGAACATAGCAGCCGCAGACCAATTTTGGGGCTCACAGGTGGACAGAGAGAAGAGCCGGAAACCGCTGGGACAGTCGTATTCGCTGGGATGAGAAACATCGTTACCGATGCACACGACTCGGAACATACCAGTGTCACTCAAAGCGTTGCATTCGAAAGCGGAAAGGATGGCACTGAGTTTCCCTACCAAGCGATGGAGGGATGTGCTATTGACTGTTCGACGAGGATGCCAGGACAGTCCTGGTGCTACCGAATGACCCCAAACACGTTCAATCTCATTGGCAGTGAGCAAACCGAACCGTGACGAACATTTGGCTTGTCGTTGCCAATAAAGGAGATCCACTGGATGCACGCGAGGGGTCAGCCGGGACTGAGGACATGCCTTGGAAAGGATAAATGGTCCAATTGACTGTGATGCGCCACTGCAGGATCGAATAATCAGCAAATGGATGAAGTCGAAAATGGCGTGTTTGATGGGTAGGAGGATCGTTATCCACCAGCCATGAATAGCGACTATAAATGAGCGGTATGAAATGTCGTTGAATTGCAACGGCATGTGATTCCTCTCAGGGATTACGCCCGTCAAGTGGTGATAACGAACTCGAATGTCATCGTGAGTGGTGGACGAAGGTATAGCCGAAGAAAGACATCCAGAGAACAAAGAATGGCGGTGCTATTTATGCCAGAATACCACTTCAAGACGTTAGCATATAAGAGGAAAGTCTAAGCTGAAGATGGCCACACCCCAAATATTCGTGGTGCGTTTGTCTTTGAAAGCCGCCTCGCATGAGTGGCGCACAGCGATCATCTTTACAGAATGGAGGTCTCTCACGAGATCGAAGATAGTGAGGAGATGAGGTGTCTCTTGTGGGAGAATAAACCGTCGAAATGGGGCGTAGTCCGGAGTGTTGGGAAGGTCCACGAATAGACATAAGGCGGCAAAGCTGTTCAGAGTCATTGGATGTGAGCTTCTCGAATAAGGCAGTCATGCGGCGACAATGAATATGGGAAATGACTCAACACAAACAGACGCTGAAGGTTCAGGTTTGATTGAGACTACTCAAAATGTGGAAAAGGTCGGGGAGAGATATTGGCGGAACGTGCAGTAGGTTGATCGAATTGACGCAGTGGAGAACTTAGAAGACATGGTGGAGTACCACCAACCAAAAGGCATGCACTATACACCCAAAACGTTAAGATGCGCCAGGCATCGGAAGTCTTTGGGAGTATAAGTGACTCGAGACAGGTGGTATGAACCCACAGGTTTCCCGTTCTCCTTTCACGACAAATAGGTGACCAAGAGCACACGGATGGTGTCATTCAGAGATGTCGTCGAAGGAAAGACTGGGACCGAAGGATTGATGGTTGGCAACCATGGGAAATGGGCAAAGAATCAGCAGCCCTAAAGACATCGACTTACCGCCAACCTGAAGAACGTTTCAGGAGCACCTTTATAGGTCTCCTGGTGCTGTGAGATCCAGGAGATCAATTAGAGGGGATGAAACGACTTCCAGCGAAAGGCGGTGGGGATGCCGTAACTTTGCGGAAGGCTTTTATGACGAACGGCTTGCAACTGAATACGGCGAAGGTGAATGTGGAAAAAGAATGGCGGAGGGTTGATTGTGAAAGATACATCGTTCGAATCAGAGACAGTGAGGCACCTGGTGGTATGGAGTTCAAGAGATACGGCTGCCTTATCACCTTGAAATGGATAGGGACCCGTGGAAGGACAGAGAACGTACGAGTCAATACAGTTGCCCAATCATTCCAGGACGTTGATTCTGTTCTTTCGGCTCTCGAACGGATGGTCAAGCAATGTCCATGGACTTTCCAGATCAGTTTTCGAAGAACTTCAAGCGGTTGCACGTTGAACGCGTTGATTCGCCTTATCTTTTCAAAAAATTTGTCAACTTGAATCAGATACACCATTTTCAGAAATCCATAGGCTGACACCGCGCATGATATCTCAGAGGTGATTGTAACGGAGGCAAAGCAGACTGGGCATGTGAGCGCTAATCATTTGTAACTCCGATTGTGGTCGGCTATTTCGGCCAAACCTAAACTTAAAATGTCCTTTTTGCTAACATCGTCCGCATGTCCGTCGTCTTCTAGTCTCGTACCCATACATCGGACAATTCGGTCCTGCGTCTATATATGGGACGCCTTAGCGGAGGTTGAAAATCCGCTGCAGGGGACCTTGTCCAACGTCTGGGCCCCTTCGGTAGGGCGGGTGTAGCTCAGTGACATTGGGTCACATTTTTAATTTATCTTCGCTTACGTACCCAAACTTTTATTATTATTTTCAAAATAAATCGCGTTGCCTATTGCCTCTACGTTGTCTACGATGTCCGCCGCGCCTTCTGGAGCGAGCACCGATGCGACTGAATCCCAGTTATACCGTCTTGACCTTCTTCGGACCGCACGCGAGAAAGCAGCAACCGAGAAGCAGTATTTGTCCGCGTAGTTCCGTCAGAAGACGCTCGACGAAGTGAAGACGAGGTTTTATGGCAAGGAACCGCATGACTGGCAGCTGGATGTCGGCGATGCGCTTTGTCTGGGGCTCAACTTGTTCTTGATGGTCGGGACTGGATGTACGAACACTAGGTGGGCGGTTTAGCTCGGGTTCGTCCGAGCCATCCTGGTCTTCATCCAAGTTCATAGCATCATCGACATCAAAGTCCGAGTGGTCGGACAGTGTCTCATAGCTTTCCGTATCGTCATAGCTCACTTTGGAGGGACGACAGCACGAAAGTTGTAGGATTGTGTATGGTGGCACAAAAATAATACCTCAAAGTTATTGCGTCATCAGAGGTTTTCGTGACATGATGTCACTGAGCTACACCCGCCCTACCGAATGCGACCAGACCTTGTAAGCGGTGCTCTGCATCTTTTCCTTAACCATCTCCTTTTTGGGCAGCGCTTACTAAGGTCTGGGCACGAGACTAGTTGTCTTCCACATCGTGCGCCCGTCGGATCATTGCAATCCCATCCATCTCTACGGATTCTCCAGCAGTTCCTCTCATCGCTTGCCTATGTCTGTCCGCCTCTGTTCTCGTTTGGCAAGGACATTGTTGTAGTCAACTCCCGCTTCTCCACCCAACACGGCGCGTCTTTACAGCAGTGACACACTCTTGGGACTCGAATTGAGTTCTCGTCTCATGTCATCAATGGGCTTCCTTGCGGATCCTCACGTCTTAGGCAGGCTATACCTCAAATACATCACTGGCAAGCGGCGTCCTTGTAATGCTGTCTGTGTCGCATTCGGGAATCAGATGAACCCGCGGATGCTGGTTATTCTCTCGTTGGTGGTCTCTTCGGCTTATAATTGGACATATGGTACGTTTTCTTCTTTAAAAATCCTCGAAGGACATTCTATTCATTCTGATGGACCGGCTTGCATTTCACCGCGCATCGAAACGTTTCAGACCTCATAAAGGACCAGACCATCTTTCGCATGCTGTTACCTTCCGCTACTGCGATAACCTGTTCCCCTTCGTTTCCGAATATCCCCGCCATCGTTACCGCCGACTAGACAAGCTCCTCCAATCATCCAGTTGCCAGTGGTCTAACACGCTTACTCTCCAACAACTAACTCTCTTTGTCTTCTCGTCTCCACCGTGAAGAAATATACTGTTGTACCCAGAGTTTCCCAGTATGTCCACTGGCTGTGAATAGAGGAAAGGTCGCCGAAAGGAAATGTGTGACGTTGCATCATTATTCCACGCTATCTACGCTGCAGAGACCACCGCCTTGGAATCCGCCTGTCTAGGTTTCCGGGAGACTTTCCTCCGTCGCAAAGCACTCTCATGCTCTTGGCGGTCACTTTCTTATCATGCAATTTAACTCGTTCTTCGCACTCCGTCTTCCGCACTCTGTATATCGCTATGATCCTTTGAGTGATACTGCTGGTCCATTCCTTTTGCATCAGCCGAGGCAACCCATCCCAACTGAACCTCACTTTGCCTCTCACAAGGTAGAAGCTCATGCCAAGTGGCGTTAAGGACGTGCCTCTCCCGGCTTATGCTTTGACGCGTCCACTCCAGCATTCCGGCCACTTCATATCTTCTAGCTATCTTGCAACTTACGTTGACATGGGAGGTTACCTCGTCCGTCCTACCAGGAAGAGAAGTTCATTCCTCTTCTTATTCCAGTTTTCAAGCAATGACGAGCCGAAAGATCTAGTGGCTTAAGAGGAACACGGATAAACCTTTCCCTGGTAGGACAACAGATGCAATATCCATAACTGTGCTATTTTGCATCTCACCTCTCGGCGCTGCAGTCGCACAAATATTCAGTGGGAATGGGCCGAGCGCCGGTTCATGAAGCCTCGCCGTGCGTTGGCCTTCAATGCTGCATCGACTGGACTTGAAGATCTACAGGATACCCTGGCACGATTTCTGTCTGCCGTTGCAGGTGTCGAACGTTTGGCAGGAGGTTCATTCACCTCCTCCGCCGGTCTCTCCACCCGGTTGTTCTACTTGATCTATCGGGATTCTCACAGTTCGATGCCATTTTACAGTGTCATTTTTTTTCTGTCTCTTTGGTGACAATGGTGTTCAAACAATTACGAAGGTTATTTATCACCACATCACCTGATAGGCAAAAAATCGCGGCTATAATCAACTGGAGCGGAAATCCCAAACTCGTATGACCTTGTTTCTCTGTGTTCTCTGTGTATTTTCGACTTATGATACCGGATTCTCACCGTTTCCTATCAACTCACTTTCTCGGTTAAATCCTCACCTGAAGGTCACGCAATCCCTCTATATGAAAGTCATTTTTAAGGGAAACCGACTCACACAGACCTAGGACGCAGTGTATGTGCACTTCCCGAAAAAAATTCGCCATTCAATCCGGGCCTGCCAATCGCATCTGGATCCATTGCACGACCTGAATCTCCCTCCGCTCGCTTTGGAGGCAATCCTCTGATGAAATGGAGTTAACGCGAGAACTATTCCTTTCATCAGATATGGATCTGTTATATGCCTTGCGGAGGCGGATGGTGATAAATGTTCGCTTGCGAATGTTATTCGATTTGGCAATATTCCCTTTCTATCCTTGAATCTCATTGACTTCTGCGATCACTTGGTTCATTGACTTATAAATTTATCATCTTGGATCACTCCATCGTGTCTGTGGACCCATATATATCGACCTGGCTGCGTGGATATGATGAATGGTTTTATTGATGGCGCGGGTATATCTCTTCGTTGGTAAAGGTAATTTCGCCTGGTCGGTGGATGAATCAACGGAGTTTAGGAACTCCAAATGTGCATATATGTTTCGTTAATTGTATTTATCGCAAAATATATAGTTTGATACAAGAATGCAATACTGTTCAATTGACAAATGGATTGACCACGTTAAATTACCGCGAAAGGAGATAAACTAATACGAGCCTAGTCACATTCCAGAGAGTCAGATAGTTGTCTCCTGTCAGAAATAAGTAGGATTTGTAGCTGATGGAACTGAGTTTGAAGACGTAGATTTCATTTTAGATGACATCCTGATACCGCTACTGAAACGCATGCGCTGCTATTTGTTCTTCATCCATTGGCTCGATCCGCCGATAGTGATTTCACCTCGCCTTGGGCGATCGTTGCCAAAAGGAATGGACCTGAAGCGCATGCGAGGAGCAGAAATTGTTCAGGGAGGTCGTAATGTTAGATCAATACCATGGGAACAAGGGAAAATAACAAAAGAAATGATGATCGGAGATGGATCGCGGTTTGATATTTAGTCCGCAAGAGCCTTTCCCAGTGAGATTTCCAGCTTAGTCAGGGATAAAACGCTTCGGGAATTTGAAGAACATTTAGAAGTAGGTTCGATGGCAGTCGCAGAGGTATCACGGTGGGAAGGCATGCTATTGCGCACTGTTACGGGATTAAGGAAGCAAGAGATGAACGAGGAGAGAGACCTAAGAAGTGGATCATGCTCGTGCAGCATTCATACCATGGGAAATTTTTCAGAGACTAGCGATGAAAAGGAATTCCCAAGCAAATAAGTTGGTG
The DNA here is from genome assembly GCA_004355085.1 of Rickenella mellea. Taxonomy (NCBI): domain Eukaryota; kingdom Fungi; phylum Basidiomycota; class Agaricomycetes; order Hymenochaetales; family Rickenellaceae; genus Rickenella; species Rickenella mellea. The sequence goes on from ML170210.1 coordinate 150,985, forward strand.
AGTTCATCGATCAGCACGGGTTCTAGTCGGTCCGCGAACACATGGCAGGATTTTGAGCATGAAAGCATGGTTTGCTATGTCGGCTCAAAAATAAACGCGTGGATGAGGATGTTTCCTCCAGAGATAGGTTGATTAAGAGACGAGTGTGATGGGTAAAGCAAGGAATAGCCGCCAAAACCAACCACAGTGGATACCCGAACAACTTTACAGATGCACCCCTCTGGACAGCTACGGAATTCCCCCTCGCATCCACAATTTGCGCCATCCTGTAAGCATGAAGCGTAATACTTGAGGACTTGACTTGAGCAAATTGTACAGCGTCGGTGCAACGAAGCGTTTGGTTGACAGTGGTACACCAGCTGAGGGTTGAGGTCGAGGACGGAGGGAACGTTAGGGATATCGCGACCTGAGACAGAGCTGGGACAGGTGCATCGCACAAGTCAGGTGTGAACCGCCTGGGACAGAACGGTCATTCTTAGCAGTTCGATCTGTTTTCCTGGTGAGAGATGCAGGATGTGCAGACCGACTGCGAACACTTTATACCAATGGCGGTACACAGTGGCGACGTCTCATAACATGGGATGGGTACGTGAGTGGGTTGAGAGAGGGGTGTGGTTGCTGGGAAAGATATGGTATACCTAGCTGAGCTTGAGACATCGACAGGAAATGAGGGCGTCTTGCCAGGAGCAACCAAGTTCCGAATGCGAGCGATGCCAAAGCCGTTTCCATCCATGCGTCGTCAGAACAGATGAAAGACGTCAAGAAGGAATGAGGGTTCCCAATCCACGACCGCGGACGTGTCAGGTAGGCTGATTGGTGGATGTGGAACGGTCTTCGAGGCGGCAGTCGTCTTGTGTCGCAGAACGCACGTGCAGGTGGTTCTCATTTCTTCTTCCAATAACGAAACCAACTCTTACACGTCCCGAACATGTACACGCAAGCTTTGTGGATGTCAAAGGGACGCACTCAAGTTGTCGAATTTGCCAATTAGAGTTTCAGGCTCCGATCCAACATTTTTGGGGCCGGCAAGTTCGGCGGTCGCTCGAACCTTAAAATGGACAATGTCTCGTCTATTGGATTAGTGGTCCTCGACGATTCTATCTTTCTGCTGGAAGCTGGCTCCGATGCGGCTCTCTCAAGGTTCTCAAAACCTCAAGTCGATTTACCAATCGCTTACGATGTTCTCGGGTCCATCTGGAAACTCTCTACCCTCGTCCGGATCGGCCTATCCCATCTCCTCTCTACTTGATGAGCTAGCAAACAACGACATCTTATGTACAGGTTGTGTGGCGTCCAGAATCTGCCTTGACACAGTCTCCGACTGGTTTGCGTAGCGATTTCAATAAAGTTTTGTACGTCGGTTGCCTATCGCCATTGTACAATACGAGCCGAAATAAATTCGTTCAGAAGCAAAAGACAGTGAGAATGAACTGCCACTGACTACACACATCTTGGAGTAAGTAAGAAGATGCTACAGATGGAAGTGTGCTACCCTGAATGTGATATCAAGCGAGGTGGTCCGAGCTGGTCTGCATTTAGAAGTAGGACCTGCTCATGCGACTGGCTTCAATACACTGGGAATGGGTTTCCAAATTTCTGGGTGTTGTCCGGGGCATTTGCCGGTGGGGAAGTTGGTTGATGAAAATTGAGACACCGGTCTGAAAATGTCGGGGTAGATGTTGGTTTCTGTTGGACAAGCGTTGACGAGGCATTCGTATTTGCAAGAAACGCGAAGCCCCAATATGCAGGGCAGTCAGCTGTTGGAATTCGATATGCTCTGTTCCATGTCAGCCTGTGAGGGAAGAGTAATCATACAATGACCGAGGGACGTACAAGTAAACACTCCGCAGGAAAGTAACACCAAGTACCGCGTTATGCCCATTCGCGTCATTCGCAACAGAGGAGAAATTCGAAATACCAACAAGGCACGTTCCGAAACCTGGACTAAATGGTCCCGGTGGTCGGAGAAGGTCGGTTGAGTTAACCGGATACTTTACGCCGTTGATTCCAACACTGAGCGAGATGGTGGGTGTTGTTGTATTGCACACGTATGCAAACTCCGAGGTCCCTGAAGGTGCGCCAAGCGTTCCTACAAGTTGACTGAGGGGTAGGCCAGAATATCCCTCATTGACGAAGTAAACTTTAGGATTCGGGACATATATGCTGAAGCTCCCTGAGATTAAAAGCGTCAGTATGTGAACATTTGAATATGGCGAAGCGTGAGTCTGGCATGCACTGGAGTCCATGTAAACCGTAGGCGTCTCCCATGGAATCTTGCTTCCATTGAAGCCATAAAAGCCGTCTATGTTCACCTGACCATCGTCAAGTGCAGAAACCCAGTTGATTTCTCCTACATAGTCATTAGGATCGAGTGCGCCAATCGTAAGTTTGGGGTTTCGGGGATTTAAAATCAAGCCAATGACCGGGTTGAGCAGAAGCTCCTGGTCAAAAGCGGCCTTGAGGATGCTTTGTTGCTGAAGTGTTGTGTTGTGCCTGTCGACCCATAATCCGAGACCGCGACTATGGAAAATACTTTGATTCGTTGGCCAAGTTTCATACAACCCTGCCGTAAAGTGAGTGATCGCTACAGATTCAAATGTAGAGCAGCGTACAGAAAGGCGCTTTATCAACAGACATACCACCAAGGCCGATTACATCGTCAAAGAAAGATTCAGTTCGCTACCATGATGTCAGGCGTTGCAGGCGGCCAGAAACTATTCAATTGTCACCTGAAATGTTGAAGACAGCGATTGATCGAAAAGATTCCTTCCGGGACAGAAGAAGCAGTCCGTAGAGGAGATAACAGATGTGGGATCCGTGATAGACAAAAACATTGAACTTTGCTGAGGTGGAGTCCCGATTGTGACATTGACGGCATGCAGGAAAGGATCGCCACCAATCAACTGGCGTGGTGAGTCTACCGGAAGACTTGCCCATAACCCTGTAGGGATAAGTAATCCAATTAGCTGTTGTAAAATACTCTCGCCAATTCCGCGGCTTACTGTTCGCTGCAAATGCAGAGGGAACCATGGAGGCGACGACAAAACGACATGAGTTACGCAACATGGTTTCGGTCAAGGTGGTTTCGGCAAAATCATTGTGATTGTGGAAATCATATATGCAACTGCATATGCGACACAACGATAGGATTCCGAAGAAAGAATAGTTTGATACGTGCCAAGTGTTGCGGTGCAACATTGAATTCATTTCTTCGCACTGCCAGGCGTGTGAAAAAGAAGCGTGACGTACACTGAGGTTGAACTGCTGATCAACACAGCCATCCTGAATGAATGTGAACGCCAAAAAAGGAGCACGGACTATGTCACAAACCTCCTCCCGTACTTATCCATTCCATTAGTCTATCTTCCTTCACTTGGATTACAACAATGGAGAGCATCTGCGACCCCATTGACATTTGCAAAGTATCCTTCGGAGTAACCAATAGACAAGGAACACTCTATATTCAACGTTGTATGTGTGACACTCTCACCGATGGTGATCTTCGGCACTGGCGGAAACCACGGAGTCAGTTTGCGCTTCTAGCTAAGCCTTGGAAAAATGCCAAGAAGTTACTACAGAACTTCGACCAAAATGGACAATGGAGGAACATGCCCATATATCTACACCACAGTACCCCGAAATTCGATAACATCGCATCAATGAGTTCCGTTGCCCGGGAAAAATTGCCTTCTGCTCCTACTGAAACCTGCGAGGACAGTGTACTATACCCTCCCGTGGACAACGGAAAAGGTATTTCTACTCTGGATAAACCAGCTGATTCAAATATATTCAAGCCAAAAGCAACCTATCAGTCTGCAAACATCTTATCCACCGTTGTTGAAATCTTTCAAATAGGATTCTTCCCAACTGTTGCCATTGCATACATTTCTTTCTGCTTCGCTGTCCATTACCGAAACATTTATATCTCGACGAGTAGTCCGAGTCAGTTAGGTTTGTTGTCATGGAGTATGTTTTCTCTCGGCTTCTGACTGACGACTTCCTTGTGCAGCTATTATCAAAAGCGCAACAACCTCACTCGCTATTATTGTTATAGCTATCGGCCTAATCCCATTGAAAACGTTGCTTTCTTCACTTCAGGTTTATACACACACGGTCTGATCGAGCGTACGCTGATTTCCGTTTTTCAGAGCGAGGAATTCTTCAGAACACTGAAGGAACAGCCGGGAGGAGTCCCCGTTGCATTGATTAATGATGCAAGCTCGTCAGCGCGTGGGACTCTTGATACGCTGAAAGCCGTGAGGTACCGGGCAGGTTCCTCATTTCTTGTTTGGAGTTTATTATCCTCCGTCCTTGTAATCGCAATCTCGACACTGGCTCCTGCTGCATGTGGGTCATATATGGCATGTTGTCCCAGGACAGTTCACTCATCTCCACGGTTCAAAACATTTCTAGTATCAGTTGAACCAGCAGATGTGGAAGGCGACATAATGGGATTTCTCGTTGGAGGTGTTACATTTGAAAGTGTCCATGAGTGAGTATGGTAGATTGCAGAAAATGTTTAACTAAAACGGCCGTAAGCAGCACATCTAGTTTTCTGGGGGAATCAGACGCCATGCCCAGTGTCATACAAGAAGCCGCTGGTATCGTATGGACCGAATATATCCTTGGAATCAACTACTCATTTCAATATGCGGCTATGAACACGCTGGTACCATTTCCTCTCGACTTGAACGTGACTACTCCATCACGTTGGATATCGGACGTTGTATTTGTTAATCCGTCCTGCAACTGGTTGGCTCCGACGAGCATGCAGAATGCCACAGATTCGACATCTATATTTCCAAAATTAAGTGGGATCTTACCAGGAACCGATGTGAGGGTCTTTTTAACTCAAGGTACAGATCAAACGCCAGGTGAGTGAATTCTGGTTACATGCAAAATTATACACCGAAGTCTGAACTTAGATGCTCCTGATGGGAAAAAATTCGGCATCCTCACCGCCGGGACCTCTGGTGTGATAAATGCTACAACCGGACTGGAGCTCACAGATGGTAGCTCAGTCTTTCAGTTTATTCAGTGCAAAAACTGCACACGGTATCAGACATTGCTAGGATCAAAGGTCGACATTACAGGAATCCCAGCCTTATCACTTACATTAGGTGACACGACCTTCACGGTATCATATCTTCGCTGCGCTCCGCATGCTTCCTTCCACACACGCGCAGTGACGAGCATTGGCGGGATTTTGTCAGTTGGCGAAACTGATATTACCCATCCAGCAGGAAACCTGTTACCGACACAGACCACTTTCTTGATCTCTTATATTTTTCAGGCACTGGGTGCATTCACTGGCCCTAATTCTCCCGCAGTGGTTTCTGCGCTAGGTCAATCATCCATGTCGTCATTCCTTCTTGGACCAAACGTTGTGAAGAACCTCACATCGTACACGATCGGCGCGGATCCAATTATTTTGTCACCCAGACCAATCGCTAGCCTTACTTCCGACTACGGGTCTCTCCTCCAATCGCTCACAAAAGCTGCTCTCAATGGCGCACTTGCCTCTTCATTTGTACCGGGCCGTACAACGACGAGAGTTGCGCATTTCACAATCATCATGCCTTACGTGATTGTATCGACCATCTCCATGCTACTATTGGTCCTTTTCGGAATCTGGTGTCAATTGCGTTCAAAAGTAGCGCCTTTCACGTTTATTGACATTGCATATGCGGTCGCGGGTTCCGACATATCGAGGGATAGTATTGTGGGAGATCCAGGTAAACCAGACCGGAGAGTATTGGCTATAGGTCCGTCAGGAGATACCTTCGAGAAGGGGCCCGTTCTGAAATTGTCTCAAAATATGTAATTTTTTCATTGCGGTAATGATGTCAGAATCAAACAGAACGGTTGAGAGACACGGTGTTGTCTAACGTTGCGTGTCTGCTCTTCCGTCTGAAAATCAAAGTGCGCCACTCCAGATCGCAAGCGGTCGCACCCACCGGCGGTGATAGCGTGAATAGACGGGCATGATAGGTTAGCATAGTCGCATGAGGTAAAACCTGGAGGCGGAAGTGGTGGTGTCTACCTTTTCAGAGTTAATTCCTGCTTATTTAAGTGACATGAACGGTGGCGGCAAGATGGTGTGAAAGATGGGTTGTCCAAAGGTTTGAAATCGACATTTGAGATATAACGACTGCCATCGGCATATACAAGATTTGGTTGCCCGTAAATGAAATTATGGTGAATGTACTGTTTGGATGATAAGGAATAGTGTCCGGTAACGAGGTGCATAAGAATGATGAGAGACACGAACCGGCGGATGACGAATCGCATCATGAGAGCCAACGAAGCGCTCAGAGAGCAGTGAATGGCGATGCCAAACCACCCCAGCTCTGTTTACGCGTGATCAAGCAACGAGGAGCAAAGTCCCTACCGACGACGGTCAGAGCTGTGTGACATTCGCTGCGTCCGTCGGAAGCTGTCTGGTTTGGGAAGAGTTCGGCGGTCATATCATGCAAATTAGGGGATTTTTTACGGTGGCGCTGATGGTGAGGAGATGAGATATCTCTTTTCCGTATAAAATATATCGAGAAGAACGTACTGTCCGGAGTCGGGAGGTCTGTGAATGGCATGTTCAGTCACCCATAGGTGGTCGAAGAGAATTTGAGATTGACTCACCAAGAGCAATGTCGAACGGTTGATACGAGTCAGTCAGTCATGCGAGGTATAAAGGACAAAAGGAGTGGGTTTATCCAACAAGCACAGTGGAGAATGTGAGAGCCTTCGACAGCGCATGACTGTTCAAACCATCTTATAAACCACCAAAATTCGTAGCTGTGCCAGACTTGTGGACGTGAGAAGGCGTAGAGGGGGATGTAACTCGACACAAGTCTGATGAATCAACAGGATTTCCATGGTCCTTGCAAGCGAATAGGAGCCGAAGACGGGACGGAAGATTACAGACAGGGCCGTCGTCCGAATAGAATGTAAGACCGGGGCTAAAGGATGGTGTATGGGGAAACCATGGATGATTGGGAAAGGCGAATCCGCAAAGTCATATTACCGCACAACCATTATCGCTCAGATGGCAGCTACATTAGTACTCTCGTAGATTGAGAAGATCGATTGAAGAGCCAGGCGAAATGGTGTTGGAAAGCGATAAGTTCTTGGGAAATCTACGAAGAAGGGCCTCAATGGAGGCGATAAAAATGAATAGGTGGCAAATAGGAAGGCGGAATTTGGATTGCGAGCGACATTTCGTTCGAAGTAAAGCGAGTGATTCGCCCGTGTCGTGCGTTAAAGAAATACGGCTCGCTTATCAAATTGAACGGGTCGAATACCGTGGGAGGAAAGAAAACATACGGGTCAAGACAGACGCCCTAGAGAACTAGGACGTTGATTTTGTTCTATTAACATTGCTGCCCGGAAGAAAACACCCAGCATTAGAACGGATGGTCAAGCCATATCCACGGAAATTCCAGATCAGTTTTCGAGAAACTTGAAGCGGTTACACGATCGCGTTGGGTCGCCTTCTTTTAGCACTTCCGTCAATTTGAATCCGATACGTCCGTCCGGGTTGCACAGAGATTTGAGTGCCACTGTGAGCATGGTAAGGACAGCATGAGAGGTTGAAACTCCGATAACAGCTCGGCCTTCTCGGCCAAACTTTAAAATGTCCGACAATGACTTGTCCCTGTCCATCGTCTTCCACATCGCGTGCGCGTCAGGGTATCCCAAGGATAGGATTCTCCAACAGATCCACGCGTTGCGTCAGGTCTCTCTGCCTCTGTTCTCGTTTATATGTGGGTGCGGACTTGCTTCCGCTCTCAAATCGCAGAATGGCGAACCCTCAGGGCTCGGATCAAGTTCTCAGCTCACCTCTTTGGTGGGATGTATCGTGTATCATCACATTTAAGTAAGTGATACTCAAAATATCAAGCGACAATCCTTACCACATCAGGAAACTGACATCTACTCTCAAAGCACTATTAGAGTGAAAAAGTAGGCAAAAGTGGCTATCACACAGTCCCCTCTTTCAGAGTGTGCCATAGTGGCCAAAGTGCCAAAGTGTCAAAGCGTCAAAGTGCCAAAGGTGTGTATAGTGTCATTAGTGCCATAGTTGCACAGCACCAAAGCTGTACAGAGTACCAACAGTTCTCATGTCTAATGACATTTCAGTCATTAAATTCAATTCAACATCAGTATCAGCCAAAACCAACAGTTATTGCTGGCAATTTTCCAAGTGATCTGCTTGCTATTTTGAAGAATTGTGCAACTACCTAGTCAGATGTCATTTGAATCTTATATTATGTATGCACTATTCTCTATTACCCATCAATTTTGTATCAAAGCAGTGATAACTAATGTTTGCCTGGCTGCTGCTAGTGCATGCATGGCTCCACAGCTAGATAGAACCCCATAAGAGCTAAAGCCATATCCACAAGTAATGTTCTGTTCTTCTACTGGTTGCACCCTCACAGACATAACGTCAGCCTAAGCATTGACCATAATTCCACAAACAAAATATTTATTGCATATACCAGCCCTTTTATTGTACACAAAAATCATCTAGCTGCTACAAGTATCAGACCTGCATGGTATCCCGCTGGAGAGGATGTGCAGAAAGAGTGTCATCATCAATGGCTGAGTGACCCAGGCAAAGACAGAGGCAGGACAAACAATAATCAACAACAATGTGGCGAGACAGCCCACTCAGTCTGTCTCGCCACATCAGAACAAACAACAAACAACAAACCTGTGGCGAGACAGCCCACTCAGTCTGTCTCGCCACATCAGAACAAACAATAAACAACAAACCTATGGCACAGACAGCCCTGCCTGTGGGAAGGAGGATGCGCGAAATTCTGGTTTTGACGTTGGGACGATTGTAGTGCGGACGGTAGGGAGAGCCGAGGATTTCTCGTCGAACTCTTCGATGGTGCCGGAGGTTGAGCGTATGGACTGTGAGCGGGAGGGTGCAGGCGAGGCGAGAGTTTATTCACAATCAATATTTGCGCTCTACAACCGGCCGATCCCTTCATCAGCTCTCTCTCCCTCCAAACCACCAAAAAAAGACTGGGAACGAACCTCTTCCGCCAATGCACCTCATAACACTCCTACACACACTGATCCACCTCTCCACAACAGCCAGCAAGAACAGCCCAATGCACGCTGCGACCATCGCACCAGCGGACTGCGGCACCCAGCTGAGAAACCAGAGCATGTCGCCTGGTGTGAAGTGGAGGTAGGCCATCATGTGGCCTGCGGCGAGGGACCTAGGTGGGTCGTTAGCATTTGGCGGGATATTGTGGAGGATGGGGGAAGGGAGAGGAGGGACATACATGGGTCCGTCCATGCTCATGTCCATACCATTGTCGTGCGCGAAGACTAGGAGGCGAGGTTGCTAGCATTGCGAGTAACGCAATCATCAACATTCTCGACATAATACTCATGATCTCTATCTATCTTCGTAGTGCTTCCAATTTGTCTTCAGCTACAGCCACGCAAAAGTCAGTAGATTGTTGTCTGCAGGTGTGTGCCTCATACTGATGACCTTCTCGAGATAGGTAAGACATTCTTGCATAAATGCTCAAAGCTTTACCTTTTAAAGTCACTAAAATCTCAAATATTAATGAGAAGGGCAGTACATCAACGGTGAGCTGCGCACCATTGGCGAGGGAGCAGTATTTGTCGCTGATGGGCTCCGCCAGGATCATGACAAGTAGGATGAACATTGCTTGGCCCGCGCGTGGGTCGCGGGAGGTGGTCTTTTTTAGCATAATATTTAAGCGGGTTAAAGTATGTGTGGACAAACCTCAACACGGTGGTGTGCATGGGCAATGTGGATGGACAATGGATGATGGAGGAAATGGATGAGATGAGGATGATGCATGCTAACTCAGATTCCTGTTTATTCAGCTCCGGCTTCGCGCGATTCAGGTCCGTGCTAAGTTTTTAAAAAAACGCCACCCATCCACTAGTTAGTTTTCATTTATAATTTTAAACTTCAGACACACGGGGAAAAGGAAAGGAGGACACAAAGAAAGGAACGTGAACGAACCTTATTATTCACCTCCTCAGTCCCCGCCTCCTCCCTCAACGCCGTCATCTTCATCTCAAAACTAGCGTCTGTCCACTCGTTGTTTTGTTGCATGTGAGTGTTTAGAGGGCTTGCCGCTTGACAAAGGCTTTTATGTTTCCTACCGCTTCCCTACACAGAGTATAGTCAGTGGTGAGGTAGGGTACGAATAAGGGTGGTTAAGTTAACGACTCACAAGTATGTGTATTCTTTGAGACTCTCCTCGCTCAGCCACAAGTTCTGCCACCTCGCTTTACCGCATCTACAAATAAACATACTTATTAGCATTCAATTTACTCGCAAATACTAATCATAAATCACAAGTTATGTCTTAAAGGTGGAGATAATATCAAGTTGTCGTGGTGGAATGCAGACCCACCGGTTTCTATCTGAATGGTGTATCGGTTTTCCCTTCTCCTCGTATATGCGCTGTGTGTAGGAGTGGAAGAGGATACGGGAGAGGAAGGAGAACGTACACGACTTCTTAACTTTCTTCTTGATGACTTGGACGCCCGAGAGCGCTTTTGACTGTACGATGTGTGGGTTGCCGAGCGCTTTGTTTGTGCACGGATTGCTCTTTCCGCAACCCAACGAAGGCTCATTCTTCTTCATTACTGTCCGCGGAGAGGATGTTCATATTCTGCTCGACGTGATGCGGCTTCTATAAGTCGTGTTTGAGGATCGCCTCGTCATAAAACCAGTTAAGATGTGATGGAGTGGCAATGATAGACAGAAACGCACCCGCTCCTGCACCAAACTCTCGAACCTCTCCGCCTTGGACATCTGCTCCTTAAACAACTTAATCTTGCCCGAAAAGTCACTCCTATTATAAAGCTTTCTGTTGCGCTCTCAACTGCCTTCCGCTTGCCTGTACTCCGTACTCCATTGCGAGCGTGAGTAATTTGCTGATTTGGTCAACGGACTGGCTGAGGTCCTTGGGATATTGCGAGCAAGTGTTGACGTCACATGGAAAACGAGAACGTTCTTCGCGTCTGTGAGGATGTCACATTTTGTGCGGACGGCAGTGTAGGTTTGCGCGGAGCCAACTTGGGAGCTTTGTATGCGCTAGCTCCAAATGTTGATATCCTGTATTGTCTCCAAGAAATATATTAATAAAATGAAAGGGATGGAATCAAGGGATGGAACTGACGTTCGTTGGCATTCCTGCCTCGCAGCATCTTTATAAATGGCACGCATCCAGATCTTCTTCGCGTTATTCTCCCCAGCCTCTATATCAGCACCAGTATCACGCACCTCCTCTGCATTGCTCATTTCCAGCCTCCTCCTGCGATATACGAGGTCTTTTCACCTGACAATTGTGCACTCTTGATTTTCGGCATGGATGAGATGGCGCTGGACTTGCTGGTGCCGTTGGGCCTGATGACGGAGGTGACGATGCTGAATGACCTGATAGTTTGTTTGCCATGGCAGCCCTTGGAGTCGTACAGCTGCAGATGCATCCTCATTGAACCTCAACAAAAACGATAGCCGTCTTCTACTGGTTGACGATAGCAGTGTCGATGTTTCTGTCCGGCACAACCAATACGGCCGCCTCGTACTTTATGTTAGCCTGCACCGGTCACAGCATGTCCTTTTACACCTTCGAATATAGATGGTCAATGATAAAAATCAGTAGGCAAGAATAAACTTTACGTACCGGGGAATTACTAGCGAGCATGTCCTTCAGCTTTGTGTCCAGCTCTGGTGCCTTGTGGTCCACGCACCTGAAGGAGCCAGTCGAAGAGCTTTTCTAAGTTTGGACTGTAGCTGATGGGTGAAACGAAAACGGACATAAGCCGAATGAACTCCAATTCATGAATATCCAACTATTTCGGGCAATTGAGATGCGATTGCATTCCCGCTGCACTAACCTAAACACCCAAGCCCCACATAAATCAATTTCCCATATATGTTCCCATTCTAGCGTCAGGAAGTCAGGGGAAGGGACAGACCTCAGCCCTACAACTCGTATGAGTCTACAACCATCGAGCGTCTGCGCGTCCATGTTTGACATCTTCTCCCTCCACTTGTGCTGGTTATAAGCACCCCGAGGTTTGACGAGTCAGCTTGTCTTTTCGTCGGGCGTGATGCGTGGAGAGCTCGTCGAGAGTTGAGACCATTGGTTGAGACGGATTCCGAACAATGGTCACGTGTACTTTAGAGTCGGCTCGCATTGACTTCCAAAGGACCCAAACGGCCATTTTGTCAGGACCTCCTCCGGAACAAAGATTGAAAGCAATTTATGAGCTGCGACATGAATGGTTCAATGATGAAATGCCTTTTCTTCCCATCGACCACAAAACCGTGAAAACTTTCAACGAAGAACATCCCACCTGGGCCCTGGCTGTCACATTCTTGGTTTCTAGCTAAGTTCCATGATCAGACAAACGTGGCAACCGAGAGCATGCTAAACCGTAAGATGTGTTGTATTATTCGTAAAAGTACAACAATAAAAAATGTGATATGCATAATGAAGAGTGTAGGCGCGTACTGGCAAAGCAATGGGCGATTGTCAATAGACACGCCGTAGCCGCTGATTAGCGACATTACAAGTATTGATGAAAATTTAGTTTCTTACTTCGTGTTGCATTAGATATCTCGTAAATATCAATGAGTTAATGGCTTGGTTCTGAAAAAGTGTGCGGTCGTTTTCTCAATGCGGGCTTGATCACGGCGTCGGGCTTGCTTTGCAATCTGTGAAATAGATGTATTCAGATATTTGCTTGGGACGAGACTTGCAAAAACGTACTTGAGATCTCAATCAAACATGTCGTTCGGCTTCTGTGATCCGCTTGGCGCCAGTCTGGATATCGAGTTTCGCCCTTGGTATCGCCATGTCAATTTGCGGAATATGCTTTGTGAGCCTGTCAAACTGTGTCTCGAAGTCCTTGAACTCGGCAAGCGCAGCGTCCAATTTCTTCGATGCATCCCCGCTCTCCTTTTTGTGTCGCCTCAGAACCTCAGGCTGTGCTGTGTCTTGGAACTTGGAACTCATCGCTCCCTCGGCAACTTGGGTTTCGCCTCCAGACATGGTCCCCGGCGTATCAATGAGTTGCACAGTCAATGTTACGACACGCCACCGCTTTTGCCCGAAGGCAATTCGATATGCTTGCTTGGGGTCATTTGCAACGAGAGTGTTGACAACAGCCTTCAACCCCAGGATTTCCGCCGTCTGCGTGTAGTCCATCAGGACTCGTATAATTGAGAACTTCCTGAAGACGTACCTTCGCGTCATGGTCCCCATGTAAATTGGCGAGCGACTCTTGGGCTTCATTGAGGCTATTCTTGACAGCTCAGCTTTCTTCGCAACATGTCGCACTCGCTGACTGTGACATTTACCTCGACCTTCTTCATAGCCGTCCAGGGCTGCAGCTCCCTCTGCTTGACCTCAATCTAGTCATGGAAGACCTGCGTCATATCTAACATGGTGAGGAATATGAAAACAGTGCGCCATGACCCAATTAAATTCATGGCACACCTTTGAGACTGTTTCGGATTCCTTCGAGTACTTTCTCCCCTTTCTCCATTAAGGATTCCTGCTCCGCATGCCTCTTCCTTTCTTTCTCGATCTTCTCGGAATTTATCTATGAAGCGCAAAGCCTCATCCCTAGCTTTAGAGTTCTGCAACGCCAGTCAGCCATCTACCGTACATTAGTCAAACGGCCACATACCTCTTGCACAGATTTTTTTTTCAGCTTCTTCCCCTTGCCGTTCGCATGCTTCTTGCGCTCTTCGAGGTTCACTTGCTGTTTCTCGTGGACAGCGAGGTCCTTGAATGCTTCAGCGGCGGCCGCTTTCACTTCCTGCATAATTTTTTTGTAAGAGACGAAGGTCGTCATGCGGACTTGCACGAACCTTGTATGCTGCACCACGCTCTTCGAAATGCTTCTCCAGCAATTCACAATGGGTGATATCATCTTTATTTTGCTCAGTCTCCTCGGCGAGCTCGGTCTCGAGTGCCTCCTGTGCTCACAATGTGACATGTAAGTTCATATTCAGGCCAGGAAGAACGTCAACGCACAATAACGTTCACGAGTTTCTGGTCAGTCATTAGGCACTGCCAAAGATTCCACTGATACCATCTCGACAACGCCCTCACGTGGTCGTTCTGTAACCGCAAGAAATCTTCCGCCTCGCGTTTCTTGTCATCCAGAGCATTCTTCTCGCGTTCGACGGTACGAAGCCGGTTGAGTTTCTCGGCTCGCACCTCTGCAAACTTATCGAGCACTACAAGGGCTTCGTCAATGGTCCTTATAATTGGATGTTCCAATGATATCTTCTAAATACTCCAATAGGTCGTCTTCATGCTTGGAGGGTCCTCCAGGTTTCATTTGAGCGATAGATTCGACATCGCCTGTTATTTATTTGAATACAGCAACTCAGGTTAATTCGGAAGACTTACCTGGAGTAGGAAATGTTTGCTATCCAAGTCGATTCCACGTCCCTTGAGAAGAGTCGTGACTTCCGTAAAGCTACTTGTGCGTCCGTTGATGGTATATTTGCTTGAGTTGCTCTTGTACGCCGTTCGAGCAACGTGTTGTGAGTTTGGGATGACTTCGTACGCGTTGGGGCCAGGCTGTGGACCAGGCCAATAAATTTGACCATAAGATATCATGAAAATAAAACTAACCAAGTCGACTACTTCCCTAAAATGCACCTCGACGGAACACTCATCGAGATATCGTGGATGAATTCGGAAAGTTTGCCTTACAGTGACCGCATCTTCGATGCACGGTATCCGAAGACGAACAGCAACATGTCAATCCTGTTTGACTTCCCTGAACCGTTGGGACCGACGATAGCGAAGAAAAACTGACATTATACATTAATATCGCCAGAAGATTCTCAAGTAAAAGGACTTAACTTACTGAATGGTCCTATGTCTTGTCGACCGGCGTAACTCTTGAAGTTAATAAGGGACATCTTGTAGATGACCAACCGAGATCTTGGTCCTTGTGGCTCTTCGGGTATTTGTAGTTTCGAATGCGCGGTGTTTGAGTCGTCAAGTAGAGAATGTTCGGGTTCTTCGATGGATATTTGAGCCTACTCTAGTGCTGCCGCGTCTACGGATAATTGCGTATCCACTTCCAATTCTTCCGCCTCATCACTGTCGTCAACACAGGGATGAGAACTATTCGGTCGAGGGGTGGGTTGGTCGTCAGTCTGAGATGGAACTTCAGACTCGACACGCCCCGATGTTGAAGGCGACCCATTTGAGCCATTAGTGACGGTGGGCTTCGTCGTACTGCGTTTGGGAGTTAATTCGAGTTGCTCTGGACGATTTGGTTCGGACAGTCGATATAGCGTTCGACGCCCGCCACGTTGACCGATTTTTCGGCTTCATTTCAGCTTCGTCTTCCTCACCTGCCTCGCCAATAGTCTCTCTATCCGCTGCTTTCGAAGCACGACCAGCACTGCGCGATGGACGGTTTAACTGATGATCGACGACCTTTCGTAACCGGCGGCGGTTCCTCCTAATCATCCTCATCATCACTATCGGCAGCAGACTTCTTCTTTGACCTCTACGGCATGTCGTCAGAGTCTTCACCTATAACAGGTTCGACGTTTTTCGCAGTTCGACTGGAACGGGCCCATGAGGAGGGCTGAACGAAGCTTCGTTTTACGCATCGTTACCTCCTGTCCACCCCCGTCGTCTCCGTCCATATGGGACTGGTTATGCTCATCTTCGGAGGCTTCTTCGGCAAACTACGGCGCGTCTCCGTTTCGAACTTGTAGATTTGTTGGACTTTGAGGGAGGTGAGTCGTCAGAACTACTTGGTGAAGCAGAAGCAGCACGCGTCGCGCGGCTTGGAGGCATCAGGAAGATTGGTTGTGTGCAATTGTTGAAGTCAAATCTGACAACTCTTGTGCTTCATCGAGTTTGTTCTCGACAACCTCGACCTTCCTTGTCACCGTGTCGCGCGCGCTAATTGCGACATCTACCTCAGCCTTCTTCGATCTTAGCCGTATATGGTCGTAGATCCTTCTGCTTGAGCTCGAACTGGTCGAAGAACACCTGCGTCGTATCTAAATGAAGACTTTGAAATGTGTGTGCCTGTGGTCCAATCAAATGTATGGCATACCTTGAAGTTGTTTCGGATTCTGTCGAGCACATTCTCCTCTTTCTTCGGCGAGAATTCGCCTTCCGTGTGGTTATTCTTTTACTTCTCGATTGTCTCGGAAACCGTCCGTATGCATTGCAAAGCCTCAGCTTTAGGTTAGTTTGTCAAGCCGGTCGGCCATCTGTACATAATCTAGTCAACCAACCACATACCTCGTGCACGAAATTTTCGGGTTCTCTGTTTGCATGCTTCTTGCGTTCTTCAAGGTCCATGCGCTCTTTCTTGTGGACAGGCGTGCTTCGACGGCGGCAGCTCTCACATCCTGCACAGGTTGCAATTTTAATCGAAATATCATCACGAGGACATGCACGCACCTTGTATGCCGCAGCACGCTCTTTGAAACACTTCTCCAGCAGCCTTCAAGTCGAAAAGTACGTGAAGTTCAAAGTAACGGTGTGACGTCACAGCAAAAGTGACCACCGCCGACCGCGGTGGTCACTTTGTTGTGACAATGGATGTGACCACCGTGCACCAACTTTGTGAGAGCTCCACTCGGACTGACACCTGCTCTCGTCCTCTCGAGCTCGTTTGGCAGCCATTTACGTGTCCGTATTGATTCAAGATCAGTGAGTATCTACAACATTCTTATGGCGATCGATTCCAAGTACGGGACGCGTCGTTCGACTTCCTCCCCACGAGCACTGCTGGCAGCCGTTTCATACCCATTGGAGGCCCAGCTCCTTGCTCTTTACCATTGAATTACGCGTCCCACGTCTACGATTCATTCCACGTAAAACCGTGCAGCCCATTTCGACGCCATTTCATCCCCAATGGAGGCTCGAAAGGAATGGACGCTTGTTGTGGTTTCGCGACCGACTTAATGATTTTCATATTCCAGATTCATTTTCCATCGGAGTGATCTAACAAAGTGCTTCTCACACAGATTCGATAACACCAGCCTGTGGATTAGCGACAGGTACGTACAGCTCTGCGGTCCAACTGGAACGTAGGATTGGTTGACTTAGGCGGGACAAGGTACCAAGCTTCCACTTTGGCGCGTCCAACTCGCGCCCCATTAAATCTCAACATAACCGCGACGAAATCGACAACATCTACTCCAACGCCGACAGCCAACGACAGCTTCAGCCACGGCTGCAACTGCAATGGCAACAGAAACCGCAACTGCTGCTCAGAAAGCTGTGGCCACGAATCAATGGTCCAGCCCATTTATCACGACATGCCTCCCACTCGCGTCCATTTGCGAATGAGCTCAAACATCCAAACTAGCCCAAAGCCATCACAACGGCAATATGATGCATTGCCGACTTCGAGGGACTGCATGAATGCGGAAACAAGAGGAGCTTGAGGAGAGATTGAGGAGGACGAGAGAGGACTTGTACGTTTTCAAGTGTTTCTTCTATACAACTTCACGCTGACTTCCTGACTTGGAAAGAATAATTGCGGCAACCCAGCCATCCCCGTTCCCTCAACTCCTCCCGGGTCCCCTTCCACGCAGTTGAGTACCGTGGCGAGAACAAGGAGTTTGTGAGTCTCATTCTCAATATTTTTTGTGGTTCGACATTGACGTTATACCTCAGATGACATCCGGCTCATGAACACTTCGTCCAGGAGGTCAAGCGAAAGCGCAAGATTGGTAGGTCTCACATTTTAATTTAAACCTAGAACACTCATCATACATCTCCTTCAACATCCATCAGCTCCGTCGTCTCCGCGCTGCCCGCGAGCGTGCCAAACGCACACCCTCCGCCACTCAAACCTCAATCGAAATTGACTCTCTTCTCTAGGCGTCAACTCCCAGACCACCCTCACTCGCACGCGATTCGATGAACCTTGCCAGGAACTCTTCCACAGCATGCTCGAGCCAGTTGAGAGGTCCCCGCGACGCGAAGATGGACAAGTCGTCCGTATGCGAGATTGTGCACTTCGGTGGGTTTGCGTATCCCTCAAACCTGTGTCACACTTGAACGGGAAGAAGCCAAACAAGAGCATCAAGCCGGGTGAGGCTGTCGCGTGCCGTGCCGCCGTACCAGCCACTATCTTACCCGGTGACACGACCGAGAAGACGCAGGGTCTCCTGCTGCTCGACGTCGCTCCTCTCTCCGTTAGGTACACTATTTGGATATTTTTAACCATGGGTATAAATGCTTACGGACGTATCATAGTATCAAGACCGCTGATGGCGTCATGACCGTCCTCATCAAACGCAACACCGCCGTTCCCACAAAGAAGTCGGAAGTCTTTTCCGCCTACGGCGGCAACGAAACCTGGTGTACATATCCGAGTCTACAAGGGGGCGCACGAAGGACAACAACCTTCTTGGCAAGTTTAAGCCTACCGGATCCCTCTCGCACCGCGTGGTGTTCCTCAAATTGCAAACGGTACTCGCAGCGCCTCTGCTGCTGACAAGACGACCGGAAAGTTGAACCGCGTCACAACCACGAATGACAAGGGTCGAGGAGCCTGAATGCATGGTGAGCGAGGTGGAGAAGTATGTGCATATTTTCCAGTTCGACGTTGTTACAAAGTGGTTTCTGACTCCAGCATTCTTTGTGACAGGAAGGTGAAAAGCCGCCGTACGTGTCACAGCGATGACCTCGGGTCCTACATATGCGACCTGCGCACTGCGCAACTCGCTCCATGACGAGAAGCTCAAGACACAAGCTCGAGGTCACCATGAAGGAGACGCGTTGCAGGAGAGAAGCACAGAGGTGTACAAGGAGAGGCGGAAGGAGCTCGAGGGCGAACCCGATTATGCAGAGGTTGTACGCGAGTACGACCGGTGGGCTCTGGTTCTCATCTTTAATAAATAAATAGCAACCGTTTCACGGTCGACTCACGTTTTGCAATCACTTATCTTAATTCATCACAACCACGTGGCATCAACAAACCTAAATACAGACTTTCTCACACTTTGTCACCATCCCGTGGGCATCGACATCGACGAGACATTATGCAAGCTGCACGAATGGAAAGGACAAGATTTGAATGATAAAACAGAGCTGTGGGTTGCTATCACGGTGTTTCTCAATGGGGAGTTGGAGATAAGGATCCGTGAGTTGGTTGAAGTGCGGATATGTGGTTCAGTTTCGAAGGATACTAATCGTGCGTACCTCCCTCCTTTGAATCTATCACATAATATAGTAATGAATTCACATCGACGTTATCCACAACGTTATCCACAGGGATGCCCAACATTCAACCCAATTCTCCACTTCGCCAATGGGCAATACACACACTTTTCCCCTTTCTCCAACCACGTCCTCTACCGCTCCCTTCTCGGACCACCATCTCTAGAAAGGACTTGAAATGTGAGGACATTTGCACACGGAAGGTACGCGTCCCGTTCTCCCTTCTTGTCGCCAAGATAAACTCTCACCTTGTACTCGTTGCCAAGGCTGTTTACCAAATCCCGACCGAACACGACCCAATAGAAGGCGTAGCATTGGCACTCCAGCACGTATTTACCACCTCTGAACGGTTCAGGATAAGTCAAGCACAATTGATGGGTTTTTATGCAGACAAACTTTCCGAACTCATCCACAATTCCGCAAGATATCGCACGATATCCCGACCGCAATGAGTGCTCCGTCAAGGTGCATTTCAGGGAAATAGTTGACTTGGTTGGTACTTTTTTTCCCGTGGAGTCTTATGATTTAATTTATGACCTTGTACGTGGCATGCTCCTGACACGTACGAGGTCATCCCAAACTCTCAACTTGTCATGGCTCGAACTGTGTACAAGAGCAACTCAAGCAAGTACACTGTCAACAGGTAGCTTTACCGTGAAGTCAACACTCTTCTCAAAGGATGCAGCATTGACTTGGATCATAAATGTCTCTTAATTCACCAGGTAAGATCTCCTCTCCCGAATAGAACTGAGCTGTATTCAAATGCATAACAGAGTGAAGTCGAATCCATCGCTAAATGAAACCTAAAGCACCGTCCGAGCATGAAGACTGCCTCCTGGAATATTTAGAGGATATCATCGGAACGTCCAAGTACAAAGAACCCATCGAAGGAGCTCTAGTTCGCAGAGGTGCGAACCGAGAAGCCCAATCGACTGCATATTGTCGAACGTGAGATGAATGCTCTAGATGACAAGAACGTGAGGCAGAAGATTTCTTGCGGTTACAGATTGAGCATGTGAGGGAATTGTCGAGATGGTATCAGAGGTATCTTCGGCAATGCCTTTTAATGTTATTGTGCGTTGGTATTCCTCCTTGCATGAATATGAGTTGATGCGTCACATCTTGACCAGGTGGCGCAACCGACTTGCCAAGACCGAGTGAAATAAAGACAACATCACCATTGTGAAATGCTGGAGAAGCATTTTGAAGAGCGTGGTGCAGCAAACAAGGTGCGTGCATTTTCTCATGATAACTTTGATTCTCACAAAAGAACTTCTGCGGGAAGCGAACCCCGCGGCGATGGAAGCAGTCAATGACCCTGTTGTCCACGAGAAACAGCAAGTGAACGTAGGAAGAGCGCAAGAAGTATGCTCGCCAATTTGTTAGGAGATCACGACACGAATGTAAGTCTTTCGGGTAGTTATGACATTATTTGAAGTTCTGATGGACTATAAGCAAACGGCGGAACTTCGAGGGTTGAAAGAGAATCGTGGCAGTCTCAAGGGAGACGCGAGGGCCGGTGAGAAGCTGAATGATGTGTCCGAGATCCCAAGCACCCTTACCTGGAACATGGAGGAGCCACCACGCCGACAACCACACCCACCTCACACCCTAGAAATGTCATGAGCCGCATGTACCTTCTTCCCCATCCCCCGCTCTTCGCCAACATCACCACCCCCATTCTATGCTCAGCTCCCTCACCTCGAGAAGAAGAAAAAAACATTGCCAACAATGCTTTCGGGAACCTGCGACTTTTGCAAACCGCAAGAATGTCGTAGATGCCAGCACAACTGCAGGTGGTTGTGGGTTCGTATTCATGGATGTTTATCGAGACGACCGTGAACTTGGAGGGGCTGGTTTTTCTTCTCGGAAGATTTCGCAGAGGAACCACCGCCGAATGCATATTCTTCTCCTTCAATGTTGTCCCCACGGTGTGGGATGCGTCAGGTCGTCAGCATAGCATCGAGCCGTCGGATTCCTCTCTGATCTCAGAACCCTCCTCTTCCTCAGACTCACGGTACTCGCTGTCAAACACAACTACCACGCCAATGTCGCTGACAATCTCAGCGTCCTTGCGTTTAATATATGGGTCGACAATCTACTCGACCTCCGCTCCGTAGGCACTGTGAGGGTTAGGATGCGGGCAAGTGAGGGGGAGGAAGGAGGTGGGCTTTTTGGTGGATTATCTGTGTCTGTGTCCGTTTCAGTTGTGGATGACCATTGAGAGTTTGGGTTCGGAGAGTGCAAGGGAAAGGCTTAGATGCGTTGATGACATTTGGTTGGTTCTTTCTCCCCTTTCATTCAAGCTTTGTGGCTGTTCCAATGTTAACCAATATGTGTGTTCAAATCCTAGGGATGCGCTGGAAAGATCTGCCACCATCACCCTCACCGACCCAATCTGTGCATGGATCTGTCACATCATTCCGTAGCTCCAACAAGTCCGGCTCTGGTTCCGCTGCAATGGTGTTTGTACCACCACTTGATGCATGCAAAGGCACACTCAATTTAGAACTGACGCATGGGTCTACACATTTGTCTTCACGCACGCTCAAATGTTGAAGTTATCAGAAATTGACGAGGACACTTGATATGAGAACGCGAGCCATGCGGTACAGATGGTCTGGCTATATTGAGAGGCCAAGCACACATCAAGAACTCTCCTGCGAAGCTCAAGTTTTGTTAAATGTGAGATAGTAACACAGCCCTCCTGATCCGGACCACATGACAAGGAATTGCAAGTTGACCGCAACGTTCAGCTGCGATACTGCCTATCTGTTCTTCGTGTCTACTCTGTAATTGGACAATGTGTGTGCTGGACTCTTCCTTGTCCCCATCCCATCACCATTGTCCAGCGGCACAATGTAGATTATTATTTCGCATTATTTCTGAACCCCCAAATCTGTGCATTCAAACCACCCCAATGCACACCACACCATGCTCCCACAGCTTGATGCAGCTGTTAGTTGTACTCAATAGGATTTAGTTAGTGGGAGGCGGGGAATAACATTGTATGCCTGTACTTTTGAGACTTCGCTGCAATTTGAAGCGTAACAAATAGTACCAAATAATGAATGTGGCGAGACAGCCCGTTGGTGCTGTCTCGCCACATCTTTGTTTGTCTATGTTTATTCAACTCCCCCTCATTGCCTATGACTGCACTGTACACCAGTGCATGGACTCTTATTCAAGTACTATGTATTACTCTCCCATCCCTCCCATGTATTCACAAATGGGAACAAATTGTTTCAGATAAATGTATTCACATACAGTGATAGTTGGTGGGGATGGAGGATGGAGGATGGAGGATGGACAGATTGGCTCACCATGATCTGCAGAAACATGGCCTGGCTTCAAGGATTTTCAATAGAAAGATGCCTCATGTGCAAAATTTTGGGACCAGATATTGACATATGACATTCAGTTTTCACTATGCTCACTTTGTTGTTAATTACCTTCTGCACTATGTCACTTTTCCACACTATTTCTACTATTTGCACTTTGACTCTTTTTCAGTATATCACTATGCTCAACTATGCTCAACTTTGACAAACTCTTGCAACTTTGGCAGCTTTGGCAAACCACCAGTTTTCTGATGCATGCTGTCCATGTCTATTTTGGAAAGCCAATGGACCCAAGGATGTTGGCTGTTCTCTCCACCGTTTCTTGTCGTATCCCCCCAGTGTGGAATTGGGGAACGAGGAGGTCTTGTGCTGTACGGATCCTCCAATGTCACCCTATTCATGGACACATTCTCTTCAGCGCACATCGATAAAAGCATCAAATAGCAAGAACAGTATTTTTCGTATCCCCTCGCCACTTTAAGGCCGCTACTCACTCTGCACGTTCGTTATTTGCGAGATTTTTCAGAATTGACACCACCGACTAGAGACGCTCTTCCTGCAAGCATCCAGTCGCCAGTGGGCTAACACGGAACACTCTCACACAACTCCCTTTCGCTTCTCGCATCGTCGGGGCGAGATCTGCTGTGGTACCATGGTTTTCTATATTTTCCACTGGCTCAGGATTTGGAAACGCAGGGAGTATTTGATGTTCTCGTCCACGAATCTACATCGCCGCAACTGCGCTTCCACGAGGGTTGTCAATACTGACTATTGGCGACGGGCCGATCTTGTTCATCACCTCGATAGATTCTCATGGCAGAACCCAGGTTTATGACGCAAGTCTGTTACTGCCGCATCATTTTCCTGCATTCTCTACAGTACGGACACCACTTCCCTGAAATCGATATTTACCGACAGTCCTATTCTTCTTGTGCAATTTAACCTTTCCTTCAAAATTCCCCTTCTGCGCGCTAAACGTTGCTCTAGCCTCAGCCATGTCCGCGCATGTGCGCACTAGCTGCATTCACGTGTTTTGTATCGTCCGAGTCGATGCATTCTGACTGCAAATCACGCCTCTATACTGACCATCGTGTGACAGGCGATCATTACCAGTGGCGTCGGGAAGTATTTCACGCGTCTGATACTCTGGCACCTGTCCACTCCAGCAATCTCGTCACCTTGCCCATATATTCTAGCACTTATGCGATCTTGCATTGGCATAGGTGGATATCGTCCGTCCTACCGGGAAGAGAAGTTCATACCTCTTCTTATTCCAGTTTTCAAACAATGATGAGCCGAAAGATCTAGTGGCTTAAGAGGAACACAGATAAACCTTTCCCTGGTAGGACAACAGATGCAATATCCATAACTGTGCTATTTTGCATCTCACCTCTCGGCGCTGCAGTCGCACAAATATTCAGTGGGAATGGGCCGAGCGCCGGTTCATGAAGCCTCGCCGTGCGTTGGCCTTCAATGCTGCATCGACTGGACTTGAAGATCTACAGGATACCCTGGCACGATTTCTGTCTGCCGTTGCAGGTGTCGAACGTTTGGCAGCAGGTTCATTCACCTCCTCCGCCGGTCTCTCCGCCCGGTTGTTCTACTTGATCTATCGGGATTCTCACAGTTCGATGCCATTTTACCGCGTCATTTTTTTACCGTGTCTTTTCGGTGACAATGGTGTTCAAACGATTACGAAGGTTATTTATCGCCACATCACCTGATAGGCACAAAATCGCGGCTATGATCAACTGGAGCGGAAATCCCAAACTCGTATGACCTTGTTCTCTGTGTCTTTCGACTTACAATACCGGATTCTCACCGTTTCCTATCATTTCACTTTCTGGGTTGATATCTCACCTGAAGGTCACGTATTACCCTCTTTACGAACATTTTTCTCATCGAAAAACAACTCAGACAGACCTGGGACATCGTGTGAATGTGAACTCTTCCCGAAAAATATTCGCCATTCAATCCGGGCCTGCCAATCGCATCTGGATCCATTGCACGAACTGAATCTCCCTCCGCTCGCTTTGGAGGCAATCCTCTGATGAAATGGAGTTAACGCGAGAACTATTCCTTTCATCAGATATGGATCTGAGGCGGATGGTGATAAATGTTCGCTTGCGAATGTTATACGAATTGGTGATATTGCCTTTCTATTCTTGAATCTCATTGACTTCTGCGATTCACGTGGTCCATTGACTTAGAATTTCAACATCCTGCACGACTCTTTCGCTTGTGACGACCACCGTACTTCAAGCTTGCATCACCGTCTCTCGCGGATATATTGGATGGTTTATTTGGTGTTTTCCTGGTGATGGGCGAATTCTCCGAGTTGGTCGCCAAATCGAAGGACGTTTGGCGTTCAAAATGTGCGTTTATCGCGAAGCACATAGTTCGTTACAAGAATTTATTAACAATAAATCTTCAATTGACAAATGGATCGACGACGTTAAATTACCGCGAAAGGAGATAAAACAATACGAGCCTAGTCACATTCCAGAGAGTTAGATAGTTGTCTCCTGTCAGAAATAAGAAGGATTTGTAGCGGAGAGAACTGAGTTTGAAGACAGATTTCATTTTAGATGACATCCTGATACCGCTCCTGAAACGCATGCGCATCCATTCTTTTTTCATCCATTACTGTAGCTCGATCCGTCGATAGTGATTTCACCTCGCCTTGGGCGATCGTTGCCAATGGAAATGGACCTGGAGCGCACGCGGGGAGCAGAAGTTGTTCAGGTAGGTCATAATGTCAGATAAATACCATCCAGGACCGGAATGAGAACAAGGGCAAATGAGATAACAAAGAAATGATGATCGGATATGGATCGCGGTTTGATATTTAGTCCGCAAGAGCCTTTCCCAGTGAGGTTTCCCGTTTAGCCAGGGATAAACAGCCTCGTGAATTCGAAGAACATTCAGAAGTTGGTTCGATGGCAGACGCAGAGGTATCACGGTGGAAAGGCATGCGATTGCACACTGTTTCATTCCGGGATTCAGGAAGCAAGAGCTGAATGAGGAGTGACGCCTAAGAAGTGGATCATGGTGATGCTGCATTCATGCCATGGGAAAGGGTGTGGCGACTTCAGCAATAACGGTGTATCTCACAGCGATTGAGTTCGTGAGATCAACAGTCAACGGGGGACGGAGTCGGGCGCGAAAGCATGGCAGGATGTGGGGCATGATCGAATGATTTGATTCCATAAAGACTGGAAGTGAGAGGTGTGAACGAGAATTTGACCTCTTAGACACAGATCCGTCGATTAGTTGAAGAAACACATTGCGGATACCTGAGAATGGTCACAAGAACCTCATGCCGAGAGCTTCACGACTTTGCACACCCTCGAAGCCGTGGGCAGGAAGCACACTGACCGAGGACAGAGCTCGACAAATTGACAGCGTAGATGCGGTGATGGGATTGTTGGCAGTGATCCGGGAGCATAACGTAGAAAAGGAGGAGGTTGAGTGGGGACGGGGATAATGGCGAACACGATCGTGAGTTCGAGTATCGAACAAACCAGGGAGTCACCACCTTGGCCAGATATACAGCGATACCGGCAGAACAATCTGTTCCTGTTGAGGGAAGTAAGACGAGCAGCCGGACTGCGGACGCGTCATACCAATGGTGGAAACAGTGGCGATGTTTCTCGCCATGAGAATTTATGTGAGAGTGAGGGGAGAGAGGGCAGCATCTTCCGGGTCGCGGTAAAACGACGGGAAAGTTTTGGGACATTTATCAGCGCTCGAGACATCTGTGACACTCGCGTCGAACAGCAATGGCCCACTCCTTGCCAGTAACCCGAATGCGAGCGATGCCAAAGAAGTTTCCATCCGTGTCGCCATGACCAGATAAGGACCGTCCAAGAAAGAACGAGAATCCTTTCATCCGACACCGCGGGCGTTTCAAGTGGTTTGATTGATGAATGTGGAACCGTCGTCGAGGCGGCAGATGTCTTCACTTTGAATGTGTTGCGGAAGGCACGTGTCGGTGATTCCCATTGCGTCTGCCAGTATCGAAATCAAATGCTTAGCGCTTAGCTTGTACACGCAAGCGCTGTAGATGTCAAAGGGATGCATTGAACGCGAGCTGATAATCGCCTGTCAAGCTTCAAGGATATCGGGCTATTAGAGTTTGACACAACGTTTAAGCTCCGATCCAACATAGCACTGTCGGCGATCTCGGCGTTTACTCGAACCTTAAAGCTAAAAGGGACAAGACTACACACGGGTGTGACGGTTCTTGGCGATTCTGTCTCTCTGTTGGATGCTGGATCCACCAATGGTTCCCTCAAATTTCATGGCCTCAAGTCGCCTGACATACCCGACTGGGCCTGACTCACAATATTCTCGTGGCTCTGCATCTGCCGACCTTCTGTCCTCTTCCTATTGTGATCCACTTCTCCCACCTCCGCTTTTTTGCCGGCTGAGGTCCTTCTTGAAGGTATTCTTAGCAAGCGACGAGACCATAAAGACAAGTTACAACCAGAACGTACCTTCACATTGCATTCGACTAACAATCTCCCGTCCATTCTGCTCTCCACTGCTGCCATTCATGCTCGCTCGTCGTTAGTGCATCACTGCATGTGTCGTTTCATTCAAACAGGACTTGAGATCTTTCATATCTTTTCGCCTCGAACGGTGCGTTTTCCGACCGTGACTATGCACACCATACACAGACAACTGCCTTGCCAGCAACCTGTTACCAATCCTCTAATTTGCACCGTATGAACCCGCCAACCTCATCTACGGTGAAAATTTGAGAACTTAAAGATGGTTTGGAGTTGCTGTCACGCAGAGATGTCTGCAGAACTTGAAATCTGTCGTGGTCGGAAACGGTGTTCTTCTTTTCGGATGGGTACTATGCATTTTCTCCGGATTTTTAGAATGCTACGTGCTCCTGGGATGCATTTCTCGGTGGTGTATTTCTGATTTCTCTGTGCTAAATGTCGCTCGTCCCTCATCTCGCATATCTGTTCCCACCAGTTTTTTGCTGGCAGTAATACGGATAGCATCCGCACTCGACTGTCTACCAGCACCACGTTTCCGGGCATCCCATTCTCAACATTTGAACACTCAGACTCCGTTCCGGGTGACCTTGAAGAATTTTCCCATGCCGCCAAACCTGTTGCTGCCACATGGACGTCTGCGGGTCTTCAAGCTGTCGTGTCTCAGCCGATGTATTCATTACAGAATCGCGCTGTTACAGTAAACTCAGTGTTCGCACGTTCTCAATAATACTCTCGGATATCTCCCTCGTTGGTATTTTTTGATTATAGAGTGTCCGCCGATCGAGCCTCACTACATATGGTCGCACGACGGGTATAGATGTGTCTCTCCAATTTTATTTGCACTCCTCTCCTCCCCGTTCAAAATCAATAATTTGTCGGGGGATTAGGAAGAGTTTTCAAATAATGTACCTTCCGACATCCACATGATATTGGAGAATCATGACATTAGACGACAAAGATATATATTTCGTATGTTTTCGATCGATAGGTTAGAGCGCTAATATATGGTAGAGTGCCTATGTGTGAGATCATTTCGAATCGAGGCGTCATCTGAATTGATATTTCCGATCAGCGATGTCTTGATAGAATACTGAATGAACGAACCTCAAGATCCGAACCAAACCAGCGTCAGCTTCGTTTAAACGGCAAAGCGTACCAGTAAGAGCAACGAAAGGACCAGATAACGAATGATGAATGACCTTGGTAATGTTTAAGCGTCAACAATGATAGAAAAAAAGAATAGCAGTCCATGTCTCATAACGGACATATCAAATCCTGACGTGAATTACGCGTCCAGATATCCGGCGACAAGATCCACACGCAATCAAGATCTCGAAGAATGACAGCGATGTGAAGACCGCGTTTTAGGTCGGAGGGACAATCGTTGTCAAAATGAGATTATATCGTTAACCGCGAGAGGACTCGACGTCGTCATTACGAATATCGTTGGTCACGAGAGGACGTATGTAGTAGTCATTGAGAAGTTGAGTTCGCGAGAGCCTTTCCACAGTTGCGCCTCTCCATGACTGCAGGGAAACCACGCTTCGTGAGCTTGGAGGATACTCAGAGTTGGTTCGATGGCGGACGGGGTTGGAATCACGGTGGAAAGCGATATCATACTGTTGAGCACCCAAGTCGTTCGAGAGAGGTGATTAGCCGGGGTGACTACCGAGCGGATCATGACGATACAATTCGTGACATGGGGGCGTCCGAACGGTTGCAGCGACGAGAGGAGATTTTCCGAATGACCTAATTGAGAGTTCACCAAAGAGCGCAAAGGAGCCAGCCGGTGAACGCATGGCATGAGTGGAGCATCGACAGATGATGATTCGCCAACGTAGTGGCTCGAAGGGAAACGAAGACAAAGATAAGTGAATTGATAGAAGAGTACGGAGCGTAAAGCAAGAAAAACCACCGCACAGGATAACCGAAAACATTCACAAAAGCGCCATGCCGGAGAGCTTCTCAACCGCCGCAAAACCCCGAAGTGGCCCATCTCATGGGCAGGTAGCACAATGTGCGAGGACAGAGCTCGGTGAATTATCCGGCGTGGGTGCGGTGATGGGATTGTTTGACGGCGATCCGGGGGCACAAGGTCGATGTAAAGGACGTTGAGTGGGGACGTTGGGGATAATCGCGAACCGAAATACGGTCGTGAGTCGCGTGTCGAACAAGCCAGGGAGTCACCACCTTGGGTCAATTGCACAGCGATGCTGGTAGATCAATCTGTTCCTGTTGAGGGAAGTGCGACGAGCAGCCGGACTGCGAATGCTTGATACAAACGGTGGTGAACAGCGGCGATGTTTCTCAACATGGGAAGGTACGTGAGTGGGTGGGGAGAGAAACGCAGCGACTGCATAGGCATCAACGAAGACAGATCAAACAGTAAGGCCCGAGCGAGAAAAGACAGTCCAGTCGTAATAACGGACATATCCAATCCCCAAGTATTTATCGTGAGTTACGCGCCAAGATATCTGACAACAAGAACCACGCGCGGGGTATCTGCCCCACGCATTTGACATCGATGAAAAGACCGTTCCGAATTCTGACGGACAACCGTTGTCAAAGTGGGATTATTTGTTACACGCGCGAGGATTGGGGTGTCGCCAGAAAGGATGTCGCTGGTCACTACAAGACGTATTCTGTGGGCAGTAGAGTGGTTGTGAATGAAGTGAACAAGCAACTGAGGACGAAGTTGCGAAATGGCGAAGGTGCATAAGAACAGTCTGGTGTTGATTTTCCCCACCACCGAATACTGACAGATCAAGAAAGGAATGCTGTGATTTCGAAATTGTAGAAATGGGGCATTATTCATCATTGCGCGAAAGTGGTTGAGTAGTCTGGCCAAAGAGCCACCGTAATACCACCAGCAATATTCGCCAAGATAAGCAAAATGTGCTCCTGCCTTCGTGGTCGTGAAATGCATGAAGGATAGTTGGACTTGCTATGACGGCGAACAGTGGTTGGCGGAAGGTGATTGATGGCACTTCATGCGTCGTGCGTCGGAGAAGGAAAACGTGGCTGAGTGGGTGTTTTTGGAACAAGTACGCATTCATTAATGAGATAGCGCAGATCGGTACCTCTTTAATTGGTGATAAAGAGGCAATAGAGAGCCTGGATTATTCCGATAAAAAGAGTGACGCGGGATGTGCAACTTTGAAAGATGGAGATGAACTGACTGTCTTCCTGGCTAGACAGACGAACTAAGTTACGGAGACACCAGCCTAGCGAATCGGTTTGAAAGCCTCCAAAGGCAAAGGAACTACCACCGAAGAAGCTATCATCGCCTTGTTACTGAGATTCCGCACCCATGATACCACGAGTGAAAGGATTCGTCAGGAATCATGAACGAATATCTCACATACGGCGGTGGGATCCCGGTCATTTGGGAGGTCTTTGAGCACGGGGCGATACTGGAGGGTGTAGAACGGCCTGGTGTTCGTCGACTTTTGAAGAATGCTGATGGCACTGTACGTTTGGCAGTACGAAGAAGGAAATTGAAGTTCATCTTTGACGAGATCCGTGAGACGACAAGAGGTCCGCGGACGTTTCAGGTTGTCGACGTACCGATGGAATGGATGTCGCTTCGACGAATCACCTTCGGTTTCTGTTTGACCATTCAACGACTACTTGTGGCATTAATATTCTCGATGCAAGGATAATAGGTCTGACAGATGGTTTGGGAGATGCCGATGAGCAAGCAATTTCTAGCTCCGACGGATTTCGGTGATCTCGGCCAAACTTTATTGTGTCGCGTTAATGGTATTTGAGTGACTCGCACCCTCCGCGACCTCCTCACAACATCCCTCACTGAAGGATCGCTCTAAAGTCACCCGATATGTAGGATCTGGACCAAATCGTTTCCCTGTCTATGTCCATGTCCATGTCTGATTCTTTCTATGCTCCGATTTACGTCTTGAGTATTACCGGTGGGGCTCCTCATTTCTCTCTGTGACCCACACCATCTTCATTGTCCCGAACTCTCAGAGTTTCATGCGATTGAGATTCCTTCCCTCAAAATTTCTCTCAAGATAGCCCTTAGCCCGACACTGGTCCGCATTCAAGTCTGTGCCATGTCCATTACTGGTCTCCTGCTGCGACTAGCCCCCTCCATTCTAAGCGAAGATGTTTGTGTCTAACTATCGAACTTTTCTCGAGTCTGGCTACCGATTTGCACCCTCCATACGCCTCTCTACCAGCATGGGATATATCCATCGATCAACACTTCTCATTTATGGGACCGCCTTCGTCTCTGAGGCTCAAATTCTATCCATCGAGATTCTTTCGATAGGAGTAACTTCCAGGTTGCTGGTCATCTGAGCCATATGGAAGGTCAGGCCTCCGTCAATTCTCTTACTTACGATGCCTCTTGTATCTCTACGATAGGTGATATGTATTTTCATTCAAGCTAAATTCCGAGCGGAGACGTATCAGCCGAAGTGGTCCAAGCCGAACTCACGCTTCCAGGGTCGCCGTCTGTGACACACTCTGCTGTGTGGGTTGTTTTTTTATTTTTGCGCCCATTTGGCTGGTACCACCGTCCGCTGGCGTCTTGCTTTCAAGGGTCTTCAGTTGCGTTTCATCCATTAGCCTGCGTCATCGCTTACTTGTCTGGATAGCCCTCCAACACGAAAGCATCGGAAGCTTCGGCATTCCACTTTCGCTGCTAGCAGTTACAGGTCTGATATTCTGGAAGATTACACGATGCTTCAGAATAGTCGTTTGCTGGTACATCGACGAACGTATGACCGTGTCCAGTTTCGCTTTCAGATATCATCGGGCCCAATTCCTCCACCCGATTAACGACCGGTGGTCTCGCAGAGGAGGAATAAAATGGCACATGAGACCTGTTTCAAAGCGATTGAATTCGGTGGATGTTGTGAATCCAAATATCGTCGCGCTGTTGGACCAAACATCCGCCATGACATTTTCATGCGTCTCTCGACTCATGAATAGACCCATCCACGTCATATTGCCAGCGCCCCATTGAGTTGAACGCCTACTCTGGTTCCGAGGGTGTCCCGTAATTTCAACAAAACGACTTACCACGGAGAGTAGTGACCTAGGTTTCCCTTGGATCTCTGGTATGCTGACGTGTTTGTTGGTCAAGGCTCGGTCGTCTTATCAAGAGCGGATGGATGGGTTATCCTTTCTGGTCTGACAGCTCATGCTTCCTCATTTGCTCCAAATTTCATCGGTGGAGGATTTCCCCAAAATAGCACTTCTTTCATCTTATATCGGACTCAGGCTTACTGAGTGGTGAGCGACATCGTTGATCCGTATCATTTCAAACCATTGAATCCTCCAAGGCCGTTTTAACAGGTCGATCATTCGTTCTCGGGCCGTCTAGAACAAGTCTTAAATACCGAGATCCATGGTACAGATCAACCGCGACGTTATTTCGAATGAGAGGGCGAGACACGTTCGAATTATGATAATAAACATGTATTACTTCGAAACTGGAAATACATATTCATTGAAAGTATGATTGCATCGAAAGGTATTGGTGCGAGCAGAAATGATCCATGGGGGGACCGACAAATGACAGTGGGAAGGAAATACGGTAGGGAATGAACAACTTTCTAGAAACAACGTGAATATTTCACAAGTCAGGTGATCCCTCCCGTACACGTCTTTGTGATCTTTATGCAAACAGAATACAGAATCCGGACGGTCGCCACCAAAGTTAGGATGATGGTAGGTAAGCACGGGAGGAACCGGGAGCAGATACGTTGAATGTGCTCGTCAGAGACGAGCCCGTTCGGGAGTTCACACAGCGCTCTCCTGTCGGGAACTGGTGAGATACACGTGAACTTCACTCGCCTTTGTTGACTTTTTTTGAAGCTTGCCATCAAATCAAACGATCTGAACTTAACGCGTTAAGACCACAGAGCGTCCTTACATGTAATGGAAGTCCGGAATCTCCGTCGTACGACGCGCCGGATACTTTTCAGGGGTCGAATCCGTCCCGTGAATCAGCCTACAATTCTTTGGAATGATTATCCTCGATATCTCAGCAAATTTGAACCAGATTGTCGTTGTATCCTTGATATTCATTGGGATACTTTATAGCCATGGGAATTGCACGAACATGCTTGGATAATACAGCTGGGGTACAATTGAGGAATACAGCTACGTGAACAATGAGATACAATTGTTCGCATCGATCCTGGCTGATGAAGACGGGAAAATGGATGAGGGAGGGAGTGTGTATGACAAGTAGATATGAGTGATCAAACGAGTGTGTAAAGTGTGTCCGTGGCAGTTACAGAGAGATAGACCAACCTCGGCCAGCCCGAAATTCATTCGACAAGTTTATGGAGCACTTTTAACAGATCCGTCAGTCGGCAAAAAGTGGTGAATCGGGCGGCGTCCCCTGGATCCTGTTCGAAAACGATCCTGGTGAGGTTACTGCCGCGATAAAATGCAACGGTGTTCTGGTAGTGATCATGATAGGTTTTGCCTTTCATATTTACGCATTCCTGCGTCGAGCAGAAGAGACGGAACTCCCACCCAAGGAGAACTTGACCGTCGATCCTAACAACCTCATTCGGGACGTCACATTCGATGCGGGCGAAGTCAAAGTCTTGAGGTTGGCCGAGTCCGTCGACAAGTGCCTCCTTGATGGTGAGAAGGATCCAGATGCGACTGAGGCGCGGCCAATCTTCGAGTCCGGAGAGTTGCCTACATTCGAACTGAGTCAACTATTCCCGAACAGCCGCGCATGAGATCTTCGATCGAAAAAGAGTGATAAGGAGATGATATACCTTATGGGCGATAGTTTGAGACCATGCTTTAACTCGAGTCCTGTCGGGTTGGACTGCTATCCTCCTGACACTAAGGCCAATATTGACGACGTGGTTGGTTTTCCCTTGAGCAGCGGCGAGTACCACCATGTTCAAGTCGGCTGATGTTGTGTATCCCATCCTCGAAACGAGATGCCTCGCTGGATGCATGCGCTCCAAGTCCTGAAAGGAGAGTAGTCAAAAATATGTTGTGACGAAATTGAGATCGATATCCTAACTCTATCTATCCATCGCTTTCCATTCTCAGTTTGATATTGACGCCACTTAGAGCGCGGGATTCCTTGCTGCTTCATCATGAGGATAGGCATCAACTGACAAAAGACTTCGCCTGAATAAATGTCAAACAAATGACTAAGGAATGATGGCGGAAAGGACATACGAACGAGGCCGCCGGACCTTGGAGCGCCACTACGAATCATGGCTGCCAAATGTGATTCGGGGAAGACCTCTTCTATTACCCTTGCGCATGACCAGAATTCCTGAAAAATGTTCAACTTCATAGTGGCGATTGCGTGCGAGATGTAACTCACCTCATCAGTAGGTACACGATTGATAGTGAGAGCCCAGCAGTAAATTCGTGAATCCATTGGTGCACGAGTAGGTGGCACGCTTGATTGCTTTCAGCAACGATCTACGAGCTGAGATATGTGGATGTGCCTACGATGACGACGCAAGCCAAAATTGCTGACGGCTTGAACGGTTCGGTGGAGTGAGCGAAAGTAGAACGGCCTGTCTCAGAATGGATCCGTGAGTCAAGCAGATGGAATATAACGCCGAACTATTCGTGCTTTATATATGTTGCAAAATGTGAAGAGTTCGGAAGTCACAGACTCACCGTTCACATGACGGATGGGCGAAGGGCACGACACCACCGCTTCTGTGGATACTTTATCGTGAAGACAAGGCGCGTAGGTCATTACGACGTGCATGGCACGACTGTGCGATGCTTGGGCCCGTCGTTCATGTTCAAGTGCCTGTGGCATGCGTCCCTGATGAGAAGGTGCGGTATTACGTAACACCAACTCACCTTCTGATTTTTGGCCTTTTGGTTTCAGCGCTCACTGTGACGTGGTTAGTCGCACATATCCACGTTTTCGCGTTTCTCGCGTCTAGTTGCTAAGCATTAAAAAGCTGCGGACACCGCCCGACGAACTCGTGGCCGACCACTGACCTTGTCTCGCGGTTGCACAGGTAACCGCCATCAGGAACATTCGCGCGCCTTGTTTCTTCACTTTCACCGCGCGAGCCCGTCGTAATCACACGCAACGACCCAAAATATAGCCCAAAATGGCATCTGTTCTCTTTTTCACTTCCAAGACGCACACTGCACGAAGTCACCACAACATGGATGGACTATCCAAGTGCATTGGATTTATACGTAGCTTCACATAGCCCTTGTGAACGTCGTCATCGCACCTCTGTGCCGTTTGAAACAGCTCAGCCTGAATTTATGTCTCGCGTGCAACCCTGAGCGTTTCCATTGATATCGGGATAAAAAGAGATGGGAGATCGAATTGCTATCTGATCAGTTGACCAGCGGAGAGACAGGTTCTAGCGACGGATGGGGATAGAGACAACGAGCAAAGACGTTCAATTCATTGCGAGCTCCATCGGATCCTGCAAGCGATGAAGTTTGTTCACGGCGATCCTAATCTTGTGATTGGTGGCGAAGTCGAGTAGTCGATGTATCGCTTCATTTCACATCACATTATGATAGCCAAAAGATTCAAACTTGGTCGACACTGCCTTTCATGAACGAACAACTGGTAGAGAAAAGTGGACGTGAGTCAACGGTTTGGAAGAAAAATAAAATCGGAATAACTTGGCGTACATCAGTCAATCATGCTCGCTTTTGAACGCATCTGGACCCAAGGAACAATATAGTCAATTCGATCAAAAGCAGTACACTCGTGTTGGCGAAGGTAAGCACCGGAACCGATCTCAAAGGAAGAGAGCTACCAAAGATGGAGACAGCTACAGCAAGTCGATATTTGAGCAAGCCTTGGTGGTTGTCCGGCACGAGAAAAAGCCAAAGCCAGCATCCGCCGCGAGAATTATCAACTCTGGAGGAAATGAATAACCGTCCAGTTCATGAACAGGAAGGTATGCGTTACCAAATGTCGAGCTTTTCGACGGCGGAAGCATCGTGGTGGTGGTTCTCTAGTGAGCAAGCGGTAGATTAAGTGCGGGCAGAAGGGCGGTGGTACAGCATCGCGATAATCTGATTGCGCGAAAGGCAGAAATTGCGGGGAGGAAAACGAAAGGAAGGGCTGAGTCTGGTTTTAGGAGTTGGTCATTGCAAGGTTGTTTGCCGTTATTTCGGCCAATGACTCGGAACGGATTTTGGTTGGAATTCCGTGACGGAACCAATTACATCCAGAGCGAATGTGTATGGGTCGGAGGTGGAGTGAGAGACAATATAGATTCCTTTGAAAATATGGCCAGAGATACGAGGTGAGTTAAGAGAGTTTCGGTGCGCTAGTAATATGATGACCTCGTGTGGAATCACCGGCGATAAACCGCCCACAAAGCTGCTTCGGTTCCACTCTCACACCGTTTGACGTGGGGGGATTGTGCGGGGGAGGGAACGAATTTCGGGCAGTCTTCATCGCCGGTAACATAAGGAGTTGTATCTGATCACCACCATAGCATGAGATCCCCGGTCAAGTGTAGCGAGGGAATAAGAAATGTTCAGGAGTAGAATGTGGTTTGAGAATCGGCCATAGATAGAAAGGATGAGATGAAGAGATTCAGAACCTCGTAAACAACCTCGGACATCTCAGGCCTGTCCGAGCTCACACCTGAGAATTTGACCCGAAATCGCCTCCATGACCAGCCGCTAGACACGAGGACCGCCAATGGTCATCACTTCACTTAGGCAGCAATCTCCCAGGAAACGGACGCTGTTTGGACAGGAACCAATTTCTCTGCCTTGGAATCGTGTCTACAAGGCGGAGCAGCGCAGTAATGGAGGGAATTCAGGAGTGTAGCATCCGGCGAGCGGTTTCTGAAAGAATCCAACATTGAGAGAGCTGAGGGTGATAAGGAGTAAAACGTCCTTGGCGAGAGTCTGAGCATGCTTATGCAGGTGCCAGTGCGAAGAACGGGCATTAGAATAGAAGGCCACCACCTTCTTGTCAGATAGAACAGCTGAGGAAAATTTATGGAACCAACCTTATTTCTTCGCGAATTCGAATAGAATGGGGATAGGATGACCATCGTTGCATTTCCGCGGACTTCAAGTTTGACCTTGGGTGCAACACTTCCAACTTGTCGTCTCGTCTTGGAAGGACTTTAAAGCGTTAAAGCGTTGAACATGATAGTGAATGTTCTGGGGCAATACGTGCATGGGAATTGAATGGGAGATTCAATAACTTTGATGGTGGTGATATAAGGTTTGGCTGTGGTACAAGGTTCAAGCTCCGACCTAACTAATTATAGCATGCCCGAATCTTGCGATTCCAACCGGCTCTTCGTTTCGACGTCTGGTTAACTGTGGGCTCAGCAAAGAGTGTCGTCACTGCATTCCTCTCTATATATACCACGCTCTTGCACTAGTCCATCCGGGCAACTGTCGACGACCGGTAAAGCACCTACTGGCATTAAAATTTAAAACTTCCAACGGTCTTCACTTATTCGCAAACCCATCTATGGGTTCCGTACCTGGATCTCCATCTCTTTACCATGTCTCTCCTCGATCCCTGTTTCTCTACTTGCTACCTCTCTTTCGCAATGAGACATGCCATTCAACTTTCTGCCTCACCATCCATCCTACTCGCGGCGACCAATGAACCAACGACTCTCATGCCCTAAAAGACTCCTTCATACTCTCTGATGTGGACCGAGAGGAATATATGAACCGTCGACATGCTGGATGTAGGATTTGTACGTGACAGACTGCTTTGTCTTCTGTTCTAACGTCTCGTACTCCCCGCAGATTCGCCATTCTATTCTGCTTTTCGACCCAAACTTAGCTCCTCTCTGATCGTGTTTCCACTACATCCAAGCTTAATTACTCCGAGACACTTCGGCAAAATTTCAGCATATCAACCGACAAAACGCTTTTCGGTTCTCCATTATCTTGATTGCCATACTTGATCCATCAAAATGACACAGATATTGGTTAAGGTTTCTGAAGCTAGCGGCCGATATGA
Organism: Rickenella mellea; assembly: GCA_004355085.1. NCBI lineage: Eukaryota > Fungi > Basidiomycota > Agaricomycetes > Hymenochaetales > Rickenellaceae > Rickenella > Rickenella mellea. The sequence goes on from ML170210.1 coordinate 189,047, forward strand.
ATGGGTATTTACCCACGGAAACGCGTTCGAACGCGATTTCGATCTATTTCTTACCATACCGGTCTTTTCGAGCAAACCTTTCTGTTCAAACACGACACAATCACGGAATCTGCGGTGCCGTTCCCCTCATCTGTCTTTGGCGAAGGCGATGTCAGCTTTCCGTATTTCGCTGAGCCTGACTCGTTCTTGACCTTAACGACGGCAGTGGACATAGGTTGGGGCACCATCACTCCGTTTTCGTAATCGCTATCCTGGGATGCCTATCTTTTCATTATCACAGACATGCTGTATCTCATCCACTTGCAATGAACTATGTTTTGCGTCATCGTAGTATCGTAACCTTACGATCGAAGGTCGATAAATGATTACTTCCAATATATATCAAATCTGTGATGAACATACACACGTAGATGTCGCCGATACGCAAACGAGGACTCTGCTGAATGTGCTGTCAAATTCGGTCCGTCACATATCATAGAGGAGGAACGATGACACCACAAAACATCCTTCGAGAGTTGTTCGGTGTATACGTAATATACCTGAGGTTCGAAACGAACAGAACGAATCTTGAATTGTACAGGAAGCAAAAAGATTGAAGACACTTACACGATAGAGATGGCCAACAGCGAGGGCCGGATATTGAGCTATGGTTAGACGTTAGTTAATGGTGGTGACCGCGACGAAGGATGGAGTCACGGACCGTGCTTTTGATAGGAACTCAGTGGTCGATGAAGGTTCGACCTATCTGATCGAGTGGAAACAATTGAGCGAAGAGAACATTCAGATATCTAAGAAGGGCCACAATGAGAACGGTACCCTTGCAGGACTCATAAGGGACCAGCATCCGCCTTTCGCCGCATTCATAGATGAAACCGGGTGCTCATTCCATGCATAGGAACAGACCATGCCCAAGTCACTTCACCAATGGGGTTTCTCGTCTAGGAAAGGCGGAAGGAGGTCACGATGTGAGTCCCAGGAAGAGGAATTAACAAATCATGGAATATAGACAGTCATTCCGACGGAGTCGCGAGGAAAAAGATAAGCCGTGCCGTGGATAGACCATGGGATGTGTCAACTAAAGAGTTTTGCGGCGAATCCTGGGAACGGATAGACAGAAAGGAGAGGACCTGGATAATACCGGTGTAGAGTAGTTTTCCTCCGCCCTAATGTAGAACAGAGCGAGGTGTCTCAGATCAAAAATTGCATCGTTGTGTTCCCACCACAGAGATAGGCAGTCAAGCACATGCAGCAATTGGCACCGAAGGGATGCTCTGTTCGATGGTTGGAGGAAGTGTGTACTGGCATTGAGCTACCCGAAATGAGTCGTCTGAATAAGAGAATCTTCAAAGTGCTACGAAGTGAGAATATGAATGGTGGAATGTAAAGCATCATGACAGGTCTTGAACTTCGCAACTGAGGACCACGGAGCATAAGTCTGGAACAGCGATACCACCGCGTCCAGCGACCCAACCTTCCACCAGCTGGTAGCGAGTACCGAAGGAAGCATGGGTGTCATAGGTGAAGTAACGCGCAGAATCGCTGGTGGGATTATACGACACCGATTGTCTATATCCATGGGTCAAGGACGAGAGCGGATCGCACCAGAGATTTCAAAGTAGGGTTGGATGCGTATTACAGAGGGTAGCGGAATATATCATACAAGTAATGGCGTCGAGAAGGGTGGGTGTTGTCGCAAGAGGAAGAGATATAATAAATGAAGTGTCGAATATGACCACCAAAATGCCGCCTGGGTACACCGCAACAGCCCCTTGGGGTGGTTTACAACAGCGTCACCTGTGTGGTGCAATGTGGATCGTGGTGACGTGTTGGTATGGGCTCGATTGCGGTGAACATCTGGAGATTGGGTAGGGTCTCTTCGAATGAAAGCAAGCTGGAGAGGGGACGGGGCTGGTGAAAAGCGGACTGAAATATCGTCCAAAGTAGATCCAGGATTATATACACCACAGCACGGAAGATTTGGTCGGGTCCGTAAACGTGTCGACACAGTAGGGGTGACGGAGAATGTAAGCACTTCACCGCGGCGGATATAATGAAACATTTTCAACCACCAGAGGAGAAGAAACCATTCCTAGTGTTCTCAAGAAGGGCTATACGATCTCCGGACACGATGCGGTCATGCAGACACAGAGTTGGCCGAGGATCGCTTATCGAAGAGAATTTTCCTCCCATGTAATAGCCTGAGGATCTGCCCAAGACTTCGAAGCGGTATATAGAAATCGAGATTCACTATACAGTACAGGCGAGACGTTGGGTAGAACACTAAAGACAGGAGAGGTTCACGTCCACAAACCTTCGACCGGCAATTCCCTTGGAATATTCGGGCTCCGACCCAACTCCGGCCTTCGGTCAACTCGGGAATATTTGCCGAAGCCCAACACCATCCTTCCAGCCTTGAGCTTCGCGAAATTTTTACTGGAGCGCCACATGTACTCTCGGATGCCTTCTTATTTCAACGGATCCTCTCTGTCTCGTGCTCCATGTTGCCTCACTCATCTTCCTCACTCTTGACCTGGACTGTCATCCGCAACTTGAACGAATTGTCTGCGATCAATCGTTTATCTTTCCCTACCGTATTTCTCTGCTCAAATTGGTTACTCGTTACGCCCGCTGTGCTTTCTCACGTATTCCTGTAAATCCCACTCCCATGCTGCCTTTGAACTCATTCCACTGTTGCTGGTACCGAAGGACTTCCGATTATTCTGTGGGACTACACACGGCGCGATCGTTCCATCCATGCTGTTCAGTGACGGTTCGACAAGGCATTCACAGTCGAATCGGTTGCCATCCGTATCCAATCCCAGCGCTGGACCGCTCTTTCACCTCCGCTCGATTGTGCCATATTTTCTGGAGGAGCTTTTCATGCGTTCCCATTCGCACTAGATGCATCAATATTACCAGCGCCAAATTTTTAGGGAGACATATTCTTAGTTGGAGTTAACCGAATGCTATCCACTTTCAATATTCACCTCCGCTGGAAACACATGCGCTGGTACTTGTTGTCGCCGCATCCGAGAGCTTGGACATCTCCTTCTCAGCAACTATTTCTGTGAAGCCGTGACTCTTGTTCGAAATGTGGCTTGGTACCCAACACCCCGCCTGCAGCGTACTTTGCTCATCCGACAGAAGAAATAAAACGACTTGCGAGCGTGTTATCCGCTTGCTTGTTTTATTCTGCCGCGAAACCTAAGACATCTGGCCAGTGTGGGACTCGGATGTCGCGTTCCACTACATATCAGCACACTTGGCACTTATTCCACCGCGTTTCCACACCAAACCTTTAAATTTCGATGAAACACATACGCGTGGCCCTGACCACAATTCGATGCCATCGGGTATCATTTTTGCGACTTCGCAGATTCTTCATTTCCGCAATTCCGTCACTGACGCCTTTCGCCACCAGTTCTGCACCCGTCTATTGCCGTGGTATGGATTCTGCCTGACATGTACCAAAGCTCTGGCTCTCCTTTCGCGATTTAGACAACAAGAGTTGGTTATTTGGCCGCTTGATGGACCGCAACCGCGACAGGACCGAATCGGACAAAGAAGAGCTTATTGTTCGATTTAATTCTGTCAGCTCGTCTGGTTGGCCGTCTTCAAGCGGCCCCTCAAACTTTTTTTGTTCAACTAACTGCTATGTCCTCCGTCCCACACTCAATCACATGCATTCAGTTGTCGATATCCAACTTTTATAATTCGACTCTCAAGCCTCGATTCCTGTCCATGCTTGTTCTATCCCACATCCTCACCCTGAAACTTTCCCAACGAAATTCAATTGACTCGTACCATGGCAATAGAACATCTTCGCCTGCTCAACGATCGAAGGCCAAAATTTGACGCGAGATGCATTCCGCCAGCCAACTTGCTTGGTGTCTGTAGCAATCGCGTTTAGAGTTGCTATGTCTTTCAGCAGGCGTGGAATTCTCATGCTGCGGCTTCGGTCCACTTTAGTGTTCTGTCGCGGTACGTACTGATATCAACGGAAGGTCCCGGCCTCCTGGCTGAAGTATGAGCGACATGCCACGCAAGACACAATCCGCCGGCCAAATTGCTCGGCGTGTTGTAACAATCGCGTCTATCATCTGCTTTACTTCGACGCCAGGACCCCAATGTTGGGATAGCATAGACTTCTCGGCTTTTCGTCCTTCGATTGTCATCGCTCCTCGCAGAATTTTCACTCTCCATTATACATTGTTCTTGCGTCATCGGAGTACCGTAACCTTACGCTAGAAGTAGATCACACATTCGATTGGTCGGTAGAAGTTCATTTCGAATATATTGTTATAAGTTTTAGGTGAAAATATACACGCAGAAATTGCCGATATGCAAACGAACAAGCTGAATGTGCTATCAAATTCGTCTTGTCAGATATCATAGAGGACGAAAGCCACCATTACTGATCGTGACGATTCCTACGAGGACTGTTCGGCGCATACGAAATATAGCTGACGTCCTAAACGAACAGAGTGAATCGTGCGTGCTACGGAAGCAGACGAGATTGAGGACACATACGTAAGGTGTTCGGCCAGCGACGAATAGCAGATATCGAGCTGGGAATAGACGTTAGTTGCTGCTATCTGTGACGATAAGTGGGATGGCACACAAAACGTATTAGTATTCACGTCCGAACCGACACCAAGCCTATGACGAGAGACTGGCGCGCTTCTCTAGGACTCACACGCCACCAGATCCGCGAAGAAGGATTTCGAGATGAACAGGTGAAGCCAGGAAACCAATTCCTAGCGGATCGCATCATCCCCCCAACACTTCACCAACAATGCCTCGTCCGTACTCGGCGGAAAAGGGAGTGGTATGAGTTCCTGAGCGAGCGAAGCGAACGGATACATGTTAGGGGATATAGTCAGACGATGGAACGTCTAAAGACTTGTTCGTACATTTGAGGGACCCAAGGGAAGGAGATAAACGTGTGGCAAAAGGATCCGCGGATGGGATGGGAGGTAAAATCATCAAGACGTCGTTCGGAAAGGATGAGGACGTGACGTGACGATATCCCGGGACAGAAAAACGCACGAAGAGCACACGTATGCGACTAAGAGTTCCTTAGACGTCCATCAAGAGACCACATGACAATCTCAATAACAGCATCGTTGCGTTCACAGCTTCTTTGAGGTGCGTCGAAATAGATGCAGTTATAAACCCGCATAGCGGTCTCTATGTTGGTTGGAGGATATTCGTAGCTGGCATTGAACTCTTGAACGTAGTTGTTGGAAAGGAAGGTATAAGCGGTAGAATGAGAGGAGCATGGCAGGACTGCGGGGCGTCGGGTCTGGACCAGCCGTTCTCCGAACTTGCACGACGCAACCTTCGACCAGACAGCAGCAAGTACCGCACGGACGAACGGAAATGTGGATACATTAACGCGAAGAGCCGCTGGAGCCAGAATACCGGGGCCATTGACCGCGTGAACGAAGGTGGAGGAGTGGACGATGTGTTACGATGTGAAGCTGGATAATGGTGACGAACGGTATTGGGCCGGCATCGAGAAGGATATGGGCTAGTTGACGGGCATGTCATCAGGTGATCGAAGGATCGAGGAAGTTCGTTGCAAAATATAAAAACAACAGGATGCAAGCCACTGAGCGAACAGATAAATATATGACGAACTCGACAGGCCAAGGTACACCGCACAGCACGTCGAAGGATATTCAACAGCAGCACATACGTCTTGAAATGTGGCTCGTGGTGTTGTGTTGAATTGACCTTGTTTACGGTGAAAATTTGGATCCGGGTTCTCTTCAAATGAAAGCAGTTTGGCGATGGACAGGGCTGTGAGAAGCGGACTGAAATTTCGACCAAACCAGATCCAGGATTATATACATTTCAGCATGGGAGGAATTTGGTAGCCCAGTTGTCGTCAGGACAGAAAGAGAATTACCTGCTTCGCCAATCATGGCGGATGAAACGAACTCGGTACTGAGTGCCCAGAAGAGGAGATACCGTTGCTACCATCCACCAGGTGGTGTCAAGAAGGTTGTAAGATCTTTACACAACGACGCAATAAGTCCGCGGATGCCATTGCTTATCGGGGGGTGGAAGTATCGCGGGAAGGAATGGCCTAAAGATCCGCCTATGTGTTTAAGCGAATAGAGTAGTTGATATTCGACTGTAAGTTAGAACATGCAGGCGAGACGTTCGGTGGTGCACCGAAGAGAGTCGACCGGCAATTCCCTTGGAGAAAATTTTGTGATGACGTAATGAATCACTCCTTCCTTTATCCACCATGGAACGCCATCGTAGCCTCAAATGCACTTTAGCCGTCCTCCTTAAGAACCGTGGACTGACTAGACACGAAAATTTGATCTCAGTTTGGCAATATGGACGCTATTCCCAAAGCCATTCGGAAGGCAAGCTCACCACGTTGCGTTAACGTCTTGTACAGTTTCTGTGGTCGATTCCTGCTCGCCATCTGCTCAATCCATACCTCATTGTACAAACTTTCTCTTTGTCTGTCCTTTTGACGCTCCGGATTCCGGGTTCATTCTAGTGGTGGCCATTTCCTGACCATTCTGCCCTTCTTCGTCGCACAATTTCCACGGCATTGTGATTCCTTCGATGGCTACTTGGTCCCAGGATTTACTCAACCTGTTCCGTAGCCCAAATCAAACTCATTCGTTCACGAATAAAATTTATATTTATCTGATCCTCGACAGAAGATATCCGCCTGCTGCACAAACGAAGAATACAGCTCCTCGAGATGCATCTGTCATGCCAACTTGCTTGACGGTTTTCAACTATCGAGTCTTGGCCCAGCCTCGCGATACAGTAGTCCTAGTACTCCGATGTTGCGGTTGCAATGACTTTGTTAGACGAACTCTCCTATTTGTCGTCGCCCCAAAGTTCCGTCATGAACCGATAACCGTAGCGACTTTCTTCATGCTTTTCTTCACGACAACATTTTGGGAACGATTAGAAGGGAGGATATCAAGAATCCACATGATTCTTTGCAGGTGGTGATTCATCTCAAGATATGATACGTTTCTGATCATGTAATTATCTCCGATATTCAATGGACTAATATCATCTCCTCCAATACATCACAATCTTTTCCCGTTGATTTTCCCGTTGATTTAAATTATTACGACCAGTAAAGGATGAGCGATAATGTCTGTTCGGATTCACTGAGTTAAACAAAACAAGAAGTAACGAGCATTCGGTCTTTTTAAGGATACGCTGAGACCTGATGAAACGATGGAAATAAATGGTTCGACTTGTGAGTTCAGATGGGTGAGAACCGTTGATGCCTTCGCGTCCGGAAAGACCTCGCAACGAGAAAAGGTGGAACAGATGATTACTGTAAGAAGCATGTCTGGCTCATGAAATCGGATTCAGCACGTAGAAATGAATGTAGACAAAAACAGTCGAGAACTTCGCCGTACACGTCGGCGAGTACCAGCAACTATGAACCGCTTAATTCCCAAGTCAGCGGAGAGTCGGAGAGAGCTAAATTTCAGATGTGGTCAGAATATAGACCTGCGGACGGTGGTGCTGATACTGTATGACAATTGATGCGGTGACGTCGATTTGTTAGGGATGGGTGTACACGAGAGCCGAGTAACCAAGCCAAGCTAATACGCTAGATTGGAACCCGAGAGTTATCAGCACATCCAGTAACGAAACAAAAAGACATTTCGGTATAGGAAGAACGATACAAATCATGTTAGACGCCTCGAACTCTGTAGCCGCACGATAAGATTAGGAATGTCCATCGCCAGATTGGGACCACAGGTTGGGTACAGTCATGGTGAACAATTGGCGGTGTCATCCGGGAAGACAACCCGAACACAGAGTTAAAATCGTTGCAATATCGTTACCCTCTCTTGTCTCCAGCCCAATTCACGATTTGAAACCAATCGAATTTTCCCGCGAGGCGGAAAATTGAGTTTGGTGGTAGATCTGGAATGTGATCGGAGGGTTCATCGAGGAATGTGGTCACAACGAGTCTGTTGTTGTGTTCAGGCCGTGCTGCTGGCTAGCGGTGAGACAAACGCTCAGCAAGGGAAGGACGTAGTCTCTGGAAATCCAGACTCGGAGAGGACATCTTAACATGGCAGATCAGAGGGAACGCACCACGATAGTGAGACATTATCGAAGGACAGAGATAACAATGTAAGAGCATCAAGGATTAATGACTTATCCAAATGTTCAGAGTACGCCATGGAAGGGTTTCGGCCTTGAGCTTGACACCGAAGGAATGGCATCGGATTAAGGCTCCCGATAAATTCTCAGTCCGCAAATTTGCATGAGCATAGTGTGGAGCGACGTTAGAATGCGTCGGTGGATCATCTTAAAGCCAGGATGTTCAGATGTAAATTCCAACGCAGAGGCGAAAATTGATGAGAGCCCGAGGGAGATGATGGTTGTGGAGCGGAAGACTTTTGGTGTGAATGGAGGCGGTGAAGTGGGTCGATACAGTCACTGATTTTAATGAGTAATACAGGCTAATATTATCCACTGAGGATCCTTTGGCAAGGAAGTGGGCGTCATTGTGAAATGTATGCTCGATGGTGCGGATGGCGAGGGGCGAAAGTCCCTCGACGTCAGAAGCCAAAGACTGAGCGTTATTCTCCGAGTCGAATCGACAGACACTGTAGTACTACTAGTAGTTCGATAGCCTGATCAGTCGTCACCATGGGGAGTCTGGAGGCAGCGTGGTTCTTGTGAAGAGATTGTCGTGGTCCACGTTATCAGTCATCTCCGAGATGTCCGAAAGGCACAACATTGAGTCGGAGCCTGAATCCAAGTCTTTCCTTCTCAACACTTCGATCTCCCGTGCGTACTTGAGCAATATGAACTACCTACTGCGATAAGACAGGCAACGCCCAAGTTTATTCAAGCGCTGATTCCTGTCACGTTGTCCCAGAGAAGACGCAAGGTGGAGTCCCGGTTTTGGTGATCCAATAAACCCGCGGATTATTCTCTGCTTCATTTCTGATGTGTTCTTTTCCCGTCAGGTTTCGAAAGTTGATTCTTTTCTTGTTTGGCAAGTCCTGCAATGATATTCTATTCCTTCTGATGGACCTGCTTGCCCTACGCGTCGCATCGATAAATTTGGCTGAAGACCTCAAAATGCAACGTGAGCCCATTCTTCAGGCTCTCGTTACACTTTTCTGCCCCTTTAACTCCCGTTTCTTCTTTACAACGGTCCTGAGCGTCGTTTCCGATGACTACATACTTTGTTCCTGCAATAGTCCATTTGCCAGGGAACAACACGGGTTGAGATACTCTTCGACAACTCTGCGTCATTTCCTTATCTCACCGTGACAAAACGAGTTGTCGTCCTCCAACTCGTCCCGTCCCCTGGCTTTGGACTTAAATGGAGGAGCTGTTCGTGTCTCTGACATATTATATACGTCAGTACACTCACCAGATCGTTTGAAGGACAGGGTTTCAGAGCCTGAAGAGCCTCGGTGAGCGTCTCCCGTTCATTTTCCCGATCGATTCACATTTTATAACTGGTTGTCTTGTGACCTCAGGCTGACGTCTGTTCTCGTTAAGTTATTCACCGCTCCGCGCTATATACCTGGAGGAGACGGTGTCTCCGCGATATGTGCGCCGTCTATTCGTATACATCAACGTTTTCCGGTCTCCTTGACTTTACTTCTCGATAAACTTGGGTCACCGCTGAGCGTCTTATCGGTTATACCACTCGCGTATAGCGCACAATCCAGACAGTCCAATGCTGTGCTACAAGCGACCACTGACTCCTTATGCACAAACTCTAGCATTTGTTGGAACCATGTCTTCGATGATGGGATCAATGCTCATGCTAGTAAACACCCAGTAGCAGCCGCTGGTTGCTTGTAAATGTGCCGAACATTGCAAGGCCCAAAAAATCCCCCCCTTGGGGCCAACTCCGGTAACGTCCGGGCCAACAAACTAACGAACCTGGCCCCCAAGCCTTGCCCCCAACGCCGCCCCCTCCCCGCAACCAAACCCTCCAAATTCAAAAATTCAAAAGACTCAAATTGAAGGGACCAAAGCCTCGCCAAGACCTCCACGTATGGATATCGGGACCGCGCCTCTGCGATCTGTGAGTTACCCTCGCAAATTCCTACCACTTCCTACATCCCCTTCTTCCGTGGCTTGGTAATGTTACATCGTTGTTGCGTCAATCCGCCATTTGCTTTCGGAGCTCACCGGTCCGCACGGCTCAGACAATGTTTTGATTTGTCCTCGAGCCGATTCACCATTCGCTCAAGAGCGATGGCGGATGACGGTAGGTGATTTGCATACCTCACTGCTGAAATTCGCTTCAGATTCAATTCAATTGATTTGCCACAACCATCCATCCGTCTCTTAAGTTGTCCTACATATCAATTCTCCCTGTTTACGGAGCGATCGATCTGGTCCACGGTTACGAACGACCTCACATGCCCTCCACGATCTAGCCGGAAATACGTAGGTTTGACGCACGAGACTCTCTGGTTGCTCGTGACTTCCGACGTATAACTCAATCCGGAGAAGACGGTGTGCATGTCAGTATTTCGGTATTGGTCCATGTTTCACCTCAGTTCGCCACCACCTACCACGATTATTACATTGTCCCCGCCATTCAATCGCATCTGAACATTTGGTGAAACCAACTCAGGCAATATTTCCCGGGAGATTTTTTCGTCTGCTTTACCATACTGCTCTCGAACAGATTTTGGCGGGTACTGGTAACGCCCATGGGTTCAGTGGCTGTTCATTTTTTTCATGCCATCGCTCCACATTCGTGGTCAAACCGAAAATTTATAACTCACTGAAAAAGCGAACTCGCTTCGGCTCTAACGCTTGACCATCTCCGCTTATTTCTTTCCCTTCACCAGTTACTAATGTGTCGCCCGTCAGGTGAAAATTCACCCTCACATGCATAACTGAGTTTCTAATTTAGCAGAGACCACCAGCTGAATATTGCTGAATATCAAATTGCTGCTAATGGCCAGTTAAACTTCATAGCATGTGAGGTCAAATTCGTCATCTTGGCCACATTTAATCCCATGTTTTGTATGCCATGCTACGATAACAATTTTCCGACTCATACCTAGGAGTTCTCTTGGAAATTTTCGCTCACGACTATATGACCATGCCCATGTCATGTTGATGAAAGCTGTTGCCACTCTCGTCCTGAGTCGATCCGACATGGCCGATCTATTTGTCTCCGTAGTTTGCTTCGGCCAACGAATAAACAAACCTTGCTGCATGATTTTTTGCGATGACGTAATGAATCGATGTTTCCCTCTGTCCTCCCATCGAGCATCATCGAACGCCATCGCAGCCTCAACCGTACTCTAAATGGTCCGAACACAACAGGGAAGGGTTAGGTGCACAAAATTATGACCTCGGATCGTGATACGCAGGCTCTTGTCAAATAAATTCGAAGGCTAACATCAAAGTTATGGAGTCGAGGTACAGATCTCAGGCGTTCTGTTAGTATATTCCTGCTCGCCGATCACTCAATCCTGGCTCCTTGCATAAACATTCAGCTTCTGGTCGTCTTCACCTTCCCATTTACCGCAATTCATGGCGAAGGCCTAATTCGCCGAGTATTCTCACACCCTCTCCATCGAGTGTTCTCCACAGTGTTGTGCTTCTTTCGATGAGCTTGATGTCTCCAGTGATTCTATTAGTCCCGCATTCGACCGAGAACCGCTCACAATCAATTCAGTAATATCTCGTTACATCGCGAGGGGAGATCTCCGCCTGCCGGTGACCGAGGAGTGGAATTCACGCGAGAAGCATTTCGTTGGCCATTCTGCCTGCGTTTGCATCCATTGCGTCATACTTTGTCACGGTATCCCTTCGTTGGCGTGGAACTGCTGTACTGCGGTGTCGTAGATCTTCAACTTTTCCTCCTTTCGGTTGCCCACGTTCTGAACAGAGTCCACCACCATTCCACCACATTTCGTCATACACTGATATCTAGAGTAAAGATTTTCTTGTACCTTCCTTGAAGTCGAAATATCTGAAACAACCCAAGGGGATGATATCAAGATTCCGTTGAGATGATTTCCCACCGCATGATACAATACTTTTCCGATCTTCAAATTAGTGACTTGCTTCATTGGATGCATCTTCGCTCAATGTATCGTATCTGAGTACGTCTATTCTCCTATTTCCTCTGGCGTTCAACTGATCTGCCAAAGCGTAGCTCGCCTTCATACCCGGGTAGTCGACCAGACCTGCTGTTCGTGTTGGCAGTTCAGACCAATTCAAAGTTGAAAAATGTTTCAGTCTAAATATCCCAAATTCTCAACGGATTGATATCACTACTACCAATACATGACATTCTCTTCCCGTTGGCTGTAAATATCATGACCACTTATTGCGGTGTCAGAGTGAATTTCACATGCTAGGAGAATATAGATGAATGAATAGAGGCGCTGATACTCTGTGACTATTAAAGCGATGCTGTCAATGTGTTCAGGGAGTTACGCGACAGTCGATTAGTGAGTGGACAGATGGAGATGTCGAGGACATTCGGCGCATCCAAAAAAAGCATAATCGGATACTAAGATTGATTTGCACCACATGAGATGCCTTGAGCGAAATCACGGACGTCCACAGACCTGGCGATTTAACATTGGAAATGGCGAGCGGCAGACGTCCACAAGCCGAATGGGTATCAGGTCACCGTCACCTGCACTGAATGCATCCTATACAAGGCACTACCAGTGGCGTAAACCTTCGGCAGTTGCGAATTTTGTCGAGTAGTGATAATTCGGCGCTGTGAAACCACAGTCCAAGGTGAACGTTCGAGAAAGATAGCAGGGAGACTGAGGCTGTGGATTCCGAAGTTGCAGAATAAAACAAGGTGATGATATCGTGGAAAGCAGGTTAAGGATGGGCAAACCACACCATATGATCTTATCCGCGGACATAGCCTGACATCACAGAGAAACTCGTTGCCAACCCATAACGCCCTGCCCCAAAATCGCCATCCATGCTTTCCACCTATCAGATTGCTCACGAACAAGGTGAATGCATATGATCGGTGGTGGATTTAGACTGTTCTTGGGGAATCCAGCGAAGACCGAGTCGTAACGAGTTCGTTATTGTGCTCGAGCTGTGCTCCGATCCAGTGACGTCACCGCCCAGTAAAATGCAGTTCGACAAAGCCGAGAGAACGGCTGTTTGTGGATCGCGTCTCTGTACTATTCTAACCAAATGTGATGTGAAAAATCGAATCGTTGAGAGATTTCAGTAGTTGTCGGAGGAAAGAGACATGAGGAGACCAATCAATGAACGAGGGATTGTTGATTGGGATACGGCACGCGGTGTTAAATTCTGTAGGCAAGGTTAGGCTACGTGGAAACGGGAATGAAATAATCAGGGTAAAACAGGCGAACGGGTTTGGCCTTCAGAATTTGGCATCGGCATTGGCATCAACTGGTGCTGTACCATTTTGGACTCTCAGTCGGAAATTTTTGCATGAATCGAACGGTGTGGCCGACGTGACAGTGTACATAGATGGAGAATCAGTGATGCCGGGATGCCAGGATGCAAAATCCAGGGCCTCGACGGTGATATGGAGACTTCGTGTGAGAAGATGACCGTCATGCAGAAGACACGGGGAGGTCAGAGTTTGAGATAAAGTGATGACAAGGCGTAAACAAGAAGATATCTCAACCATGTTCGGTGGTCATGACAGCGAGAACGAAGGATGATATTGGGGTATGATGGAGACAAGAGACTGAGCACTTACGTGTCCCAACGATCCATTCGTTATAAGGTGCTGCGCCCTCAGAATCACCTCGGACGAGGAGTTTTAAGATTTTGGACGGATCCCATGGATTTGGTGACGAGAAGACAGAGACAGAGATCTGAGAGACTTCGCGTATCCAAAGCGTAAACACACGAGTGACACGAGGCAAAGTTTGGTGGATGAAAACCCGAGTACAGTCATATTTGAGAAGGCAGATACAGTGATACTTCGACTGTCTGATCAGACGCCATGAGAATCAGCTAGAGAGCCAGGCATTGGTTTCTTCGTGAAAATGTGACATGTTGTGAGTCCCCGAGATGTCCGAGAAGCACAAAGTTAAGTCGGAGCCTGAATCACTAGTGTCATCTCGAGTACAATCACCACTCGAATACAATTACGCATACTGTACGTTCTTGTGCAATCACGTCTGAAATATTCTCTAATTCAGGTGGCAGATGAGGAGGCACCGCATTTCCTATATCCCACCAAGCGCTGATCTTCGCCATGCTGTCCCAAGAAGAGATGGGGCGGCGTCGGTTTTTGGGAATCTAATGAACCAACGGATGGGCTCTCTGCCTTGTTTCTGGTAGTCCGAATTCCCGGTTTGCCTTGGATCTGGTACAACCTATGCATGGCGGATCGCTCGCCGACTTTGCAATGGACTGGCTTCCTCATCACGCGAAGCACGATGTGTCGAACCACTTTCCTTAAAACCTCAAATGCATCGTGAAACCATTTCTCATATCCCCGCTACACTCAGTCAGACTACAGAATCGCGCCTATCGTTCCTACATTTTCAGCATTTCTTACACCAGCGACATAACCTATTCCATCTGCGCTCTCCTTCCCAGAGGATAAACACAGCTCGAAATTACTCTCCGACGGCTCTACGTTAATGTCTCATGTCAATGTGACGAAACATGTTGCTGTCTCTCAGTATATGTTTGGACTCTGGCTTTGGAATTGAAACGGAGAGGTTGTTTATTTCTCCACATGCAATAGCTGTCGGTACACTCAGCGGATCGATTGAAGGACGGGAACTCAGAACCCGAAGAGCGTTGGTGAACTCTCGCGTCAATCCTGTGGCTCTATTACATCACATACGGGGATTGGTTGCAGTCAAATCATGAATCCTTCTGAGTTACAGTATCGGCGATACAGGACCAGTTCACGATCGAAGCGTTCTCTGAAGATATCCTTCAACGTTCCCCGGTTCATCTGCAGGGGTATAACTGTGTCCACGCTTCCCATCAGGGGGCAGGCCTTGACGCGCGGAATTGAGACTGCTCTGCGAGCGACCACCAACTCTGCATACAGACATTCTAGCATTTCTCGGCACCATGTCTTCCATGTGGAAGATTAACAGTCATGCTGGTGTGGAAGCGTAAGCGATTGTCGCTTGTAATTACGCTACTCATTTGCAGTGCCATCATAGTCTCATTTTAATTTGTCTTTTGACTCGTTCCTCCTCTCCGTTCTATAAGTCCTGGCTCTCATACATTGCATTCACACTGGGAAACACACCCATCCCACAGCGGCGCCGAATCACTGACGTTTCAATCTTTAAGGCACTTCTGTATTCGGGGATGGAGCCTCCGCCGAGACCGCCATGCATGGATTCACCACCGCCTCATCGGCAACCCGTGAGCTATCCGCTTTTACCCTTTACAACCCCCTGCATCCCCTTCATTCGTGGCTTGGTAATGTGATGTTGCGGTTGAGTCTATCCGCCGTCACCTATCCGATGCTTGGGTGCACACAGTTCACAAATTGTTTCAGTTGTGCTCGAGGCGTTTCACCTAAGTCTCGATAGAAGTGGTGGATTGTGACAACTATTTCGCGTACACCACCGCTGAACTTCTGTTTTCAACATACCGCGTACTGGATTTTCTTCGACTATCCATCCATGTGTTGATGTGTTCCCTTGTCGCATTGAGAGTGTTATGGAGCTCCACGATCACGAAAGAACTCGCATGCATGCCATGATCAAGTCAGCGATGCGCAGGTTGACGCACGAGAACGCTGACCGCTCGTGCGCTCCCGTCGTACGGTATGGCCCCGACATTGGCATGCATGTCATTATTTCGGTATTGGTCCATGGTTCACCCCATATCGCAACCATTCGATGCCCAACGTCCGTGATGATCACCATTTCCCATCCATACACCCATATGCGAATCTTTGGTGAGAAAAACTCACGCAGATTTTTTTCCGCGAGAAGAGATATTTTTACCTGTTGCACCACTGGGTCAATTGGCGGGTACTGGGCAACGATCATGGGTTCCCTGACTATTCACTTTGTTGTTCAATTGCTCTCCATTCGTCCTCGAATCAAAAATGATACTGCACTGATGAAGCTATTTCGCTTCGGCTCCAACGCTTGATCATCAAGGCTTCCTTTTTCCCCTTCACCAGTCATCAATACGTCGTCCGTCAGGTAAAATCCACCCTCACATGCATGAGTGCGTTGTTCATTTAGCAGCGACTAGTTACACACAAAATCGCTACTATAGCCCGGTTCAAATCAATTGCATGTGAGGCCATAATCTCACCGTCTTGACCTCATTCAATCCCAAATGTACTTCCCGACCTGACATCATGGTTTGTTTATTCACTTAAGAGCTTATCGGTAACTTACGCTCACGGATATACGAGCGTGCGTTCTCCAGACCTTGGAGGTAGAAACTATCGTGGCTCCCGGTGACTTCTGGCTGGAATCCCATATCAAGTTCCTCCGGAATGAACACAGATTTGCAAGCGACTTGTAACAAAGCTCGGCAGTGACCGCACGAGTTCATGGTGGGCAAACAAATCCCAATTAAATCCCTGGGAACATCACCGGAAGCGAAATGACGTAACACAAAAGTTTTCTCTTTCGAGCCTCATCGTACCACATCGACCCTCCACAGGATACCTTCTGCCCACTGGAATATCTGGTGCCCTCGGCCTCGCAATTGCAATAGCCATGGGTTTCAGAGGTAAAGAAACGACCAAACGAATGCATGCACGAACGGATACCATGACGATACGGCTTTGCTGGACTAGACTTCAAGCTCTTCAGTCGAGAGTTTGGCTTGCGGCTAATGTATCTGCTTGAATTGGCGCTGTACCTCTTCGAGGTCGCTCGAAGATTCTGCACTGGGCATTGATACTCTCGTCCGCATGAGATTCAATGAGTCTGTTGAGCAACTCCGTACGTCTCTCCACACACTCTGTTCGCTCCGATTTCATTTTCTAATGTGCTTTTTGCAGCAAGTCTTCAACTTATTCTCGCCACCGCCCGACGGAACACCTTGCGATCAAGCCCCGCTGTGGTGCGGACACCCCCAACTTTGATTCTTTACAAGCATGTGGGGTGTATATCGACGCGCCAAATCCTACGCAAGGTGTCCTTCAAGCCGAATCACTAACTTTTCCAACGCCATCCTTTCCGCTTTGCACTCGGATTTGCCCAATCCCCAGCCACGGATAAATTTAGCGTCCCGTCTTCGATGCGCTCTACTACATTCTGGGCGGCCATTCCTTCGGAATCATTTGGACCGATAATCTCTAGATGATCACACCTTCCGGTATGCATTGGGGTCACGATTTTCATGAAGTGACGATTGATCCACTTCCATCATTTTCGGCTGATCAGATCATCGTTGCGGTATGGCTGGAGGTTGGTCGCACATTCTTCTGTGGCTCCGGATATTTATCTCATTGGTTACCAGGCAGGTCATTTCCAACTTTGCACCCGGTCCCTCAAACTACGTCACTTGTTTGACGAACATGTGTTGAAAGAAAACTGTTTGCTTGTATAGTCTCGGGGAATAAGAATATAACCATTTACTTCATTTTACTTGATGTGGATCGTTTTATCGTTTCCCAGTCCAACTGGTTATTAAACGAACGAGCCAGAGTGATACGAGAACACTAATGTGATGGACCGACGACAGCACTGGAAAGAGAAGAGGAGAGAAATCCAAAAGCGTGTTCAGGAGCATCGACTGTCACCAGCGCCTACCAATGGCTCCAAGACCTAATTCTCAGAGTAGGCCGGAGCAACGGCAGGCCAGGTTCCTACGAGAATGTCGTGTCTTTGAACAGTGGCGCTGGTTTATGCAATGCTAAGACTGAGGTTAGAAGAACGGATCGAACAGTGTCTTGCGCTGGAGGTAAACAATCATCCGATAAGGACGTTGGTCAGTCGTCAGTGTAGTTACACCCCCAGTGCGGATGGACACCTATGCAATGAAAAACCCAGAGAAATTGCCCAGGTTTTCAGGTAGAAGGATAGAGGCTGGTTGGCGACCCAGTGCGGGTATAGTACACCTCATCGATGCTGACGGCGTCGGACTAGGTAAAGGATGCTTCAAAGATGACACCTAGAACAGGAGCGCATTCCACAGTCAACGGAGAATCGCGGTGGATGGAAGTCTTCTCGATCAAAAGTGTTCAATCGACACAAGTCAAGACGGCCATCAATATTCTGGAAGAGAGTCGAACCCAGCGTGTGACGGTTGCGCGTGGCGAGAATATTGCGGATGCCATGTTCGTGTCGGTATGGTCACTCGCTTGATCAGTTCCTTCGTTCCATCGAGAAGCTAAGTGCAGAGCTAATCAGGCATAACACAGTAGAGACGCCAGACGTGGGGTGTCATCAGTGCGCAGCAAAAGCGAGGAATCTGATCACAGACGAGGGACTCCATGATGCAATCGGGCTGACCTCCGGGTGCATAACCAGCTCTCAACGAAAGGAACCCGTGCTTTGATAGGCAGAATGGTGCGGCACGACACATGAAGCGCCATGGATGTTAAGAGGAGGGGATTTGCTCCAGAGTGAAGAACGGTTCGTAAGGGTAGCCTGATCGCACAGGATGGGAATGGTGGTGGTGCGACATCGAAGAGCATATCATCAGTTTGAGCGCTGACGTGTTTGTGTGGCACCAGTTTCCGTCTCCTGCTCCCAAACTCTCCAAATTTCAGGTAATATCGCTGGGTTAGAGATAAGAGAGTTAGTGCGGATCGTGCAAACGTGGTGTCGTACTGAAACGACGCAGCAGAACTCTGAGTTGACCGCGAAGGTCTATCGCTACGGACAGGCAGGTGAAGAAAAAACCGACGCAGACGGAATGGAAGAGGCAGAGGTGAAAGGAGTTCGCAATTCGTTAACCGTTAGCACCAGTATCGCACCACGGTCCTCTGCAGAATTCCACGCCACAAATAACGATTGGAACTGCGATGCAACCCACAAACGACGAATGTAGACTCCAGGCGGCGCTGGTAACGCGACTACAGGTACCCTGCCGGAATGAATCAGCGACGACAGGAGGAACTTGAAGTGGAGGACAAACCTTGAACGGTTTAGAAGGCCTTTATAGTATTCCGACAACTAATTTTCATCATCGCCTGGCAGAGTAATTAACAGATTAATTTGCTTTCCAAAACATTTTGGGAAGTCTTCGACTTCTTCAAGTCGACTGTTCTTGATTTCCGTAGAAAGGCAGATCGGAAGGCGACAAGGAATTTTTTTCGAAGTCGTGAGGTACGGAGCTAACCGGACTTGAGTCGGCGCCTGAATGATGCCGTAACTTTCAGCCTGAGGCAGGACGACACTGTCAACGATCAATCAACGACTGAAGTGGTTTCCGCTGGAACTTTGGGTCCATCGAATTTCTCTTATGCTCTCAGAATAACGAAGGCGCAGATCCCGCGGACGTACATTTCCTTCTCATGTGCGATTTATGGCGACAAAAACGCTTTTTGGGCACTGCGACCTTCCTTGGTGAACTGGCTTGACTTCTCTTCTATGTGATGGTTTCTTACAATGCACGAGGCAAATTTGAACTCAAAATACTTCTATGTTATCAACTCGAACCACCTTTCCGAATACCACCCCCATCGCTTGCCTTTGCAACGTCTCTCTCAACGGCTAGCCTCTCCGCGAGTGCAACATTCGCCATCCTACACCACACTGGCATCTTAAAGTTCCTCATCCGTATAACGCTTACTTCTCGTCTCGTCCGCGACTCTGAAAAATTCTCACATACGAGTCGAGAATCGCACCGTCTCGTGTTCCCAGTCACTTCAACATGATATCTACGTACCGCGTAAATTGTGGCCCATATTCCCTGCCGTGGACCTGTTGAACGAAATTTGTGTTTTGCAGCACACTGAGATGGCGCTTCTTGTGCTCGTATGTTCTCTTTTCAGTCGCAATGCTTTTTCGCCGAGTATCGCAATATCTTATGTGGCACTCTTAACTGGCCTGCATACCACATCTTTGCTTAGAGAGGTCTTTCGCCACATTTTGATCAAACTCTGATCGTTTTCCGGACCCAACTCTATCTCTCTTCCCCGAGGGATGCCTAAACTCAGGATCTACTACGCTTTAATTTCCGCATTTCATTGGTCATTATCTGGTGGCACGAATATGGCATGGCATGTCAACGTCTTTTTCCACCACTAAACCGACCCATCGTAACGGCGGATAGTGATCGCTGTTGGATTCTACAACAAGGCTAACAATGTTGCTTTCTTGCTCTCGAAACTCCTGCTTTAGTACGCTGTCAACCCCCAGACACCCAGTATCCTCCACCACTCGGTCACCTCGAGTACCGCAACCTCTGACCGGTTTCATCGCCTGTTCATGAAGATGTCTAGCTATATGCGGTGCAACACCAGGTTGTCCACTCCGTGTCGTCATCCCACTTGCCGCCAATGGCCAGTCACCAGACACAGGCGTGTATCTGACCACCATGCAATCTACTGACATTTGAATTAAATTTATAGCGCCGCTTGACCATTCTCTCGTGGTCTGTCATCGGACTGATTCCAGGCATATTTCTCTACTCATCCAACCCATTCGACGATTACCACAAATTCAGACCGGATATTCACGCGTGAATCTGAATACGACGCAATATGATGAGACATTGTCAACCATCCCTCTGCACATCTGTCCTTATCCTTTGAACTCTCCTAGTAAATGACTTACGAATCAACGCTGAATTCCTCCGACAGGAAACTATGTTTCATGACTTCTGGTCCGCATTCCGGCCTGCCTCTTGAAATAGCCGCTTAACCGTGCGAGGACTTCCGCTTTGCAGCAAGATCAGACATGCAGATCTCGACATGTCCAATCTCAAGTACGAATGCCTTTGAAGACGTTCCCAAACAGTCCATCGTCGACGGCTGCCAGCCAGAGTTTAGTGCTAGTTTATTTTTCTGCTCATTGTTCAATGTACACTTCCTCGGAGACGTGAGGTTGTAACCGATTTTTTTAGAAATGCAAATTCGGGTTCGGAATTTCGGATGACGTGATTCAGACCACGTGGGGTGATGTAAGACAAGCAAAGACATCTCCAATTGCGTCTCCTCGAGCACCGATACTACACCAGCACGGGATAACACCGCCAATGAACTGTGGTCATTACATCATTCCAGAAACTCTTCCAGTAGCGAATGAAAACTATGGCGATCCATTTGTGGAATCAGATAGATCCTTTTTATCCCAAGACTCGTCTCTGCCGTGGACTGCACCCTATCAAGAAGCTCCGATCGATAACCTTCCACCAGAGATCTTAGCAGCAATATTCTCCTTCACTCAAACCTACCGCATCAGTTCGACTGTGGCGAGCCTTAAATGGATTCATTGTGCACAGGTGTCGCGCCGATGGCGACGGGTGTCTTTGACCTTCCCAAGTCTCTGGGCTTGCATCGACCCGTCATGGCGCATCGCTGAAACATTCATTCGACGGTCAAAGCATTCTCCGCTCACTTTGAGAATGCACATAAAGACCTACTCATCGTTGCTCGAGAGCCAAATCATGAGTTCCGCCTTCAAACATATGTACCGCACACGCGAGCTTCATCTCCGCCTCGATGGGGCAGAGGCACTAGGCAATATCGCTTTCCCGTTGCGCCAGAGCGGACTGAAAACATTATTGGAAACTCTCGAAGTTCACTGTGAGGAGCCGTTCATTCTACCCAAAGGGAAGTTCTTGGAAACTTGCGGGAACATGCAATCTCTAAACTTGACAAACGCAATTCTCCCTTATCCACATGGCTTGCTCCGTAACACTAGGCACCTGGAGTCAACGTCGTGACTCCGACACTGTCCTTCCTCTCCTGCGCATGCTAGAAAGTTGTATCAGCATTGAAGAGTTTGACTTATGCGATAGATCAGAATGGCGCCAAACAGATATTGTGACCTCTTCAATAACAGTCTGCCTTCCAAAACTCCGGCGCCTCTCTCTTGACAACCCACTGTCCTCGACGGCGCTGCAATTACTCAACCATCTGACACTACCTGTTCTCGTTTCGTCGTTTATCACTGGAACCTCAGCGCCCGGTTTGAACATGCCGTCCGGTTTCATGTCAGTTTACGACTCATGCCATGTGGACATGTCTGATGGGTACATCTGCGCGGGGTTCACTTGTTCGACCAATACTACGCTCTCCACGGACGTCCATCTTCGCGTGCCCACAGCAGAAATGATGTCAAACAGTTTTGAAACCTTTCGATCTGTATTCCAATCCGCCTTTGCTCTTCTTAGCTCTATCAATTTAGGTTTCACCTATGGCCCCCACGCATATCCGACCAAGGCATGGATGGAATTCTTGGAGAATTTACCAAACCTACATGAATTCACACTCAGGGACCTCCTTTGCACCGATTCTTGTGACCAATCAGCCATAAACATCCTTCATTCCCTATCATCAGACCGTATGTCCACAGGAGAACATTATTGCCCACTACTCCGAAGCGTCACCCTCGTCAACATCTCGGTCAAACGCGTCACGCACACCGTCATGGAGGACAAAATGATCTACGCTTCGACGGAAGATGGCGTCGTCGGGTCAAGTGCCCCGGAAGCTGCAAATGTTCGCGATTCACTGCTGGCATGCGTTATGAGCAGAAGTAGTAAAGATGGGCGGCTTCAAAAGCTGGATATTTCGGGCTGTCAGGACGTAGACGAACCACTTTTGATGGGTTTGGCGCCGTTTGCTGATGAAGTTTTACCAAATAGTCCGTCCGTCCGTGACTTAAAGAACGACTTCAATTGACACATGTTAGTTTACAGCACTAAGACATTCAAACTATTCGACTTCAACAACAGAAAAGTGCTGAATAATCCTTCATTAGCTCTAGATTCGATGGACGTTGTTCGTGGCGCATAACGAGCGAACACAATTTTGTCGATTTCTCAGGTTAATCCTTACTCTTTCCTCCTCTCGGTGGGGAGTAGATTTTTTTGCGAAGTCATCTATGAAATTGTTACAGTTTGGCCAAAGGCTCGCCCTTCTTCAGTTGACAATGCAGACGCCATATCGGATATCGAAAGACCCAAGAATAAAAATGTCTCGATTCATGACCACGCAACGCTGTCTACAGAACGGGGTATCATATCTATATAATAATCAATCAGAATTCCCACATTCCCGGCGTACATTCGCAGCAAACATTCCTCGGGGTTGGGTCCATCATATAATGCCAGCGAGTAACGAAATCCAAGATGAAGTTCATCAAGAGTGGATAGATAGTCAAAGTATGCAACGGATATTCATCTGAGATGACATCCTAAGACGATACGCCGGACAATACGCATGGACGCGAGGGGAATTGATTGGCGGCGTTGGCGAATCTGCAATAAGGTAGTCGATGCCAATGAGGTGTACGTGGAGTCCATGCGAGATGCTGAGCCGTATCTCAAGACGTGATCAGAGCAGATACCCGTGTCATCAAATGCATGAAATCGTGTAGCGAGAAAGATGGCATTGCGACATAAAGAGAAAATATTGGCGCTGAATCCACTCGGGAGTTAAACCCACTTGTTGGGGCGAAATTGAAGAAATTGACGACACCATGACTTGTCTTTAACGATGACACCGATGACACTTGCGAGCGAAGAGAAAGAAAGCGAACAAGCCGTCCGAAGAAATGCAGGGATTTCGAAAGTCTGTTCTAAAACACCAATTCCCAAGGTGTACCATGGCAAGCTTGGCTTAGGGCATACCGGAGGCCGGATGGAAGGTCATGGTTTGGATCATGGTGTTACGAGACGAAGAACCGCTGCCTTCGGAGAGAAGAAAGTGAGATTGTAGCCTCACGGATTGAGTTGATTCATTCGGAATGAAATTTGGAGTATACAACGAGTGCGTCCACAGGAACAGCGATGGATCCGCCAAGTGTTCAAGGATATCTCAGCAGCTGCATTTGTATCATTTGGGTAAGGATATCGGCGCAGATGCTATGAGATAGCTTCAACTGGCGAAATGATGGTGGCCCTTTGTTGCACGGAGCAGACAGCGATGG
Source organism: Rickenella mellea (assembly GCA_004355085.1). NCBI lineage: Eukaryota > Fungi > Basidiomycota > Agaricomycetes > Hymenochaetales > Rickenellaceae > Rickenella > Rickenella mellea. The sequence goes on from ML170210.1 coordinate 213,070, forward strand.
GATGATGGGAGGGGAAAGAGGTCAAGGACGATTTTGCGAAACATGGCATGACGGTAGAGACGGCAAAGATTTGGGGTGTGGGCGATTCAGACGTAGTCCATAAAAGCAATAGAAACCCCGACGGATGTTCTTGGAATCGTGGTCACGCCGAAGTTGAAAATGATGCCAGGCACTTATCAGAGCGTGCGATCACAAGAACAGGAATTGCCCATTTGACAGGAGAGCGACGAAGAACAGGCCGAATAGAGGAAACCCGAGGCAGTATTCCATGATCCAAAGAGGTGTTTCAAGATCCACAAGGGGATGTATCAGCCCCAGTCCGCGTACGACTGAGCAGCAGAAAAGGATCTTCGTCTTTTCCGAATTGCTGGAGGCACGACTGCAAATGCATTTTGAAGGGATACGTCCGAGTCGGCAAAGGCTTACACGTTGGAGGCGAGTCTACTTAGGAGAGGAAATACCGCGTGAAGAACATGGATGGCGAGCTTTCAGATTTTTTTGTGCGAGTGCGAATGGAGTTTTGAACTCCGATCCAACATTCGGCAAGCTCGGCATGCTTCAAACTTCCACGTGTTCTCCTCTACGCGACTATCTCAAGACTACCTCAATGAATCTATCCTTTTGCTGCAGCTGTATTACTCCTCCGATGCGGCTCTCTCAAGCCTCACATAGACGTAGGTGTCCTGAGTCAAGACTTCCGTGTCGCTCTCCCTGTGTGGACTTACCATCCTTTTCCACCACCCCTCATCCTCCCAGCTGGCTTGATAGCAATCTGACAATACTCCCACCAAGCGACCAGACCTTGCGGATATTGGCCTCGGTAATAACACTTCCTCCGTCACACTTTCTCCGTCTCCGGATCCCTTGGTTCTAGTGCCACGCTGTCTCTGTCCCTCGAGTTCGGCCACATCCATCTCCAGTTGCCTGGCCTTACCGATCCGCCACGGTGTCCTAAATCGCCACCTCCCTTTCTTCAAGATCGACAGGTGGCGTAATTGCCTCGCCACGCGGATCGGTAAACTATCGCCCTAGATTTCTGGCCTTCATTCATCCGCCGCGGCGTCTCTCCGCTCACTCGAAGTGATGGCCTCATCCCCTCTTACTCGTACGGTACATCAGATCCCACTACGAAAATTCAGAGATGGCCACGATTCCCTGTCCACATATCCATGCTCGGGTGCCATCTACTCCCATCCTCATTCCGTGCTCGAGTGAATGTCAATTTCGTATCTTCTGGTCGTCTCCCATTCCGGAGATATTGCCTACCCATCCTATTAATGCGAATCATGTCAATGGAGCACATCTTATCACCAGTGCTGTGGCTTTCGACGTCTTTCAATCCGTCCACACTTTGTCTATTCAGTGGTCGTTGTGAAGTACGTGTATATGTTTGTTCAACGTTGTGCTGGTGATAGCATGAAACGCCATGGACATGTTCGTGGTTAATGGGTCTGGGAATTTTCGCTTCTACCGATATCTCTTTCCATCAGATTTTCAGTCGCTCACCTCAACCATTGGATCGACTCACTCAACTGGATTCTCTTTCTTACCACGGGATCACTCGAACCGGACCGTTATCTGAAAGCCAAGACAATTTTCAGCTTTTGTGCGGCGCCTGACCCTTCACCATACATTGCGTCAATGCCGTATCTACACATCTGGCGGAGCTTTAGCTGGCACGAGTGCTGATTTCGTTTGTACTGTTGATGAGATGTTCGGCGACGACGGTTCATTTCACCAACTCCTCGCCATCGCAACTCTTTCAACCTGACTGATCGCTTTGCGATCTTACAGATTAATTTCAGTTTTCAGCCATTTCATATCCCCTTCGCTCGGCGACTATGGTGCTGTAACTGCAAGAAATCATTGCGCCAAGTGGCTGTGCCATTACGGGGCATTTGACGTGGCTGTTGCGAGAAATCTCCGTAACGATCCCTACGATGGTTTTCACTTTCCAATTCCTCGTGTTTCGGAATTAACGCTCCATGTCATCCATCTCATCCATCTCATTTTCTGAAGAATTTTATCCGTGAATGTAACGATCCATTATGGCGATATCGCCAGAGATCTGGTTTTGACACAAGATCGTATGCCATGGATTCCTGAGACCAACGCTCCCCGGAATTCTTCAAGCACACATGCTTCGAAAGTATGTCCTGGGTATGGTGCGTAACGGCTTGCGTGGCATTTCGTCATTTCAAGACCTCACCCTGGTCATTTTCGCCTTTCATAAATGCTCGCTGGAGGTCATACCTCATGATTTTGCTTCCCCGCCATGCCCATTGATGTCTTCTGCGAAACGGATTGGAGACTCCTCCCTACGAGGCATTCATGTCGTTCACATGGCAATGTGGTCAAGGAATGGCGGTTGTAGACATTATGAAGTACGTCGCCGCCATTCCTTTATTATTCATACCCCCTTAAATTATTTAATCATTCCGAAGTTCACCTTCACATTCAAATGTCTTCCTTGTGTGTGGATCATTTTTATGCCAATTTCGCGTGTCATTCGTAGCATACATGTATTCGCATAGATCGTACAGACAACTATGATTCAATCATGTATTTCAACGAATTTCAAAGGCCGAGTCAAACAGACGATATGTAGTTAAAAGCTGGTGTGAATATCAAGGAAATAAAAGCATACCCTATTCTGGACGATCAAATATTTCGTGAAGGAACAAATTCCAAGAAGAGTTTACCAATATTCCATAAAGCTCAAGCCAGAGACAGATTTCGCTTCACAGATGACGTCCTGAAGAAAAAATGATGGAATTCACGCATGCAACATAGTTATGAAGATTGGCAACGGTAAAACGAACAATTTCTGAACAGGGTAATCGCTGCGCAATGAGCCGTTGACTGTCAAGTGCAAGCGAGGCACCATATTTCCATCGAGGACGTGACCAAAGCCGATATCCGCGTAACCAGAACACTGAATGTGAAAATCACAGGGAACGGAGACAAGAATCTGGATATCAAGCGATTGAAAGGAGAGACACTGTCAGGGCGATGACCTGATGACGGGACTTGGACGTAGTCAAGTACTGTATCCATAATCGAACGAAACACCACCCAAGAAGAGTGGAATGTCGTAGATGGTTGAATCTACTCGTGAGTCCGAAGGAATGTGTAGAGCAAAATCGACGAAAGCGTTACATCTTCAATGACGCGACGCAAGTTACCAGAGCGAGAAAAATCAGGGCAAGGAATTCATCCCGAGAAGATACATGTTGGTCGAAAGTCTTTTCTAGAACACCAAAGACGGGACGGTCCTCATACGTGCCTCGACGCGACCATACTGTTATACACAGGAAATACACTGGTCAAGGGTGTCGTTTGGTCATCTATCGTCTCTGGTGTGACAAATCTTTCGATCCCCGCGCTGAGAGTGTGGGCAGAAGACGGACTGAGAACTGTCTTTCTCATTGACAGACCTGATTATCACGAAGAGGATTTCGACACGGCGACGTTTGTGCCACAAGGACCACGAAGGTATGGCCAAATTTCATGCAAGCATTTCAGAGTCCTTGCTTCTATCTTTCACAGTTGTGTGAAGTAAAGACGTGGATTCAAACATTGCGTGATAGTTGGCCGTTAGATAGTGGTTACATCGTGTGGTGAGACAGAGTGGACAGTGTTACGATAGGCAGAGGTATTGGAGGCCGTACCAATACTCTATCGCATGGGGAGAAGGACGTGCTGGAGCTATGAAGACGGACTTGTGGTTCATAAAAGCAGGCTACAGAGTTAAAGTACAGACAGACTTCGGTGACGTGGACACTCCACACTCCCAGAGTCTGACGCTTCGAGCAGATTTCCAGTTACGTATCAGTACTTGCGATCACAGGAATTCGAAGGGACCAGGAAATAGAGTGCAAATGTCAGTCATTTATCGCCGGGAGTGGCCTTTCGAGGTCCATAAACGAATGCGTGAAATAACAGATCCGCGGACGTGTCATGTGAACTCAGAACGAGGCATCAGAAAGGATCTTATCTTTCATGAGTTGCTGATGGAATTTTGAACCCGTGTAAGGTTTATTCGTAGTAAGAAAGCTCACAGCTTGATAGAATCGGTTGGGGAAGAGGATGCCTAGCACTGGCATGGCAAGCTTTAGGGTTCATCGATTAGTAATTGGCATTTCAGACTCCGATAATGCGCCGGCAAGCTCGGCGTGCTGCGTGAACTCTAAAAGTCTGCGCGAAATCGACGATCTTCATGGAGACGCACTGTTCCTGCACTGGGATTTGATGAAAAATAAAAGCTGTCAGTATTGCACCGATATTTGAAATAAAGCCCAAATAAAAGGACATCTCGAATTTCTGAGGAAATTGACGGGAAGATTTGGATTTTTGACAATTTCCACGACAACTTTTGTGACGTGGAAGAGTGTGATCGTGACGTCATGGGTCTCTTTAGACGTGAAATCTCTAAGTCCTTCCGTCACCGTTCTTGTTCCCAACCACCACCACCACCATCACCCTCTTCTACTACCCTGAGCCATGTAACAGCTATAGAGCACCCTTCTTCCACCTATCTTGCAACATGAAGAAGCCAGATCATCAACGGCGGACTCAGATACTTCCCAGCGGTGACCTTCCCGCCGAAGTCGCGCGAGGAAGATTTTGAGAGCGACAATGAGTAACTTGAAGGTGACGATTCGCATCTTATCAGCAATGCACTGACTGAGCAAGCCGAGAGCTAGTGTTGACGTATGCGACACCTGCTATGACCGCCAGGCTGCGTATACGCGGCCCGCAGTTCAAATCCTGCTTTCATCGTCGTCGCGTAAGTTAGGAACACCACCCACGTCTCCTACTCAGGAATAGGATGAGTTCTCTTATAACAATGGCATGATGCAGCTAACAGAGCTTGTAGAAGCCACGAAGATCCGGTAGGAGCCATGCAGTCTCGCCGTCGTCAAGTGAGTACACCGATTCTGTCGATCCATGCAATATTGAAAGTTCTATACAGCCGGTCCACATTCGCTATGTACTACGTGTTGGTGACCCCTCTCAGGTGAGATATTTTCCGCGGATCTATTTGATATATGTATGTATGCTAACGAGATCACCCACTCGGACGACTAGCAGAAGGCGACGAATACCGCGAGCATGCGATGGAACAATGTCGAGTTGTACCGAGCGACGTCATGAGTCTCTGAAGACCCGAAATCTCTAAGTCCCTCCATCGCCGTTCTTGATCCCAACCACCACCACGCCTTTCGCCCAGCCAAAGCCGCGCAACAGGCATACGGCACCATTCTTCCACCTGTTTGTGTCTTGCAATGGGCCAGGCCATCGTAACGATAAAGGTGGCGATGAAGAAGCCAAATCGTCGTCCGAGAATGCTTGCCAGCAACGACTTACCCAGCACCGACGTCAAGGGCGGAAGATTTGGAACGCATCGAAGGGTAACTTGAAGGCGAGACTTTGCTTCTTATCAGCAAATCGAGAAGCTTAACGACATGTGAGCCAGTGTTAGCCACAAGGGACGCGTGCGACACCAGCTGTCCCCGCCGGCCTGTGTGAATGCGGCTCTGTCGGTTGAAATATCGTCACGTACGTTAGCCCCACCACCCACTTTTTTGACTGATGAACAGGAATTTTATCCAGAAACGACATCATCATCCTGTCAACAGAGCATGCGAGAGACGCGAAGATCCGTTCGGAGATGCACAATCTCGCCGTCCTGAGTACACTAATTTTATCGACGATACGATATTAAAAATACCATAAGGCCAGTCCAAAGTCGCAATGTGCTAGGTGATGGTGACGCCCAGCGCGTATCTCTCAGGTGAGATTTCCTTCCACGATCTATTGGATATATCCAGGCTAACGGGTTGACCCACCATACGCGTATACGAAGGCGACGAATGCCGCGAGCAAGCGATGGAACAAAGGCGAGTGGCACCGAGCAATTAATTCGCGAGCGGCCTTCGGTGAGTTTTATTTGTTAATATAACGACTTATTCGATTACCGACGATTTAGCAGGTCATTTATTTATCAATGCAAATCTGCAAGCAGCCGCATGACACTCACAAGCATCGTGCAACGGCAAACGGCGCAGAGGGACCGGTTCTCTCGTCACCGTGAGTTATATGACTTAGCTTTCGCACCTTAGTAAACTAACGAGCATCTTACCAGCCGACGACGCTTGCATCACTTCAGGAGGGACAACTGCCACGACCAGAGGTAGTACGGTTATAGAATACAGCCTATTGTAACGTAAAATGCCGAATATATTTATTTCAATTTATGGTGAACAATCAAAGACGGTCAAATTCGCGTCAATATTGACGTTTTGATACCGTCAATAAGTAGTCAGAATTTGGTCTCCGAGTAACATCGAGACCAGTCACTATTTGGTCAGCATCTCGTCAAAATATCGTCTGTATTTGGTATCGGAGCTAAATACAGACAGCTTTTATTTTTCATCAAAGTCCGGTGCAGCTGTGTGCGGAATTTTCTATCCTATTTCTGTAGCTGATTACTCCTCCGATGCGCTTCTCTCTCAACCCTCAAATAGTCGGACAATCCTGAATCAAGACCTCCAGGTGGCTCTACTTTCCATCCTG
>ML170211.1:8862-41758 GCA_004355085.1 Rickenella mellea
AATCACCATCAATGTGTATAGTTGGTACACAGTCGACTGTGCAACCCCCTGATAATTAACGGCAAAAAGTAGGTACCTTTTGTCGACTATATCGGGCTCAGTTAACTGTCAGTTATCTTATACTGGTGACCGCTCATCAGTAGTTAAATACTTACAATTTCGCTCCTAATACCCAATTACCCTCTCCAAATATTCGTTTAAGTCCCCTTTCCTCATATTCTCAAGATCACTCGATTACCAGTAGTCTAGAATATTAAATAGTTTTATTATTTCGTAGACTACTGTTGTAATTACACCAATAGTCATAACTTAGGGATTTATAACACCTTTTTTCCACGAAGTAACTGGTCGGGGTGGGTAGGAGGTGGTATGAGTGCAGTTTCTGGCGAAAATTTTGGAATTCTGGTAAGAACCAATATACCAAGCACCCTTATTTCAGAAAGATAGTCCATATAGCTGAGCCTTGTATCGAATTGCGAACAACTCCATGAGTACTCAAATTGCCATTTGATGCAAAAATTGGACAAATTGCAGCGTGCCCAATGAAGACTTATTAATGGTGTTCCACAGGAATCCAGGGATCAGTAACAGGATGCCCTGGATGAATTGCGAAGACGAATTTTCGACGGTTCATCTGTTGGGGAAGATATTTCATCACAAATGCCGAGTCCTATACCATGAACTGCGAAGGAATAACTGGCGTGAGCATAATTCAGTGGAAAGAGAGCGATTATATTGCCTCAAATGGGCGCACAGTTTCTCGTTCACGAACGGACATTGACCGGGTAAGCAAACACCATGATGCCTGAATACAGACAAATCGCGCACGCTTGTCCGCCTCGGATTTTTCATAGAAGGGTCAAGCTAGCATCCAACGTACGAGGCACCATATTCTTGTTTGAAAGTGCAGTTTGGTTGTTGTTGTGCTTGGCGCATTTCATCACAGAGTTCTCTCTGGCCCATTGTGCTGGTTCTGGAATGTCCTAAATTCCATAATAAAGAACCGGCGTAAGTATAACTCCGTCGTGCGGGAGCGATTCCAGGCCCTTCAGTGGACGCGTAGTTCAAGTTTTACGTTTGCGAAGGTGCGACGTGCATCACGGTAGCCAATACAGTAAGTCATTCGTCTCCGTGAAAAGTCCAGAAACAGTACATAGATTTCATACGTATCGAGGACATGTCCTTTCGTATTAGAGCCAGGTTCGCGCTGTTTGCGGGTCTGTTAGAGTAACGTGTCTGTTGTCCATGCAGGCTGAAGTTGAAAAAAGTTGACCGTAATGGGGACACCGGCATTCGGCCCGAGTAAAGCCGCACCCACTGGCATGTTGCAACACCACTGCTCGGGTCCTTCTTTGGACTGGACGCATAAAAAAGAGCCCAGGCAACATCTGCATGATCAAACACTTTCCGCTCCTAGCCGTATCATATCAACCATGTCTTCAGACGACAATACTATTGTGCACGACGACATCGCATGTCCGAGCTATGACACCCTGCTCGACGCCGCTGTGTGCCTCGAGGCTGCTGAAGGCCTTGCACTCCTCTATCGGCGGTATGCAACACCTAAAGAACGCCAGTGGTTCTACGACAACAAGGACGCGGCTGTCACGAGTCGTCCGTAATCCCTCCGTCCCGGAGCCTCTCCGGTCTTCCCTCTGGAGACCCTCCGCTCCGGTTCTTCACTTTGGACTTTTTGCTTGACGACTCGTCCCCTCTAACATCGACATACCTTCTGATATTCGAACGGCAAACTATCGCCTCCAATTCCCGACCGCTTATCTCCATCTCCTAGATTGCCGCGCTTAAACCTCACCAATCACCTTGACAACCTCCACCCTTGATCTTGTACTTCCCCATGTTTGTTGTCGTCTCCGGAACATCGACCTCCGGAGACGTTGCATCACGGATCTTTGTACTCACCGATACCCAAACCCTCGCATACTCTCCTATCTCCATGTCCGGACTTTATCCCTTCCGCTTAGGATAGTCTCCTTTTTGTATATAAGGACCACTTCATGTATCTACAAAACTTATCAGTTATATTGATTGTCTCTCGCTACACATTTGTTTGAGGCTCCCGTCCTAGTCCCAACTCTCCGGTGCACTGTCTTCCTGACATTTCAGACGATAACCCCCGAGCGCGAAGGGATCGTTTTGGATTTGTTCTTGGTTGGCTCCTTGTGTACTCGAGTAACCGGACCGGAGGACTCCTCCGGACTTGTTGCGTACTCCGCTCCGCGGAGTAGATTTATCAATAAATTGTTTAGGGATCGCTTGGGAGCGTCCCTGACAGCGGCGCTCCAAGCCGTCACAGATGCATGTACGGCGGGCAAGGCAGCTGAAGCAAATGCCACCCCAGAGGTGAACAGTTCACCAATCTCCCACGTCAATTTCTAAATTTCTAAAGAATAAAATACACATTGCCAGCAATTGAATGATCCCACCAACCCAGCCTTCGGATACAAGACTTTGCGTTACTTCATACGCTTTGCTATCCTGAGTATTAAGAATTTCAATGCTCACACTCTGTATATCCGTGAAATCGCGTATGATCCTGGCTAGCATCCTGATATATTAACCTGTGCTAAACATTATCTGTAGCATGCACGCAAAAAATTTCACTTCATTACTCGCAATAACCCCTGAGGTTACTGCAATTTCAGCGGTAACAATTCGAAATGCCTGCCGCCGAGCCTTGTTGGCGAGGATATCGGTTTCAAACCCAATTTATAACAACCTAATCGCCTCCAAAAAAAGTGACTTCGGTAGCCTCCTCAAATATAGCAGCCAGAAATTTTATCCAGGAATTCCTTTCCGCCATCTGAATGAAGCGCAAAAAGTGCGTTGCTTCTGCGCTTCTTATTGAATTTAACTTAATTGTTGTAATCATTGCGCAGGCTGAAGTGTTCGCCGACATTGTGGCAAGTTCAGGCCGCAGCAATTTCACGCGTGGCCTTCTTTTTAAGACCGCAGCTGCGATAGGCTGGGCAATCGTTATTACCACACTCTCTGTACTCGTCTACAACATCATGCAATCCCAAACAGACTTTGTCTCCGCAGTGGGCAAGATTCTGGGCGAGGCTGCAGTGTTGGGTGCAGCCTGGGTCGGTAGTGTTGCTGCGCAAGCACTCGCAATTGCGGTGTTTGGCTCGGAAGCAGTTCTCACCATCGCCCTTTTCAGCCTGTGCGGCGGCGTCATCGCTGGTATGTCGAGCACGGCACTTGTTGACGGTTTGGCAGAGATATTTGAAGATATGGCCGGGTTGACGTAAGTGCTTGACCAAACACTAAGTTATTGTATCTAATGATTGTGATATTTCGTGTTGAAGGTCTCATGAATTGTGGAATAAATACCTTTCCGCACCGATTGTGTACAAGGTGAAACTTCCTCTTCTCCATCTTGACATCTAGGACGGGTTTAGGGAGGTTGATCAGGAAACCACGGGATGTCGATGTGAGAGACGGTGTTATCACCTTGTGTTGCAGCCATTTTGTCGAGTTCATTAGGAAAATTTGAATGTTACTTGTTTACCTGACCATTAGCTATCGGTGGTTAGATGTTAGATCAATGCCAACTGTTTGGTCAGTTGAAGTGCGAGAGAATTCAGATGTGCGCCATATGCCATCTCATCGATCCTTCACAGTGACGTGCCCCAACATAGTACAAATGTGTGGGGCGTCGGATAGAATCACAAGCAAAAACATATTTTATTTTAGCCAATTGGATCATAGTTATTCGAGTTCGCGAAGTTCGCGGGGCATTTGCTCGCGTGCGGACGAAATCAAAATATGGGCCAACATTCCTAATTGAAGAATAAGATGCAATCAAAGTGACTCCGGCTTTAATGGAAGAATTACCGATTTTCCTTTTTCCTTTTTTCCATAGCGGATTTTGCGCTCGTCGTTGAGGTTGAAGGCGTGACGATGGTTGCATAAGCTGTGACGCATCCTCTTTCGGCCTAACCTAAAGTCAACTGCCATGACTCGTTGCTTGACTCTGAATCAGACGCATCGACAGCCTGTAGTGTCAAGCAGAAATCCCTTGATCAAGCTATATGTCAAACCTTCCTTACGAGACGACTGGCCAAACATTCGGTGAAGGCGACACTTTCTTGGTTCAAAATATACTACCAGAAGACCTCGCGGCGAGCGCGTTTGATGATCTGCAGAACGAGGTGGGGTGGAATGTTATGCATCATCGAGGTACGTTGCCAGGTGTCTGTATTACAACAATTATGTGTAATGACATCTCATTAGGAGGAGAAGTTCCGAGGCTCGTCGCCGTTGAGGGCCAGGTGAACGACGACGGAAGGTTGACCTCCAGTTCGATGTCTATATCGAACTCTGACCATTTATTCAATGCAGTTTTCCAATCTATCGTCATCCAGCTGATTCGTCGCCACCTCTCCTCTCGTTCTCACCTACCGTCTCGAAAATCCGACAGCGAGTGGAAGAGGTTCTGAAGCATCCCGTCAACCACGTTCTCATCCAACACTATCGCCACGGGGGCGACTACATCTCCGAACATTCCGATAAAACAATCGACGTCGTCAAAGGCACAAAGATCGTGAACGTTAGCATCGGAGCACAGCGAACGATGGTTTTGCGCACCAAGAAGGATGCAGCCCTGGAGTCGAATGAGGACAGGGAGACGCAGAGGATACCGCTTCCTCATAACTCCATGTTCGTGATGGGCCTGGAAACGAACAAGAAATGGATGCATGGGATTCGTCAGGACAAACGCATGCCTACTCTCAAGCTTCCTTCGGAAGTAGCATTCAACTGCGAACGCATCAGTTTGACCTTCCGAAACATCGGAACCTTCTTAACGAAAGACGAGACGCGGATTTACGGGCAGGGTGCAACAGGGAAGACGAAGGATGAGGCAAAAGATGTGGTTAATGGGACAGATGAGGCGGGGAAGTTGATCATGGCGTTTGGCGATGAGAATCATAGGAGTGATTTTGATTGGGATGAGACATATGGACGTGGATTTGATGTGCTACACTTCGCGCCAGGTAATACCAGTGATAGTCTTGTTGGGCCCCCGTCTTGAATTATCAATTTCATCGCCTTCCCCGACACAGTGATTCCGTAAATTTCATGGCATTGGTGACTCTAAATGACGAGATATGAATTACGTAACACGGCTCAAGAGCTTGTCCTCCACCGCTAGCACCAAAACTCTCAGAAAAAGCTTTACGATGATTCAAAAAGACAAGAGACCGTGCCCCAGGTTATGGTGCACTGGGGACAACCAACATTGGTCACTAATTGCCGATGGCCGATGGTGATGACGCGGTCCCTGGGCCGTTGCAACCGGGTTACAGTACCTTGCTCAGTTACCAGGCTGCCACACGCACGGCTTTTACTTCTCTCCCGCAACCACAAGGCGACTCATTGAACGCCAGGGTATGCCAAGATGCCCGCAGAATACTCCCGCTTCGAAGTCGGGAAACGAGAACGTGCGATGCGACGCGTAGGATACAGCGTCGAGCTCAAGCAAATCGATCAGGAGTTGAAAAGATCAAGAGGAGAGCTCGCGTGTGCCGAATGCAATCGGTGAGCGACGACGTTTCGCGATTCAAGTCTTCGTGCTCACGAATGTTAGGTTGAAAGTGAAATGTGACAAGAAGGTGAGAACGGGTTTATAATGAGCTGCCGATTCGTCACTGCAGTTCCGACGCTGTTGAATGGCACAAACTGACCATTGATGTTTCAGGTTCCTTGCTCGTCTTGCGTTCGAAGAGGGGTTTCAGACTTATGTCCAAAGAGTCCGTGCCTTGTTAATCGGAACTTGAGCAATTAAATGTTAATATATATTAGATGCGTTGGCGGACGTCCGAGACACGAGGTACTTATTCTTTCCAACACACTCCTGCAAAGACTTTTAAATCTCATAAAAACATAGAGAACCCGTAACTGATACAGAGCGACTGAAGGTCAAAGTAATGGAGATGAGTGAACGTATACGCCAACTTGAAGACGCTCTCGAGATTGCCACTGCGAATATGCCAGCCCGACACCCACTCCTACGAGACGAGTTGTTGGCCATCAAACGTGGTTTTGGCGGGCTTGAAACGGGGAACGTATCCGCGAAACAGGAAGATGTTCTGACGGACGATTTTGGGACACTGACGATCTCGGACGATGGGTCGTCCCGCTTCATGGGAAGGACCGGAGGCTCCGAGGTGTGCATACCTATTATTGCGGAATTTATATCCTGACCACCTGTTTACAGTCACAGATGATGGCCGATTTACTGGTGAGTTCTGTGGCGATGAAGAATAATACCCTTCTATTAATGACAAGAAAACTTCTGCAGGCCGAACCAGACGTGCTGATTTCATCGGACTTCTCATTCGCCTCTCCCACCATAATGAGTCAAGACTTGATTGACCCTGGAGACATCCGGCGAGTCGAAGGAGCAATGCCTTCTTTCGAACGAGCTACGACACTCTGCGAAACGTATCTACAACAGGCATCTTGGTTTTTCCAGCTTGTCCGACGACCACAGCTTATAGACGAGCTACTCGTTCCAATATACCAGAGGATCGAATCAGATGCCCCAACTAATATCGACGATGATGTGAAGTACCGGCATAGCCTGGCGTTACTACTCTCGGTTTTTGCATTAGGTGCTTTGCAGGACTTAACTCTACCGCCGTACAATGATGAAGCGCATACATTTTACCTCCTTGCTCACTCCCTCATCAACATGGAATCCGCTGCTGACTGTCCGTCGTTGACGGTTGTGCAAGCGTTGGGTACTATGTGCTCATACTTTATGCTCTCAGGTAGCATACATAGCATGGATCGGACTCGGACTATGTTGGGATACGTTTCAGTCCTTGCCGCGGCGGTACGTACACCAATATTGTATCGGGATAGAAATTGACAATAAACAGATCGGATTGCGTGAGCAGCTATATTGTCTTCAGAATTCTAGTTCTTGACCTCGACATCCATAGATCGCGATCCTGCTCGATGGAAACTTGATGAGAAAGCAGTACAGCGACGCCGAGAGGTGTTCTGGCAGCTATTCATGGTAACGAACTGGCAGGTATATTAATTACTCTCTCCTATTATCAATTTTCTCAAAATGCTTCCCAGGGACTTAAAAGTGGCCGACCACTAGTTTTCACGTTGCCGTTTATTGAGACGGAATTGCCCAACGATTGCGAGCAAGTCTTTGCCAGCGATGGGAGCGTGCAAGCAGGAGGTGAGTTGTATGTAATTGTTCTTCCATATTCTTGACGATAACGCCTGTCAGGATGGCAATGGTCGTACATGTTTACAAAAGAAATACTTTCTGAGATTAATGCTATGTCAAGCAGAGTCGGGTCCGTGAAATATTCGGACGTGATGGAGTTGGATAGCAAAATTCGTGACTTTGGCGTACCCCAACACTTGCAAGCTCGGCCAACCGAGTCAAGTTGGGAGAATGACGGACCATATGTTACGATGCAGCGTTTCTTAGCCATTTCTTGTTATAACACCAGTTGAGTTGACAATTCGTTCCGCCCTGTGACTGCCACACTCAAATGCAGGCCAGCCTTCATAGAACTTCACCGAAATTTCTTCGCTAAAGCTCTCCTTGATTGTCCGAATGACCCTCTCAGTGGCCAATACGCGGCGTCATTTTTATCGACCTATCGCGCTTCTATTGCTGTCTTAAGAAACCTTAGAGAACATTTTAACCTGTGTCCTGACTTATTGGTGCGCAATATCATTCCATGGATTCATGTATTTTCTGCACTGGTGAGTCGTGGATCTGATGTTTGTTTCCGCCCTTTGGTTGATTGGGCCTCTCGGTTTCAAGGTTGTACTTGGCGCGGTAGTTATAAGAGGGCCGACATCAAGTTTGACGCCTGCAGCGATGATCGAGTTGACCCTCGGTGTCGCCGTGTTCGAAAAGGCGGCGGAAGCGAATGCCCAATGGGCGAAACGCGCTCTGGTGCGTATCTCGATGGCACATGCAACGACCAATTATTCATGGGAAATATCATTCTGCAGACAGTTCTTGTAGGTATACGCGAAAAAGCACTAGCGACATATACCTGGCACCGAAACGGCCAACCTATCATGGATAAGTCTGTCACCAAAGGGAGTACAAGGTCGTATTGGGTTGCCGAGACGGACCTCTATTGTCGTCCGTCTTCATCGACGAAATATTCCTCTGGGAACCAATCAGGGAGCGTCACTCATTTGTCGCCGTCGCCACCTCTGTCTGAGGAGGCGTTTCAACCACAAGGATTAAAGTTGTCGGAGCAGTTGACGAATCCACCCCGCCCAGTCGACAAGTCAAACCCACAATCTCCGATTCCGGATGGCGTTTCGGAACAAGATCTCGCTGCCTTCCTCGCCGCTGTATCCAACGTCTACCCAGCGACCGTTCCTTTCTCATCGTCACCCGCTGGTCAGACGTCCATCCCAGAACAGCCAGAAACATTCCTTCCCCCACAAGCACACCACGGACCGAGCGACCCATTCGGCTCCACCATTGCCGCAGACGGCGCATACAGCAGTCATGATATGGAGTCCGTGTCCACAATGGCTTTTGAAATGGATGCATATGGGATCCCGACGATGGATGCATTTGGTATGTCGAGTATGGATATAGCGATGGACGAATCTTGGTCCACGTTCTTGCAGGACTCGGGGTTCATGTTAAATCCTGCGGAAGCCCTCGGCCCCCTGTCATTCACGTAGCAAGAGGAACAACCCGAATATGTCCGACTATCCCCCCTTATATTTATTTTCTGATCATTTATGTCCACAGCATATGACCACCACTCTGTGTATTTTTACTTTTTGTAACCCAACAAAGCTATCGCAATTCACAGATGAGGCGGGGAAGTTGATCATGGCGTTTGGCGATGCGAATCATAGGTGTGATTTTGATTGGGATGAGGTGTATGGTAGGGGAGTTTTTTGTGCCAGATAGTGCCAGTGACAGTCTTGTTGGGTCGCCGTCTTGAATTCTCAATTTCATGTCTTTCCTGGACGCAATGAGCCGTAATTTTTCTTGCATTGGTATCGTCGGACTAATCCCCTATACACTCTTCTGAAATGACGAGTTATGAATTACGTAACTCGGGCTCTGATTTTTGTCCTTTTGCCGCTGGCACCAAACTCTCAGAAAAGGCTTTACGATGTTTCTGGGAATGACAAGAGATCGTGCCCCAGTTTATGGTGCACTGCGGACAACCAACAGTGACCACAAATATTCTGGGTCGTTGCCGAAGGCTTGCGCGGCCGATGGCGATGACGTGGTCCCAGGGCCGTTGCCATCGGGGCTACCTGCACATACACAGCTTTCAAGTCTCACTCAACGATACGATTCATTCAATCCCAGGTTATGCAAAGATGCCAGCAGAATACCGTTCAGACACAAGCAAACGAGAGCGTGCGACGCGACGCGTAGGATATAGTGTGGAGCTCAAACAGATCGATCAGGAGTTGAAACGGTCCAGAGGAGAGATCGCATGCGCTGAATGTAATCGGTGAGTAACTGCATCCCGCGATGCGAGCATTCAAGCTCAGGAATATTAGGTTGAAAGTGAAGTGTGATAAGAAAGTAAGAGGAGGTTACGGATCGTGGCGATGTGTCGCCGATCCATGGCTGGGGTTTCCGACGATGTAGTATGACACAAACTGACCACGCATGTCTCAGATTCCTTGCTCGTCTTGCGTTCGAAGAGGATTCTCCGACTTATGTCCAAACAGTCCGTGCTTTTACTTTTATATGCTCAACTTGACCGACTAAATATTAACATATATTAGACTCCCTGGCAGATGTCCGAGACACGAGGTACTCATTCTTTCCAATAATCTCCCAAGAAGAAAATTAAATCATGGAAATCATAGACAGCCTGCAACTGATACCGAGCGGCTGAAGGTCAAAGTAATGGAAATGAGCGAACGTATACGCCAACTTGAAGACGCTCTCGAGATCGCAACTGCGAATATGCCTGCTCGACATCCACTTCTACGAGAAGAATTGTTGGCTGTCAAACGTGGATTTGGCGTCCAGGAAACAGTGAATACGCCGGTGAAACAAGAAAATGATCTGTCAGACGATTTCGGGACGTTGACGATCTCCGACGATGGGTCGTCCCGCTTCATGGGAAGGACTGCAGGAGCCGAGGTGTGCATACCCATTATCGCGGAATATTCACCCTGATAACCTGTTTATAGTCACTGATGATGACTGATTTACTGGTGCGTTCATTGACGATGAAGAATAGTCGCCTATATTCCTCACAACGATATTTCTGCAGGTTGGACCAGACGTGCGGATTTCATCGGAATTCTCATTAATTTCTCCCACCGTAGCCAGTCAAGGCTTGAGTGACCCAGGAGACATCCGTCGAGTAGAAGGAGCTATGCCTCCTTTCGAACGAGCTACGTCACTTTGCGAAACGTATCTACAACAGGCGTCATGGATTTTCCAGCTTGTCCGACGACCACAGCTTATAGACGAGCTGCTCATTCCAATCTATAAGAGGGTTGAATCAGATGCCTTGCGTTCAAGTAACATCGATGATGATGTGAAACACCGACATGGCCTTGCGTTGTTACTTGCGGTTTTCGCCATGGGCGCGTTGAATGATTTGACTTTGCCGCCTTATAACGAGGAAGCCCATGGATATTACTTTCTGGCTCGCACTCTCATTAACTCGGAGTCGGCTGCTGACTGTCCGTCGTTAACTGCGGTGCAGGCATTGGGAACTATGTGCACCTATCATGCGCTTTCAGATCGGACCCAGAGTTTGGAAAGGCCGATTGCGATGTCAAACTACGTTCAAGTACTTGCAGCCGCGGTATGTTCACAGATGTCATGCGAGTATTGAAACTGACAAAACGCTCAGATTGGCCTGCGTGAGCAAAGAATCTTCCGGTGACTATCGCTTTATTGATGTTGTTACACGTATAGATCGTGATCCCGCTCGTTGGAAGCTCGATGAAAAGACTGTCCAGCGTCGTCGAGACGTCTTCTGGCAATTATTCATGATGTCGAACTGGCAGGTAGATCAATCATCGTCCTCAATTATGATCCCTTATACTGAATCTATTGTAGGGACTTAAAAATGGCAGACCCATGCTTTTCACTTTGCCCTTCCTCGACACAGAACTGCCGGACGACTTCGAGCAGGTTTCCGCTGTTGGTGGAACCGTTCAGATGGGAGGTAAATTCCAATGAATTTTCACTATTATTCTTGTAATTAACGGATCTCTCAGGATGGCGTTGGTTATTCCGGTTTGCAAAAGAAATCTTATACGAGATCAATATCTTATCGAACAGCGTTGGTGCCGTAAAGTATTCCGACATCATCGAGTTGGATCAGAAGCTTCGCGAATTTAGCATACCGCAGAATTTACAGATTCCTCCAGAAGGATCTAGCTGGGACAACGACGGCCCATATATTGTGATGCAACGTTTCCTTGTCACGGCATGGCGTAATATCGGTTGAGTAGTCCTACTGAATTTGTAACTGACTCTACCTGTTGACCAAAGGTTTGAATGCAGCTTTCATAGATATTCACCGAAATTATTTTGCCAAGGCCATTCTTGAATGTCCAAACGACCCGCTTAGCAGTCAATACGCATCCTCATTCCTGGCGACCTATCGCGCCTCCATGGCGGTAATAAGAAGCGTCAGAGAACATTTTAACATGTGTCCAGACTACTGGGTGCGCGTGTTCATAATATGGTCTTACATGTTTTCTTCAATGGTGAGCTCAGGGAAATCTTTCCGGTGTCGCTGTTGCTAAAAGTTTAATTTTTTGAAAGATCGTTGTCGGAACTGTCGTCATACGTGGACCAACGTCGAGCTTGGCTCCAGCAGCCATGATCGAGCTTACTTTAGGCGTTCGCCTTTTTGAGAAGGCGGCGGCGGCAAACGCGCAGTGGGCGAAACGCGCTTTGGTTCGCATAACACTTGCTATTTCATGTCCGGCAATCCAATTGACTGATCCCTTCTCCAGGCGGTTCTGACCAGTATCCGCGACAAAGCTTTAGCATCATATAGCAAACATAGGAACGGCCAACCTGTTGTCGACAAAGCAGTCACCCAAGGCAGTCCGCGGACTTGGTGGGTCGCAGAGTTAGATATATTCGGAGGATCATCTGTCGCAGTGAAAAAGGCCGGAGGACTTCCGTCAGGGAGCGTCACTTACTTGTCGAGTTCAACATCGTCACCGTCACCGTCATCGTCACCTTCACCGCCAGCCGTTCATTCAAACTCGAAAAATGTTTCGACGTCAATGCCAGAGTCGCACCCGGAGCAGTTTGCGACTGCGTCGTATTCCGTTGACAAGTCTTATCCACAAACACCGATTCCATCCGTCGTCTCGGAGGAAGATCTAGCTGCCTTCTTAGACGCCGTATCCCAATCCAACTCGACCGATCTTCTCTTCCCTGCAGATCCGATGAATCAATCTCAAGCACAGGAGGCCGCCACCCTCTCCCCGCCGCAGGGTACATCAAACTCGTCATCCCAGTATATGGACAACCCAGTGATGACCTATCCTTGTCATGATCAACATGAAAATGAGCTATCATGGGCGATAGCTGCTGACTTGGACGCACTTGGGGTGTCATCGATGGATGTGGCGATGGACGAATCG
Source organism: Rickenella mellea (assembly GCA_004355085.1). NCBI lineage: Eukaryota > Fungi > Basidiomycota > Agaricomycetes > Hymenochaetales > Rickenellaceae > Rickenella > Rickenella mellea. The sequence continues at coordinate 21,496 of ML170211.1, forward strand.
TGGTCGACGTTCTTACAAGACTCTGGATTCATAATCAACCAATCTGACCCGTTCAATTCGACCTCATTCACGTAATTCACGACGTACACCCCATACATGACATACACGCAGGCTCCTGCCCAGCCGTTGTTCCGAACGCCGCCCTCGCGTGGCCAACACATCACGTGTTGCAAGCCACATGGCACTCGGAGGGCTTGCGTTCTCTACAACGGCTGGCACTTAACACATGTAAACACTCGCCACAGTGCTCACCTAATCATAGTTCAAATTTTCGAACGTCGTCGAGTTTGACGATTTCAGACGCGTACTTGGAACCTTGTAACTCATTAATGTCACAAAGTGCTATCATATATCTACATTGTGTATTGAAAGTTGTTTGAGGGTGCACGTACGACGAAGAGGCCATGTTCATCGTCAACAACTGATCACACTCAACCGCACAACCCGAACCCCTGAGGCCCTTTCCCGCTCCGCAGAAGTTGTCATCTTGACGGGAACGAACCAAGGTGATGCCAGAGTCCACTCGGCTGAGAGTGGGCGGGCGTACGATGGCCAAATCGATCGAGCCGACAGGTGTCAGATGGTGGTAAGATGACAGGAAAGTTGTTGGTCGTACAGTTACTTCTGCGGCCCAAGGTTGTCCGAGTATCAGTGAAATTGGTTAAAGGCGACGTCTGAAAGCCCTGTGTACGTGCCCGACGTTCAAGGACGATGTGCTCGAGCTAGAAATGAGCAGGAAAGTTGGGTGGTGAGTGATTAGGTGAGCACTGTGGCGAGTGTTTACATGTGTTAAGTGCCAGCCGTTGTAGAGAACGCAAGCCTTCCAAGTGCCATGTGGCTTGCAACACGTGATGTGTTGGCCACGCGAGGGCGGCGTTCGGAACAACGGCTGGGCAGGAGCCTGACATACACGTGGACATTTAGTGTAGATCTACCTCATACGTTCCAAGATTCGTCAGTCGTCTCCAATGCTTAGTGTACAATGAATAAATGACATTCTAAATCCCAATATACCCATGTCTACTGATCCTGCTCCTCGTAATGATACTCCGATGCTGCGCTTCGTCCCTTCTCGACATCCACGCTCATCAACAAAGGCACAGCCATCCATATCATCGCCACAAGGAAGAAGAACGCATATCGAATGTTTCCGGTCATGTCTGCGATGAGTCCGACAATCAGAGGACCCAGGAAGGAGCTGGACTGTGTGGAAGTCAACGATGGTGAACAACTTGCAATGAGCAGGGGAATAGCTTACTTTGTCCGTAATCGAGAACAATCCATACCATCGGGCTTCTTCCCCTGGCGGTATCAATTCTGCGTAAAACGCTCTTGCGTAACCCTGAAATGCACCATACACAGACCCTTGAAAACCTGATTAGTACACACTTGTTCGAAGGACAAGATTACGTACCAAAATAAACAGCCAACCCAAACATTTCTCCTTGCGTCGTCAACCCACCAAATCGCATCTTTCCCTGCTCCCCAAACAGCGGCAGAAATCCTAGACACCCATAAGCTGGGATCATGCTCGCCATTACCACCAATATCACGAGGATCTTGAGGTTGGAATAGCCTAAGCGGCGTTGCAGGAGCGGCCAGAGGAGGGAACCGATGATACCGGATGAAGGGGTTATCACGCCAATGAGGATAAGGGCTGACGGAGACATGTTGAGGGTGGTTTTGCCGAAGAGGATGGCTGTTGACGTTATTGTGGTAAATCCTGCAAATCGTTGGTAATTGGAATTCCAAAAATGTTGAGGAGGGAAGGTGGGTTCTTACCATCGCTTAGAAGGAACCACGCAGTGAGGTATAGGAACGTATTCCGAAGCTTCTTCATCTCGCGCAATCTCAACATCTGACCCAGTCTCTTCCACGCTTCCCAAACTTCGCGCCTCAGCAACCACTTTTCGTGCCCATCAACGTCACTCGCTCCTCGCCTCCTCGAAACGAGGGACCCAGGCAACCACAAAGCAGCCGGTACAGAGAAAACCGCCCACCAAATCCCGCTCAACCCGATCGCCAATCTCAACGAAAAAGTCGACCCTTTCAACTTTGTCACAGGGACAAGTGCCAGGAGTAGAAGTGCGATACCGGAAGAGTATCCGAGAGCGATGCCGAGGGAGGATATTCGTGAGATCTCTCGGGATACTAGGGTTTCGTAGTTCTTTCGGAGTGCGCCGCTTGACCCCGAGTCGGCCTCTGTAGGGTTTGACGGGGGCAGTAAGGGTTCCGAAGCTCGATCGTTGTATCCGTTCGCGTCGTCTCGAGGACGGTCGTTAAACGAAGTGTCAGCGGCCCTCATTTCGCTGAGTGCTTGGACTACATCCGCAGAGCCTTTCGCGAGAGAAGGAAGGTACGCATTCATTGCGACGACGGATGCGCCGAATCCAACATTGGCACAGATTGCCAGGAGTGCGGAGATTGGCCAGAGTGATGAGGAGGATGGGAGTGCCAGGAAAAGTGTCGCGGCGATGGAGCCTAAGGCAGCAAAGAGTAGGAGAGCACGCTTTCTATGTGGAGCTGCGGGCAGAATGCTATGGATATAAAGATGGCGGAAGGAGCTGGCAGGACGTACGATGGTTCGCAATACCTCCCATGGAGATGACAGTCAGTGCTTGAAGTGCCACAGAAATTGAATACACATATAAACTGTTAATGGCGTCAGCCATCGAAAACACTAGTAAAAGAGTTGTAACCGGGTAAACTGAAATTTTAATCCGCGCATCCACCACGGGGTGCTCGTAAGACAGACTACTCTCGTTTGATAATGCAGCAGTGAGACGGACTCTCCGCTCAGGAAAGTTTCTGATGACGCCTCACTCTATGACGCGGCGGGTTCCGTACGACTCAATGAAATACGAGACTCACCTAAAACTTGCGCTGTCGATCCACGACCAAAGAATCTTCACCACACATCTCGCCTCCGGGATTCCCTCTACATTCACCTTCGCATGAGCGCAAGGCTCAACATGTTCAGGCGATAGATACCCATTGTCCCGCGCAAATTGTTCGAGACAAATTGGTAAAAAGAGAGTCAAAGAGACGATGACGAAGACTTCACTGATGTACCATTAGTATGGAGGATGGCGTAGTGGTATTGCATCCTACCTCGCGAACGCGTAACTCAGCCAACCATTGAGGTGTTTCCTGTTTCGACGAGCATCATGTTCTTCCGCGAAAATCTCTTCATTTTCCTCCGACATCCCAACAGAATTAAAACGAATTCTTCGTATGCGAAACAAATTTCGAAGAGTCGGGGACGAGAATTGCGTTCAGCTCAAGCATTGGTGCATGGTTGTGCAAAGTGCGAGCGACCAAACGAGTTGTCACAGATGTGACATTGCCGACATGGGCCAAAAAGTGTCACGCTACAACCAGGAGAGTACGTTTCACTCAGATGGGTATCCCTATCTGGTGGATGGGGTCGATAGGGTGTTTGTGCTGGATAGGGTATTTTGGAAGAAAGCCCTATCCCACCCATAGGGCCGATGGGGCATTAACTAAAGTGGATAGGGTGTTCTCGTGAAGAGGGTGCTGGGAAAATTGTATATTCATATTCTGTTGTGACTTTTGCTCCTCCTAGCCTTGTATATGTAGCTTCCCGTCGTATGCCTACGGTATTCATGTGATGAGCTAATTAGCAATATTTTCGAGGATTTGAGAGCATGAAGATGGCGCGGAATGTCTTACAATAAATTCTTTACAGCATTTTCTTACATTGCATCTCCCAATTGGGTAATACTTGCCAAAAAAACCCCACCCTATAGGGTCGATGGGGTGTTCTTCCAACGGAGTGCCATTTGGCGATAGGGAGTTTTGATCCCGCAGAACACCCTATAATTCGAAAACACCCTTTCCGGTGGATGGGGTGTTCAGTCGCCAGACCTCCCTATCGGCCGGATAGTGTGGTTTATGAAAACACCCTATCGGGCCGATAGGGTTACCCATCTGGGTGGAATGTACTGAACCAGGAAACACCGCTGATTTCGAGACCGAGCTGGTTCAATTCTGGTTTAAAGCAGCCTGGTCACATGAGCTAAGTAAGTTACGAGCAAGTACAGCACCCAGGGAGATTGTGATCTTTGAGTGCACATTAATTTTGGTGTCTGCGTGTATTGAGTCATACGTTTAATGCTTCAAGAAGCTTATTTTCTCTCTAATATTTTAGCGCAAGATTTACAACGACCGTTACATTATTTACATACCACCCTGCACAGAATGACCTTTACTGGTTTGTAGAAGAAGAAGAAATACAGAGTACACTCTCAACACGAGTGACGAAAACAAATATGAGAAGAGTGACAGTCAGACATCTTCAGCTTCTCGCGCTTGCTACACGAATGACGGGGTGTTGAGGGGGTCCATAGGATTTAACAGGAAGCCCGTGTCTTGCAAGAATGTGGACCAAGATTCGTCCATCCCCACGTCCATACTAGGCATACCAAATGTATCCATCGACGGGATCCCAATTGCTTCCATATCCAAAGCGGACGTAAACTCCGCATGATGATTGTGGTATTCGCCTCCTGTGGGACCGGTGGAGCCGAATAAGTCGTTCGGCCCGTCGTGTCGTTGTGGGAGAAGGGATACTTCTGGTTGTTGAGGTATGTAAGTGTGATCACCCGGCGTCGGTGAGAATGGAACGGTCGCTGAGTGGGACTGGGATACAGTGGTGAGGAAGGCCGCCAGATCTTGTTCAAAAACACCATCCGGAATGAGAGATAGCGGCTGCGGCTTATCGAATGTGTTGGGAGGATCCGTCAACTGCTCCAGAAGCTTCAATTCGTGCGTTTGCACCGCCTGTTCTGGTGATTTTGGTGTTCTCATCATATTATTTGCTGTTGTATTGCCGTTTGCTGGCGGGAATGCCCGTGTAGAATCTGAGGATAAAGGCGATGGCAATGATAAATAGGTAACCCTCCCTGATTGGTTTCCTGAGGCATTTTTCTTCGCTAAAGACGGACGACAGAACTGGCTCATCACAGCATCCCCGCAAGGACCTGTGCGGCCTTCGGTAATTGATCGGTCCACCTTAGGTTCGCCGTTTCCGTATCTGGCATACGTCGCTAATGCTTTCTCGCGTATGCTTACAAGAAGTGCCTACAGAAAAGTTCCACCAATCGTGGGCCGTTAAAATTCTGGATGAGGAATCGCTGTTGGGATACGCACCAGTGAGCGCTTAGCCCATTGGGTGTCCGCTGCTGCCGCCTTTTCGAAAAGCCCTACACCCAGGGTCAACTCGATCATTGCTGCAGGTGCCACACTTGATGTAGGTCCTCGTATGACTACAGCGCCAAGTACAACCTTGTGGCGCCAAATTGAACCGAACGTCAGAGGAGATCAGACGCAAGACTTACCAGCGCAGAAAATGCATGGATCCATGCGACGAGAACGCGTCCCACAAAGTCGGGACACACGTCAAAATGTTCCCTGAGGTTTCTTAGAACGGTCATAGAGGCACGATAGGTGGACATAAAAGATGACGCGTATTGGCTGCTAAGAGGGTCACTCGGACACTCAAGGAGAGCTTTAGCGAAATAGTTTCGGTGAAGCTCGATGAAAGCTATGTTTGACCACGTGAGTGGAACAGTCCACGGGCGCAAAATGTCAACTCACTGGTGTTGTGACATGAATTGATAAGAAAACGTTGCATCACGGTATAAGGTCCGTCATTCTCCCAGCTATACTCGGTCGGACGAGCTTGCAAGTGATCCGGTACTCCAAATTCATGAATTTTGCGATCCAACTCGATTATGTCCGAATATTTCACGGGACCGACTTTGTTCGATAAGGCATTGAGTTCATAAAGAATTTCCTTCGAATAGGTGTACATATAACGCCATCCTTTCAAAGTGGTGTTAACTGCAAGAATAACGAATAAGACGTCGTAAACGACTAACCTCCTTCCTGTATTCTGCCATCGCTGCTCAAGGCTTGTTCGAAATCATCGGGCATTTCTGTGTCAATAAATGGCAACGTGAAATTCAATGGTCGTCCACTTTTAATCCCCTGGGGAGTATTTTGAGATAATGTATCATGGGAAAGACAGTTGATTTACCTGCCAGTTCAGTACCACAAATAACTGCCAGAACACTTCTCGGCGTTGCTGTACTACTTTCGTGTCAAGCTTCCATCTAGCAGGATCGCGATCTATGGGTGCCCGAGTCAAGAAATCGAACATCGCGAAAGGCCAGGCCGCTCACGCAATCCAATCTGTCCTTTCGTCAGCTTCAATATCGATACCGAGTCGACACACGTACCGACGCGGCAAGTGTGGAAACGTATCCCAACATAGCCAAAGGTCGATCCATACTATGTATGCGACCTGATTGCGTACAGTATGTGCACAGGGTACACAAAACTTGAACAATCGCCAACGACGGACATTCAGCAGCAGATTCCAAGTCAACGAGCGAGCAGGACAAGAGGTAGTATGTGTGGGCTTCATCGTTGTATGGCGGCAGGGTTAAGTCCCATAAAGCACCCATGGCAAAAGCTGAGAGTAACAACGCCAGCTTATGACGGTATAACACGTCGTCATTGCTTGGAAGCGGAGTGCTGGATTCCATTCGTTTATAGATAGGGATTAGTAGCTCGTCAATAAGCTGTGGTCTTCGAACAAGCCGGAAAAACCATGAAGCTTGTTGCAGATAAGTTTCACAGAGAGCGGTTGCACGTTCGTATAGAGGCATGCGTTCTTCGGCTTGACGAATATTACCAGCATTTCTGTGGCTACGAGTAGATACCGGGTGTCCATTTGATTCGATGGGCGAAGGAAAATCATGGCCGACCTTTAAAGTGGAAAAAAGCGGATTAGAATACAAGCGTGTCGGCAAGGCCAGTTCTGCTAATTCAACCCACCAGTAAATCCGACATCATCTGCGACTGAAAACACGTTTGTGAGACTTTAGGCAACGGGGTCATGAACACTTACTTCGCCTCCTCCTGTCCTCCCTAAGAAACGGCTGGCGCCGTCATTTGAGATTGTGAGTGTGCCAAAATCATCTATCAGATCTCTTTCTTGCTTCATCACCGGGCCAGCACCGTCATTGACAGTGGGTCTGCGCTTGGTTGATGATACTTCATCGCTTAGGAGCGGGTGTTTGGTTGGTAAATCCGCAGTCGCAGCTTTAAGAGCGTTCTCTAACTGTCGATTCCGTTCACTTAGCTCTAATAGCTTCACTCTGAGTGCCTCCGAATCGGTTGGAGGAGGCCTACTCGCAGTAAGGGTTATAAATCCGAGGAAAGAAACGGAGTGGATACCTGTCTCTCGAGTCCAAAGAGCCTGATGTAATTCAGCGATCTGTTGTGAGAACCCCACGATTCGAACACGTACTGTTCGGACATAGATGCGAGAAACCTCTCCGAACGCATGACGAGCAAGGGATCTAAAATACCAACGTTATCAACACAAGTTGGTGTCCGAGTCACGACGTAAATCCGGCTTTAAGAATTTGAACCATTCGAAGCACTCGAAAACCACGGGAAGTATCGCCCGGATGACATGATATCTCACCTTTTTGTCACATTTGATTTTCAATCTGACAGCACTCAGCGTAAGATTTGGGGATCTGAAACAATCCGCGTACCGAGTACAATCCAAACACGCCATTTCACCGCGAGACCTCTTTAGTTCTTGGTCAATTTGTTTCAACTCTTCACCGTATCCTGCGCGGCGCGACGGCCTCTTCTCTTTTCCAGAAACATCGACGGGCATGGTCAGGGCAGGCTTCCTGCGAGAAGAAAATCAGTGATGGAAGTACGTCTGCAACAAGTTCGCCGGTGCAGTTGCCAGGCCGCGCAAGCCCAACTGAAGCTGATGTTGCAGGGTCGAGCGACAACTTCGTCCGGCCCGGGGTCGTGATTTATTATGTAATTTTTTATCCATTATCAGCTGTCGTGCCAGGTTATTATGTAATTCCCGCTACCTTTTTAGGTAGTGGGTCTTGGAGCGGGAGCCGCCCGCAAGATTTGGAGATCGCGGTGAAAAGCTGTGCTAACTTAAGTAAGGCGGTGCAAATTTGAGGCACGCTGGTCACGGGAACACGGAGCAATCGGAGTCGGTCGTGTAAGGCCGAAATACATCTTGCTATTAGCAACGGTGTGAGGAGCTGGCTGTGATGATGGTGAGGGTCCAAGCGTTAGCTCGGATGGTAGAAAGAGCCGCTGGGTACGCGGGTACTACTCCGCGATTTGCTCACGTCTCACTAATTTACACTGATGGTAGAAATGAATTCTAATGTGAAGATGTGGCGAATCACTAGTGACTGCTACCAAAAAAATCATGATATTACATACGCAAATCATAGAATGAACGGAGGGATGGTGGGTGGAAATTTTCGGTGATGAAAGAGTGAACGAGGTGTCCAATAAATTTTGATATAAGCGAATGTTAGAGAAATGAGGCTGTGCAATTCGCGCGCCACTTGGGTGACTTGGCTGGACGCTTGGTGCTGGCCAGCCGGTACTGCCAAAAAAATGACCTTGATACTGTCTCTCTTGAACGGCATCCCGTTGATCATTGCACTTGACAATCGTGATAATTCTGTGCATACAATGTCACAAATATGAAAGACATTAAATGGGAGGGTGGTAAATGAAGGGGCATATAATTTTTGCCCGTGAAATTGAAGTGAAATGTATTAGAGTCCATGTAAGTTTTTGTCCAGCTTAGAAAACAACCCAGCACTTAGAAGATGGAGACGAAGGTGGTGCAGCCTTGCACAAGCATTACGTGACTGATATCGTAGCGGGCACTGCCGCCGGCACGCGGCCTTGATTTTTTTTTATCCATTATCAGCTGTCGTGCCAGGTTATTATGTAATTCCCGCTACCTTTTTAGGTAGTGGGTCTTGGAGCGGGAGCCGCCCGCAAGATTTGGAGATCGCGGTGAAAAGCTGTGCTAACTTAAGTAAGGCGGTGCAAATTTGAGGCACGCTGGTCACGGGAACACGGAGCAATCGGAGTCGGTCGTGTAAGGCCGAAATACATCTTGCTATTAGCAACGGTGTGAGGAGCTGGCTGTGATGATGGTGAGGGTCCAAGCGTTAGCTCGGATGGTAGAAAGAGCCGCTGGGTACGCGGGTACTACTCCGCGATTTGCTCACGTCTCACTAATTTACACTGATGGTAGAAATGAATTCTAATGTGAAGATGTGGCGAATCACTAGTGACTGCTACCAAAAAAATCATGATATTACATACGCAAATCATAGAATGAACGGAGGGATGGTGGGTGGAAATTTTCGGTGATGAAAGAGTGAACGAGGTGTCCAATAAATTTTGATATAAGCGAATGTTAGAGAAATGAGGCTGTGCAATTCGCGCGCCACTTGGGTGACTTGGCTGGACGCTTGGTGCTGGCCAGCCGGTACTGCCAAAAAAATGACCTTGATACTGTCTCTCTTGAACGGCATCCCGTTGATCATTGCACTTGACAATCGTGATAATTCTGTGCATACAATGTCACAAATATGAAAGACATTAAATGGGAGGGTGGTAAATGAAGGGGCATATAATTTTTGCCCGTGAAATTGAAGTGAAATGTATTAGAGTCCATGTAAGTTTTTGTCCAGCTTAGAAAACAACCCAGCACTTAGAAGATGGAGACGAAGGTGGTGCAGCCTTGCACAAGCATTACGTGACTGATATCGTAGCGGGCACTGCCGCCGGCACGCGGCCTTGATTTTTTTTTATCCATTATCAGCTGTCGTGCCAGGCCAAATTCCCGCCTGAATATGCCGAGCACTCTCTCCAGAAATAGAACTCAAGTACTCCGCCGTTTCAATATCTCGAAGGCGTCGTCAGCCTTGCGGCACTGGCGCGGAATCGCAAACCACCATGATGTACTGACTATACAGTCACAGTCGCTGCGTTGGGTTACAATGAACAAAGTACACAGAGCGGTGGTCGTAATCTGTCGACACAAGTGATGAGAAAATAAACATAAGGAAGGACATCTTCTGATTCTCACTCCCGCTACTGGAATGACGGGGGGCTGGGTGGATCCACAGTATTTAACATGAACCCCGAATCCTGCAACAATGTGGACCACGATTCGTCCATTCCTACATCCATACCAAACATACCTAACGTATCCATTGTCGGGATCCCAAATGCATCCATTTCAAAACCCATCGTGGACGCGGACTGCATGCCATGGCTGTAGTATGCGTCACCTGTATCATTAGTGGAGCCAAATGGATCGCCCGAGCCGTGGTGTGCTTGTGGAGGAGGCAAAAGTTCGGAATTTTGCGGTAATGAAAGTTGAACGGTAGGTGTCGATGAGATGGAAACGGGTGAGTAGGGTTGGGATATAGTAGCGAGGAAGGCGGCGATATCTTGTTCTGATACGTAATCTGATATATGAGAATGCGAGTTCGATTCCTCGAACGTAGGAGATGGATTCGTCAACTGCTCGGAAAGCTTTTGATACGCCTCGGGCGATTTGGAGCCTGGTGTGATGGCCAGAATATCTATTGCTGTGTTACGAGTTGTTGGAAGGGATGCCAGTGAAGGAGATGAAGATGGAGGTGACGGCGCTGACAAATAAGTGACGCTCCCTGATTGGTTTCTTGTCGTCGCTGAAGACGGAATACAGAAGAGATCCATCTTGGTAACCCAGTGAGTCCCTTTACTCCCTTCTGTGACAGACTTGTCCACGATAGGTTGGCCATTTCGGTGCCTGGTATATGTCGCCAAAGCTTTTTCGCGTATGCCTACAAGCACTGTCTTCAGAGAATAAATATACCAGCATGGCGAATCGTTATAATCTTGAATGTGGCATTGCTATGCAGATACGCACCAGAGATCGTTTAGCCCATGGGGCACCCGCTGCCGCAGTCTGTTCGAACATGCTTACGCCGAGGGTCAATTCGATCAACGCTGCCGGTGCTAAACCTGATGTTGGCCCCCGTATAACCACAGCGCCAAGCACAACCTTGCGAGAGCGTGCGGCTCGTTGAAAACAAAAGTTGGAATAAACATCGGATTCGTCACTCACCAGTGCAGAAAATGCATGGATCCATGCAAGGAAAACGCGGGCCAAGAAGTCAGAACACACGTTAAAATGTGCCCTCAGGTTCCTTATGGCGGCTATGGAGGCACGATAGGTCGATAAAAACGACGATGCGTATTGGCTGCTAAGAGGGTCATTTGGACATTCAAGCAGAGCCTTCGCAAAATAATTTCGGTGAAGCTCAATGAAAGCTGTGTTTGAGCACTGAGTGGAACGGTCAAATGGCGATAAATGCCAACTCACTGGTGTTGCGGCATGAAATGATAAGAAAACGCTGCATCACAACATATGGTCCGTCATTCTCCCAGCTATACTCGTTCGGACGCGCTTGCAAGTGTTGTGGTACACCAAATTCATGAATTTTGCGGTCCAACTCGATCACGTCTGAATACTTCACGGACCCGACTCGGTTCGACATGGCATTAATTTCGTATAGAATTTCCTTCGTAAAGGTGTACATCCAGCGCCATCCTGTCCAGTGGTGTCATTGCAACGAATCAAAAGCATGGTATCGCATATGACTGACCTCCTGGCTGTACGGTGCCATCGCTAGCCAAGACTTGCTCGAGGTCATCTGGCATTTCTGTATCGATAAATGGCAATGTGAAAACCAATGGACGGCCACTTTTAAGTCCCTAGGGAGCATTTTGACATAATGGACAATAATAATAGGGAAGAGTAATTGACATACCTGCCAGTTCATTACCATGAATAATTGCCAAAATACCTCTCGCCGTCGCTGTACTGCTTTATCATCAAGCTGCCATCGAGCTGGATCGCGATCTACGGTTGTCCATGTCAAGATGAAGAATTTCGCGGAAATTCGGGTAGCTCACGCAATCCAATCTGTCTTTTCGTCAGTTTCTGTTCCCATACTAAGTCCATGAACCTACCGCTGCGGCTACTGTTGAACCGTATCCTAAAAAAGCCAAGGGTCGATCCATACTCTGTATGCGACCCGATTGCGTATAGTATGAGCACATGGCACACAATGTTTGCACGACCGTCAACGATGGAGAGTCAGCGTCAGATTCTAAGTCGACGAGAGAGCAAGACAGTATGTAATATGTGTGTGCTTCCTCATTGTATGGTGGTAGAGTTAAATCCCATAGAGCACCCATGGCAAAAACAGAGAGTAATAACGCCAGGTTATGTCGGTACATGTCATCATTAACGTTGTTCGGAAATGAAGTTGTGGATTCCATTCGTCTATAGATAGGGTTTAGAAGTTCGTCTATAAGCTGTGGTCTTCTAACAAGCCGGAAAAACCATGAAGCTTGTTGTAGATAGGTTTCACAGAGAGCGGTTGCGCGTTCATAAGGAGGCATGCGTTCTTCGGCCTGATGAATATTACCAGCATTCCTGTAGCTTCGGGTAGATATGGGGTGTCCATCCGATGCAATGGGCAATGAAACATCGTTCTCGCCCTTAAAGTCAGAAAAACTCGTATCATCAGTACAGTAAAGCAGTCAAACAATGGTGCGTGTTGGATTTCAACTCACCAGTAAATCAGACATTATCAGCGACTACCGGCACATTTATTATGCATTTACACTGCAAGATCATGCACACTTACCTCTCCTCCTCCCGTCCGCCCCAAAAAGCGGCTTGTGCCGTCGTCCGAGATTGTCAACGTTCCAAAATCATCAGCCAGGTCGTTTGGTTGATTTACCGCGGAGTCCTTGCCTCTATTGAAAGAGAATCCACGCTTGATTGATACGGGCTCATCTTTTAGGAGCGGGTGTCGGGTTGGCGAATCCGCGGTCAAAATTTTAATGGCGTCTTCCAACTGTCGATTCCGTTCACTTATCTCCAATAACTTTATTTTGAGGGCCTCTGTATGAGACCTAACCGCAGTAAGATTCATGAATTTCGAATTTGAGAGGAGAAAAAGGAGTGGATACAGTACATCGTGTCTTTCGCGTTCGATAAAGAACCTGTTGCAACTCAACATCCCGATAAACGAACGACACGAGTCGAACACTTACTATATGGACATAGGTGTGGGACACCCCGTCGAACGCATGACGAGCACGGAATCTGAATGTCAATGTCAATTACAATTAGCGAACGTTGTCGTCGAGTCATCATACAATGACCATGCAAAATACGGTACCCATCGCTCGAATCAAATAATTACCCACCGTTTTGTCACATTTCGATTTCAAACTGACGGCTTTGAGTGCAAATGTGGTGTTCTGATACAGTCGACGTACCGAGTACATTCCACACACGCGATTTCTCCACGAGACCTCTTTAGTTCTTGGTCAATCTGTTTCAACTCTTCACTAAAACCCGCGCGGCCCGACGTCCTCTTCTCTTGCACATATATGGTCCGGGGCATGGTCTGAGGAAATTTTCCGCGATTTGAAAGCCTGAGGTCGATGATGGAAGCCAAAAAAAATCAACGCTTCCGGGGTGTGGCGGTGTCATTACAAATCGTTGGTACGTCATCAGGAGGCCGCGCAAGTCTCCGGCTCATTTCTTGAGAGGTGACAGCGATGCAGCAATTGCGTCAACGAGGGAATAGAAAACCACTATGGCAAGCACGACGAGGTGGCGGTCGCTTTGTTTGATTATAGAAGAAGGAAATACACAGAGTGGTGGTCATACGCTACCGATACATGTGAAAAGAAAGGAAATACGTATGAGAAGGTGATGGTTGGACATCTTCTCATTCTCCCTCTTGTTATGCGAATGACGGGGGGCTGAAAGGATCCGCAGTATTTAACATGAACCCCGAGTCCTGCAAGAACGTGGACCAAGATTCGTCCATTGCTACGTCCATACTGGACATACCAAACGCGTCCATTGTCCCAAATGCATCCATGTCAAAGGCCATTGTGGACGCGAGCTCCACATCGTATGCGCCACCTGCGGCACCCGTGGATCCAAATGCATTGCTCCGTCCCTGAGGCACTTGTGGCCGAAGCGACGTCTCAGATAGTGGTGGTGGTATTGACATGAGACCAGCCGGTGTCGATGGGAAAGGTGCGGCTGCTGAGTAGGATTGGGATACGGCAACGAGGAAGGCAGCGAGATCTTGCTCCGAGACGTAATCTGGGATCTGAGAGAGCGAGTTCGACTTCTCGACCGTATGAGATGAGGTCGTCAGCTGCTCCGAATGCTTCAATTCGTGTGTTTGAAACGCGTCCTCAGGCGATTTGGAGCCTGGTGTGACTACCAGAATATCTGTCGCCGAATTACTATTTGCTGGAGGGGATGCCAAGGAAGAATCCGATGACGGAGGTGACGGCGATGACACATAAGTGACGCTTCCTGATTGATTTCCCGAGGCACTCGTCGCTGAGGAAGGACCACAGAATAGGTCCATCTTCGAAACCCAATAAGTCCCCGTACTCCCTTGGGTGACGGACTTGTCCACGATTGGTTGGCCGTTTCGGTGCCTGGTATATGTCGCCAATGCTCTTTCGCGTATGCCTATGAGCACTGTCTGCAAAAAAACAAATCCATCATCACGAATCGTTAGAATTCTGATGGTGGTATTGCTATTCACATACGCACCAGAGAGCGTTTGGCGAATGGGGTGCCGGCTGCTGCCGCCTTTTCGAAAAGGCCAACTCCAAGGGTCAATTCAATCATCGCCGCAGGTGCTAAACTTGATGTGGGCCCTCGTATAACTACAGCACCAAGCACAACCTTGAGAGAGCGTGCGCCGCATTGAAAGAAATGTTGGAAGAAACATCAAGTCCGCGACTCACCAGTGCAGAAAATACATGAATCCATGCAACGAGAACGCGCACCAAGAAGTCAGGACACACGTTATAATGTTCTCTAAGGTTCCTTATCACGGCCATAGAAGCACGATAGGTAGATAAAAATGACGACGAGTATTGGCTGCTAAGAGGATCCTTTGGACATTCAAGGAGAGCTTTAGCGAAATAATTTCGGTGAAGCTCTATGAAAGCTATGTGCGAGCAGTTGAGCGAAATTGTCAACGAACGACGCGAACAATGTCGACTCACTGGTGTGGTGACCAGAAACGACTAGAAAGCGCTGCATCACAGCGTACGGTCCGTCGTTCTCCCAGCTAGACTCGGTCGGACGAGCTTGCAAATGTTGCGGCACTTCAAATTCACGAATTTTGCGATCCAACTCAATCACGTCCGAATACGTCACGGACCCGACTCTGTTCGACATGATATTTATCTCATAAAGAATTTCCTTCGTGAAGGTGTACATCCAGCGCCATCCTGTCAAATGTCATTACTGGGCACCGACTGAGTTAATTCACACGACTAACCTCCCATCAGTGCGCTGCCATCGCTGGCCAAGGTTTGCTCGAAATCGTCGGGCAATTCCGTGTCGATAAATGGCAACGTGAAAACCAATGGTCGGCCACTTTTAAGTCCCTGGGAAACATATTAAAATAATGGATAATAGGAGAGGGTATTTGATATACCTGCCAGTTCATTACCATGAATAACTGCCAAAACACTTCTCGCCGTCGCTGTACTGCTTTATCATCAAGTTTCCATCGAGCAGGATCGCGATCTGTCCATGTCCATGTCAAGAAATAGAATTGTGCAGAGAGCGAGTATGCTCACGCAGTCCAATCTGTGCTTTCGTCAGTTTCAGTATTGTTACCGAATGGATATACGTACCGCTGCGGCAAGTATCGCAACGTACCCCAACATAGCCAAAGGCCGATCCATACTATGAATTCGACCTGACTGCGTGTAGTATGAGCACATAGTACACAATGCCTGCACAATCGTCAACGATGGAGAGTCAGCGGCGGACTCTACGTCAATGAGAGAGCGGGAAGTAAGATAATACGCGTGCGCTTCATCGTTGTGCGGCGGCAAAGTTAAGTCCTGGAGTGCACCCATTGCAAAAATCGAGAGTAATAGCGCCAGGCAATGTCGGTACAATACGTCGTCGTCAAAATTGTTCGAATGCGACGGGTTTGATTCCATCCGCTTGTAGATGGGAATAAGCAGCTCGTCCATAAGTTGTTGCCGCCGTACAACACGGAAAAACCATGAGGCTTGTTGCAGATAAGTTTCACAAAGGGTCGTAGCACGTTCATAGGTGGGCATGCGTTCTTCCGCTTGCCGAATATCCCCAGAACTCAAATAGGGTCCGAGTCCGTTCGAGGCACGAGATCCACCCAACATAACATGTGAAAGGGCGTCCCGTTCGACCTGCAGACAAATATAAACGATGAAAAAGAGTTTAGTCAAGGCAAGCATCGTCGCATTACAACTCACCAGTAAACCAGACATCATCAGTGACTGGTCGCACATTTATTAGGCGTCACACAACGAGGTAATGCATGCTTACCTCGCCACCTCCTGTCCTCCCTAAGAAACGGCTTGTGCCGTCGTCGTCTATGGTCAGCGTTCCGAAATCGTCCGTCAGGTCACTTTCTTGCTTCACCACCGGCTTTGTGTCGTTATCGTCGGCGAACCCACGCTTCGTTGACAACTCAGCCCTCAACAGTGGGTGTCGGGTTGGCGAATCCGCAGTTGCGACTCTAAGGGCATCTTCCAACTGTCGGTTACGTTCATTTATCTCTAATAACTTCAGTTTGAGTGCCTCTGTATCAGTGAGAGGGGACCTGATTGCAGTAAAAGGCATGCATTTGAGAAGAGACATGGTGTGCATACATGTCTTTCGCGTCCGACAAAGAACCTGATGAAAATCAACATTCCGTTGATGACAACCTCACAGCTCTAGCACTTACTGTTGGGACATAGGTGTGAGAAACCTCTTCGAACGCATGACGAGCATGGGATCTGAAATGGCAATATAATCAACACAGGTGGGTGTCTGAGTCATGTCATACCCCGGGCGACAGGAACTGCGCAACGCAATGCGGCGCATCGCTCGTATGGAACGAAATCTCACCCTTTTATCACATTTAACTTTCAAACTGGCGGCACTTAGCGTAAATCTGGGGATCTGAAACGATCCGCGCACCGATTACATTCCACGCACGCGATTTCTCCGCGATTTCTCTTGAGTTCTTGGTCGATTTGTTTCAGCTCTACACTGTAACCTGCCCGGCGTGACGTTCTCTTCTCTTTTCCAGAAACATCTACGGGCATGGTCTAAGTCTGAGAAGTCTTCCTAGCGGATGAAGGTAGATGATGGAAGAATGTGTTCGGCGGATGCCGTTGCAAACCATTACGTCATTTGAGTGCCGTGGCCGCGTAAGCGTGTGCCGTCGCTTACGAGATTGAGTTTACTGTCACAATTTTGCGCATGCATGGAGAGGAATCTGGCCTGCGGGGACCAGGAACTATTCATATAGAAATCACATATGAGCTTCTCGTGTGATAGAAACTAGGCGTTGAAGGGTATGTGTTCCTAAACTGGTTCTTGGCAGACCATTATTCGATTCCGGTGACCAAAAATATTATACGAATGTCCTCCTTTAGACGGTGATGTTTTCTTCGCCCCAAACTTTTATGCATCAGCCTCCATACTTCTGCTCGTCTGCTTGACATCATATGCGCAAGTCCAAGCCATCCCTGACGCACTCTTCCATTGTGGGATCTTGAAGCAACGGAAGGAATCTCAAGTCGAATATTCGGACAGTCCGAAGCGCTCTCGTAGCCCTATTCGACTCGCTGCTCTCCGTGACGTTTATCCAACGAGATAGAATCATATCTCTCATCATGTCCAGTGATACGTCGTGTAACATGCCGAAAATCATGTTTCGTAGTCGGGGACAAAGGTTGGAATTCAGGACATCCCCTTTGTCGTCAATGGTAAGAGCCTGGATTGTAATATCCGAGCAAGAAACGTCATTGGTCCAGAGCGTAGTTAAATCTTTTACTTCTCTGAGGCAAAGTAAAAAATCGGTGGCCAACATTGGCGTTTCGTCCAAGGCAAGCGACTCCAGCGGGGGTCGGCATCTTTCAAGCATGGAGAAAATATGACGGTACGACCGTCGAGGACACTGCCTTGTTGATACTTCTAGATGCTTTAATGCTGGGGCGTATACGCAATCGAAAAATTCTGCGGCGTCCGCGGGGTCGAAAACGTAGAGCTGACAGTCAACGAGGTGGGGGAGTTCGGTTATCGCGTGGCGACCGGAAGATTCTGGGCGGCCGATGGGAAATGATAACTTTTCAAGGAGTGGGAAGTGGCTAGTGCATAGAATAAGGTCTTTGACTGACATATGGGTGAAGATACCAAAGATGAATGTTCGGATGGAATACGAATACTGTCCGCTGAATGAGAAACGGACCGACATTCTCATTAATTCCACCATGGTGAGTCGGGGAAATTGCGAGAGATCAATTGTGGTTAGCTCAGTGGTGCTTGATCCAGAAGGGCCACATCTGATCACTATGGATTCCAGCAATGACGTCTGTCCTTCTCGAAGAGGACGGATTACCATGTCTCGGTAATTATGATTGATGATCAAACTCATCTTTCTCCATCGCAAGGATTGAGCGACTACCATTGCGATTACCGACTCGATTGTATTCTTGTATTTTGCACTCGAATATCTGATTTCTATCGAAAGTGGGAATGTCGTCGATCTTTCGAGCCAGGCTTGCATTGCGCTCCCATCCTTTTCGAAGTCCTGGAGATTCACGTGGCTGTCTCCGTCCACTCTGAAGTATGACCACAGCTCGGGGGTTGAAAGAGAGACATGTCTCCACCCGACGCACACGCGTCCGAACAAAAGTGGAGCCCCGTATCCGCGCCGCTGTGGCAATTTTCCTGGAGATTGGTCGATGCAATGCAGAAAAATTTCCGATAAGAGCTCCGGAGCGAGTCGATGCACATGCATTAGTCCTGGCTTCTCGTCGCCTTGAAAGACAGCCTGGGGCTAAATTGAATAATAACCAAGACACATAGACCTTGCAGTACACAACTTGAATGGGCCGTTCGTCAGCTCCTGTGATCCAGGTTTGAATGGTGCAAAATACCTCACAGGATACCGATGCTCACTAAAACCACCCTACTTCAAGCAAGTTGCTCAGCGAGAAAATTTGATGGAAGCACGGCCCGGGAATCGGAATGTGGAAGCAAATATTCGAACTCCGCTTTTGCACTTGTGGTGGGCGTTCACCGCAGCCCGCGACCTGGACACAACTCGACGCACACCTATGATCTATGACGACTTCGCTCTTAAGCTTCAAATCACGAGTGGAGTTTCTTTCGAGTTTGAACATTTTAATCCGCGGTCTTTGAGATAAAAACACTTCTGTCCTCATGTTAGGTGAGAGTCTAGGGATTTTTTCACCGCAACACGGACCTGTGTTCTCTTTGGGTAGCCAAGCCATGTGTATAACGGCAGGTCATCGCTGATGCAGTTCGAAGACTGGTCATCACGATGCCCGACAAGAATCCTGCAGCCACCTATATCGGTCGATCAGCTAGCCATCTTGTATCCTGGCTGTGCATTGCCAATTTGGTCTACACGACCATCGGCCTTATAACTTGAGCGTCTATTCCATCTTGTCCTTTATCACCCACCATCGTTTGAACCATGCCGCCTCGAAAGCCTCATATCATTGGCGAATCCGTACCAACGGGCAGATATCTCATTCGAAATGTCCGGTGGCTTTGTTACCTTGAGTTACCTGACCCGAACGACGCGTCTGAAGTGATCAGTGCTGTGGAGGAGAACAAGATGACTCAGTGGGTTAGTGGACACGCCGTTACCACGACCATGAGTTAGCTATACTCATTTCTTTCCACTTTCGATGTAGTGGAACGTCGTCGACTTAGGGAACGGAAAGCATTCCGTCATGAACCAAGGCAGTGCGAACTACGCCAACAGTGGTTTCCGAGCCCAGAAAGGCAGTGCCGTCGTCGGTCGTTCGAACCTCCAGCAGTTTAAGATCACCGAGTGCAGAGTGAAGGGGACTTACACGTGAGTTCGAAACTGACGGCCTATGTGCTTTGAGACGTTGACCATGGTCCAAGGATTGGGCCCACCGATGTTCAACTCTACTGGGGTCTTTCCGATGACCAACTAGGCACACCGGTAATCCTTTTAAAAATGATTCACTGCATGAGACCATTTACGACCTCATTGAAAGGTTCAACTCGACGCAATTCCAAACACGGAGAGAAATCAGTGGTTCTTTATACCGGTGGACTAGAGCGAATGTCTTGCGACTCATGTATCAACCTTTGCGATGCCAATACACTTGTTTGTTGGACGTCTTGTCGCGAGTGTTTTGTGTGTTGTTCGATCATGGTCAGAATCGTAAATCATTCAAATATCGTTGTTCTGGAACCGCCCTTTCG
>ML170211.1:46743-124980 GCA_004355085.1 Rickenella mellea
GTCATTGTTCCCACCGCCATATAAACTGACTGGCATGGGGCTGCCAGGTCACCATCCATCTCACCATGACCCAGCTCGCCTCGCCACCCTGCGAGTCTCATGACACTGAGGACGCACTCACTGGCGACCATCTCATTCAAAATGTCGGTGTCAATAATTTCCTTACGTTGCCTAAACCAGCAAACGAGATGTCAGACGTGGTCGGTGATGTGATGGAGAACCACCTGGAGAACCAGCAGGCTCTGTGGGTTAGTAGCATATCAGTTCAATGGTCATCGCATTGTTACTGTATACTTACTTCCTTGCTCTTGCGGAGTAGTGGAACGTTGAAATCTCAAAAGATGGAATGCATTATACTATCAAGAACCTAGGCAGCGCGAAATACGCAGCGTGCTATGTCGGGACAGAGGATCGCAGTGCTGCCCTCGAGAAAGACAGTACTATCGTCCAGAAAGATAGTGTCGAGAAGGACGGTGCTGTTGCCGAGAAAGATGGCGCTGTCTTCAAGGAACGCTGTACCATCGTCGGTCAGATGAACTCGCAGGATTTTTTGATCAAGGAGTGCAGAGTGAAGGGGACATACACGTGAGTTTGAAACAGACAAATGACCGTAGCGCTGTGAGATGTTGACGATCCTCAAAAGGATCCAGCCAAAAGGTACTACGGAATTATACCTGGGTCTCGCAGATCGTGAGTTCAAAACGCCAGTAAGTGCACCGCAATGGCTTATTGAATGAGAGCGATTCCGACCTGCATGCAAAGGTTCAACTCGTAAAAACTCCAACCAATGGCAGAAACCAATGGCGCTTCACGAAGATCAATAAGAAATAGATTGGAAGCCTTAAGAATCGCGTATCTACCTTTTCAATGACAATATCTGAGTTTAGGAAGTCATTCCAGCGGGCATCTATTGAGAAGCATAGAAGTCCGGCGCCGATCGTGAAGTGTTGCGTAAGTTGAATCTGCAAACTACAACAATTAGTGAAACGCCACAGGTCCTGCCTGACCTCGTTTCCTTTCACGATTCGAAGGAATTGAGACACTCGGCGTGCATTCCGGTGAGTAACGCCCTGGACTGCTTATGATCAGCTTCCCTTCAGGCACTCTGCCCGTTCGAGTAGTTTCACATCCCTGAATTCATTTTGCTATATTTGATCAAAATAATTCTTCACAGTCGAATATAGGCGTGTGTGGTGAACCCTCGGAGCACCGGAACGTCGACTAAATCGTGGATGGTGCAGCATGTCAGAAGTAAAAGCTCGAAATATCGTACCGAATACAATTCCGATCTGAGCCCTTGTTCGTGCCACCTATCTGTGATCGTCTTGCCTGGAACGTGCCGTCCATCATAATGCGGTGATTGATACAAAACCTTCTGCGAGGCCTTGTTCCGCCACCTACTGGTTGCTGGTTTTTGCCGGACTACGCCACGGGACATCCAGGGAACTGCCTTCCATCAGCCTTGTTCCCCCCACCTTATAAGCGGAGCGGTGTAGATTTAGCAGGACGCCAGTCTTATTTCCGAACCCATCACAGTTATTCACCCTCGAAAGCCTCATATCACTGGTGAATCCGTACCGAACGGCAGATATCTCATTCAGAATGTCCGTTGGCTATGTTGCCTTCAGTTACCCGACCCGAACGACGCCTCTGAAGTGACCAGTGGCCCGGACGACAATAAGATGACACAGTGGGTTTGTAGATGCCGTTATAATGCCAATAAGTTAACCGTACTAATTCTTTTCGGTGTAGTGGAACGTCGTCGACTTAGGGAATGGAAAGCATTTCGACTTGAACCAAGGCAGCGCGAACTACGCGAACAGTGGATACCGGTCCCAGATAGGCAGTACTGTCGTCGGTCGGTCGAACATGCAGCAGTGTAAGATCACCGAGTGCGAAGTGAAAGGTACTTACACGTGAGTTTGGAACCAACAACTCGGACGTATTCACTTTTGAGACGTTGACCATGTCGAAGGATCGGACCGACGGATGTTCAACTCTACTGGGGTCTTTCAGGTGATCAATTGGAGACACCGGTACGTATTCTAAATTGTTTCAGTGCATGAGACCACTTTACGGCCTGGTTCAAAGGTTCAACTCGACGCAATTCCAAACACGGAGAGAATCAGTGGTTCTTTATACCGGTGGACTAGATTGTTTGCTTTGCGATTCATGTATCAACCTTTGCCATTTGAACAATACATGGGTTTTGACGGACTTCAGTGATAGGAAGTATTGAACCAGAGCCAGCGGCCCAACGTGAGATGCTGGAGTTAATTTTTCATCCAGCGTTGCAGTGGATGCGTCCGAGTAACCCTAACCTATCCGAGTCGTTTGTCATCTGCCACGTCTTCTTCCATCTGGTCTTCTAGCGGAATAATTCGTTTCATAGCTCTACGGATTCATCTATAGATCTACCAGCTGTCGCTATGGGAGGCATCACGGACTATAGCTAGAACAGTCACGGTCCCCAACGGTGGGCTCCATTTGTCGTCTTTCTTCTGTGACGGTATCAGATACTGCGTGTCAGCCAATGAATAGCCTAACACTGGCACTGGTACTGGCATCACCCTGCCAGTGTGAGATAGACGTCATGCATATACGTATCTGCTTGATGGCTATCGCAGAATATCCCTCGTCTCTGTGATTCGCTCCAGTTTACGTCCCTTTCTATCCGTGTTGTGCGCTACGATAAAGGTCAACCGCAGCGCTTTATAATCTCAGGAAAGCCGCTCTTTGCTCTCGTCGAAATTCATCGTGCTATGCACACTTATAACCTTGATTTCACGCCCAACTGCCGCTATCCTTCGATCGACGGTCGCTAGACTGCACAATCTGCGGGAATTTGGCTCCTTTTTACCACCATGGTATTTTCACCGTCGCTTCTTACCGGGAAAAGTATACAAACTGTACAGGAGTGCCCGGGAAAACGATCGGAATCCCGACACCCGGTTAAGTCTGAATTACGTGTCCGTTGTCAACCGTCAGGCACCATAATTCTTCCCGCTACCACCATCATCGATCAACGACCTCATCGAATGTAATTTATGCCGTCCAGGCATTATGGTCCCCGCCAGCTGTTTCCAACTAATGCAACCTCGACCATATATCGGGAATACGACCGCCATCCTAAACTTACTGGTTACAGACTTCTTCTAATCAGTCTTACTCTGGCGTTTGGGATATCCAAGGCGATCACATCTTACCAAGGATTGTCCTTCGCGCCAACGACCCTCGAGTGGATCTTTGGTGTAGTTGTTGGGATTGCGTACGCATTCTACTCTTGAATAGAGTCGGATGCTTTGATCGAAGCTCAACGTTGACAGAATGTATTGGCTTGGGTTTTACGAAAACGAATCCTCATTCCCAATTGACTGGTTGTTCAAGAAAGACTATTCTGCTGCAGTCATTCTAGGTTCGTCATTACTCCGTTATAGTATTAGTCGCTCTAAAAATCATGTTCCGTGCTAGTGGTCCGCATTCTTTATTTTCTCGTGATCCTTACTATCGTCGCTCTCCCTGTGGTTGTGGCTATTTTGGCTGCCCCCGCATGCTTTATTGTTTATTCGTCGGTATGGGTGGACAAGCTACTTCCTGACGCGACGAAGTTTGTTCTGTTCTTGAAAATGTCCGGGTGGCTCATTTGCATTGTGGTATTCTCGGTAGCTTGGGGTAGGATTCTAGCCATAACAATCTTTCCGGTTGTAGGGATGATCCTCAGGAGTATTGATCTATAACCTAATTGCAGTTGCTCACATGAATACCGCCCGTTTTCACATCCACATATTAGCGCGAACGAATTTGATGTATGAAATACTATCTTAGAGAGGCGATTGCGGAACCTTTGTCAACTCGTCTAGGACACCAGCTCCATTAGTGGCGCAGGCGACGATGAAATAGTAACACAGTAGGTACATTTCTATCGCCCGCCAGCAGCTCTGCCTCTTACGGCAACATTTCGGGAACCTTCTTTTGCTTCCGTGCCTCCGGCATTAAATTTGGTAGCCGACAAACTTCATATCTCAACGATTGTCATCGAAGTCGAAAGCTTCCGTGGATGCCAACCACTCGATTTCAGTGAGTGAGTTACATGTATCTGTACTCGAAAGCTCACGTTCGGAATACAGACATCCTAAGCTTACGGGCTATAGGATGCTGGTCCTCACGCTGACCATAGCCTTTGGCACTTCCAAGGCGTTCAAAGCGTACCAGGGACAAAACGTTCTGATGACTACCTTGGAGTGGCTTTTCGGTGTAATTGTGACTTTGTCGTGCTTATTTTCATTGTGGATTACTCCTGCAGTTCCCTCTAATGCTGACGGTGCCATACCAGACTATACTGGATTGGACTCTATGAGGATGTTTCGACGCATCCGATTGCTTGGTTATTTCAAACGGATTATTATGGATCCGTTGCTCTTTGTGAGTTTCACCTGAATGTTTCTGACCATAAAATTGTTCACACCCCCAAACGATGAAACAGTGTTGCATTTCCTTTTCTTAGCTCTCAGTGCGCTCTCAATACTCGGGTTTTTTGCTTTTGCTATTCCGACCACCATATTCGCTTCCACTGTTTCGTGGTGGGAATTCGGCCCAGATTCTCCAGGTATGGTGGTATTGTTTAAACTCTCGGCGTTCGTCGTCTTCTCCATTGTAGTTGGGGGCTTCTGCATGTATGTTGCGTACATCGCAGTGTGCCCTGTCGTGGGTGCCATTGCTCGAGTTTTAACCTCGTAAAACAGAGGGTTTTGCGTCTCAGGCAAACTATTGGGAGATTTTAGTCTCCGTAATGACGATATTTATACCAGCTCTGGGGCTACTATGTTATATTGACAAAATGTTGCGCGTTTTAACCGCAAGGACGGCTAACACATTGTATCAAACTGTAAACGGCCAGCCAAACGTAGCCCACCTAGTGTCAGCAAATCTGGAGCGGTAGAATTTTGGTTGTTCAATGCATACCTTCAGAGGCGCGAGCTATCTTCCCACTTGCACATTCATATACTTGGTACACGTCGGACCGACAAGTTTGTGACACAATGATTGAAGCACCTAGATATGTTTTAAGGATATATGCGAGACTCAATATCTCATGGATTTGAACAGAACATAGTCTGAGTGGACCCGGGCCTACATCTCGACCTGGCGAGGTCCAAACATTTAGCATACCCTCCGGAGAATTACAAAAAAAAACAGCCACTCTATATGAGGTTATCAATATTAATACGGACAATAGCTTGAAACCAGACGACGCAGACGCTTTTGAACAACCGTAAAACAAAAGGTGTTTCGGAATCCCAAAAAAGAATGAAGTGATCGGGTCCGGATCTGGTAAAGGTCGTCGTTTACGTCACTGATTGGTTTTCCCGCTACCCAAAGGGTAGAGGGTCTTGTATCCCCCCTAATTTTCCCATCCGCAAGATTTGCAGATCTGGCAAAAGCTGTGCAAGATTTCACACGAGCCACTTTTTCCAGACTCCGCCTTCCCCTAAACCAAGACATCCATCTGTCGACGCCTGAAATCGAATCAACATGAAAGTCACGGTCGACAAGCGCAGCGTGTGGTGTTGTAGCAACGCAAATCGCCCTCGTTCGGCTATGTGCACACGCGTATACGCAGAATTGAAGCGAGAAGGGTCGACCCTAGGAAACGACGACGCGCATAATTCGTTCGAAGCTATGGTCACCGTACCGTTCGAAAACGACTCAGGGTGTTTCAGTAGCCTCGTCAACCTCGAGTTGGTGGCCGATCTAGGCAATTACGATGTCGTGCTTGGTTGTGATTGGATAAAGCTCGCGCAACGTTCCATTCTTGACGGATTTATTCGTCAACCGCCTCAGGAGGATATCGGTGTTTCCGGTGCGTGTTTACTCTTTTCGTTCGGATTTCTGATTGGATTTCTCATTGCGGACTTTCTCGGATGTATACAGACGATGCCGAAATTAGGCCATCTGAAGACATATCACATTTATCGCACACCCATGCGGGTTCTGACTTGCACACCCATGCGGGTACCTGTCATTGTACTCATGATAATTTACCGACGACGGCATGCAGTCCTGAATATTTCAGACTACATTTTGTGCATTGTCCTGACGGGCTGTCTGACTCACCGACATGTGTTTTCGACTGTGACTGTGCTGCGTTACAAGATTGTCTATGTAGGCACGGCATTCAATCACATACCTTACGTGCGGATGAGTACCAGCGTGCATATTTATTTCATCTTGTCAGCGGTGGGTGTTTTTCCAATCGACAATCTAGTGCATTGTGTGGGAGGATTTCGACCGGATCTGAGTCTGCGTTTCAGGTCTCCAAATCTTTTTTATCTGCCATTCTGGACGCCAATCTACCTGTTCACAAACTGGCAACAATTGCGGCGGCGTTTGGAATTCCTGTATCAGAAGATGCCCATCGATCACGACGTATCTTTAACGACATAAAGAACAAATGTGCGCAGTTGCTTAAGCCATCCACGGAAGATCAGGCCTCTCCGGTGGAGCAAGCAAACATTCAACACATATTTCAATACTTTGACCAGCTTCGTAAACCTGCGTTATTGGCGTACGCCTCTCAACACGGCATCTCGTGTAACCCTCGCTCAAGTATAAACACGTTAAAGGAAGCTCTTATGACCCACTTTGTCAATGCTCAATGTCGGGATTGCAATGACCATACATCCACAGGTTGCCATACGTTGTTGAGCAAGTTCTCCGAGGAAAACGATAGTTCTGTCTCAGCTAGCGACACCACGGATTTCCAAATTCACATCCTTTCCGCTGTTGTGAACACGATTAGCAAAGGTCCCTTGCGACAGATTCTGCAAAGAAACGCAATTTCTTTCGAAAGTCACGATTCCCTTCACAAGTTACGAGTTCGTTTGAGAAGATTCATATCGTCCTTGAAGAAAGGGAAGTCCTCTCGTGTTCAACAAGCATTACGAGAACGTCTCGACGCAGTCAGACAGAACTGGCCTCAACTAGTTCCTGAAACTTTGAAAGACAAGATCGTGAGACTGTTCAGAGAACGAACAGGTAAAGCTGCGCTGTCTGAGTTCACATGTGCATCCTGTGCCGAATCCACTTTGAACAGCGAGCGATGTGACCTCTCTATTAACGACATCAATTTGGATCTGTTGCGCTGTCCTGGCTTGTTTGACTCCCTTCTCTCTACATCGGCATCCTGCTCTTCAATAGCTGGCATTTCTGTTACCCCCTCTTTGCCTTACGTATCTGGTCCACTTCGAGATTGTGTTGTGGATCCGGCAGGCGTCACTTTGGATTTGGACAGTAACGTTACTTTAATGGTTTGCAAAGAATGTTACACGTCGCTACGTCATAACAAGATGCCCGCATTGGCCCTTGCAAATCGAAACTATCTGGGACGTATACCTCGTGAACTGCAAGACCTAACTATCATCGAAGAGGCGATGATCGCACGATGCAGATCAAAATGTTGGGTTGTGCAACTAAAGGAAGAAAATCAAGATCTAGTTTTGCCCAATGCACAGCGCGGTATGAAAGGTCACATCATCATATATCCACAACGTCCTGACGAGATCGCTACCATCCTACCACCATCCGTTGACGACATTGTAACACCAATCTGCGTAATATTTGTGGGTTCTTCACCTCCTACACAAGAATGGCTGCGCACGAAAGCCAAACCACTTTCTGTTCGACGGGAGAAAGTTCGTTCCGCATTGCAATGGCTCCAAATCCACAATCCTCTGTACTCCGATGTACAAATTAATCACGAAATGTTGAATGCTTTGGATGACGAACAAATATTACCGTTCCATGTTCAACATGTCTTACCCAATGAAGCCGCCGACTCCCTCACATCACGTTATGATTCAAATAACTCCGTTCACAATAATATTCCGGCATGTCTTGATGCTAGTGCCGCGCAAATTCCTTTTGAAAATGTTGTTATCACGGACGTCGATGGACTCACGCCTGCCAATGAACTACGTGCAGCCGCAGTGCGCCACGTAAAAGAGAAAAAAGGTGGATATATTCAGATTCCTCACGATCCTGAGCCCGTCAATGAATTTTTCAATCCCGAACTGTTTCCAATGATCTATCCCACATTATTTCCATACGGCATGGGAGGTTTTGAAGACAGCAGGAGATGTGGCAGACTTTCCATGAAACGTCAAGTCAAACATTTATTTAATCTTGCAGATCGCCGATTCCAAGAGCATTATTCGTTTCTTTTTACGGTTTTCAATATTTTACAACGACGCGCATTACTTCTTCACGCCAGTGCGGCCAGTCTGAAGGTGAAGCGCCGTAATTTCAACGGAATTGCAGCTAATTTTGCAAGTGTCTCTGCCGAAGCTGTTCATGTTGTATCGGAACGTGTGGCGCGGGGAGATTTCGCAACTGCTCACAACAACGAGGAACACATGGTGTTGAATCTCATGAAAGAGGTGAAACTGGTCACATCCGCCGTACCCGGTTCTTCGGCTTCGAGGGTGGCAATGCGAAATGAAATTCGAGCATTGATGATTGAGAAGGGATTGCCAAGTTTTTATATTACCATCAACCCCGCCGACGTCTTTAATCCGCTCGTGAAATTTCTGGCCGGAGCTGAAATCGATATCGATAATTTGTTACCAGAACAAGTTCCAAATTACTGGGAACAGTCTATTCTTGTGGCCAAAAATCCCGCAGTTGCTGCAAAATTTTTTAACATTTACATGAAAGCGTTTATCTCAGCTATCCTTGGTTACGATTGTCAAGAAAAGAATTTAGAAGGAGGAATACTTGGCATTGTTAAGGCGTATTATGGCTGTGTTGAAGCCCAAGGTCGAGGAACTTTACATTGCCATATGATGGTGTGGCTCGAAGGGGGGTTGAATCCCAATGAAATCAAAGCAAAAATTATCGACGAATGTGATACTCAATTTCGCGATCGGTTACTCGGATTTCTCGATGACACCATATCAACTTGTATTCCTCCCGACCCTGACATTAATATCAATGTTGCATCAGCCACTAGTGATGTGCAAGGCAGGGCAAGGCAGGGTTTTCGTGGGCAGGGCTCGGGCTTACCAGGGCAGGGCTTTGCTTGCAGTCTTGCCCAAGCCTTCGAGGAAGGCAGGGCAGGGTTAGGGCAGGCCCGGGCTCAGACCCGGGCTTGAGTACAAGAAAAAAGATAGAATAGAAAATAAATTATTTAGCGCAGACATCGACATTATGCCGTGTACGTACGACAAGAAACAAATGCCTTTAACTCACAAAGGTCCATAACGAGACTCAGGCATTGACATTATACCATCGTCACCATCATCCTCAGTCTCCGAGTCGTACAAGATCAGAAACTTGGGCTCGTCTGCCATCCCCGTCGTGTCTCCATCAGCACATGTTGAACTTGCATCGAAGGGATCGTTGAGGAAGTTGACGGTGTGTGCTGATCACGTTAGGGAGGTCAATATCTGAATTAGGCCCGCTTAAACTTTAAGTTGCAGTCCTATAAAATATTTCCACGGTCTATTCCGGGCTTCGGCGGGCCTAGGCCTAAGGCAAGGCTTGTTCAGAATCGCTGCCCGCGCCCCAAGCCCAACAAAGCCCTCACCAGGGCAGGGCAAGGCAAGGCCTGCATGGGCAGGGTTAGGCAGGGCGAAGGCTTTTTTGCCCTGCCCTGCACATCACTATCAGCCACCC
Source organism: Rickenella mellea (assembly GCA_004355085.1). Lineage (NCBI taxonomy): Eukaryota > Fungi > Basidiomycota > Agaricomycetes > Hymenochaetales > Rickenellaceae > Rickenella > Rickenella mellea. The sequence continues at coordinate 56,416 of ML170211.1, forward strand.
ATCATCCATGTTCAGTTCGAGGACCGTGCTTGACTATGGATGGTCAACCGTCAAAAGACGCCCAGCAGAAAGATTTACATCTGTTAGCAACCCAATGCCAAAGTCATCGTCACACAAAAACTTGCTTCAAATATTGGAAAGGTCCTCCAGAACCACGCGAATGTCGGTTCGATCTGGACAGTGCACGATTCTGTCCTCAAAGTAGCTTTGATTGTGAGAGCGGTGAACTTTGTCTGCGATGCCTTGACGGAATGGTAAATGACTTCAACGCGACCATTTTGGCGGCCGTACGTTGTAACATGGACATCAAATTCATTGGGTCTGGCAACGCCGCAAAAGCTATCCTGTTTTACATCACAGACTACATCACAAAGTCTCAATTGAAAACTCATGTAGCGTTCGCCGCGCTTGAATTGGCTGTGAAAAAACTTGGAGAGTATAATCCTGCTGAAGACGAGCTTACAGTTCGTGCCAAAAAGTTACTGCAGAAATGCGCCTATGCGATGATTTCCCACCAAGAGTTGTCAGCACAACAGGTCTGTTCATATCTGATGGATTTCGAAGATCACTTTACAAGTCACTCATACGAAAACCTATATTGGACAAGTTGCGAGAAGTTCATTGACAGCGAAGATCCTAGTCCCGAATGTACTTTCAAGTCAAATAGTACGGATGAATTGCACAATGCGCAGAGTGACAGCAACGGCGAAGACATTTCCCACGCAGAACAACCACCATCCGTTGAAGAGGATAGTGATGACAGTGACACAGGCGAATTCGAAACACACGATGAAACTTCGTTAAACGATGCACTTGACAAGGTTAGAATTGCGGTGAACGGGAAAGGTGAACTTATTGCAAAGGCAAACCAAGTAATGGATTATCAGTTACGAGGTAACGAATTTGATAACATTTGCTTATGGGACTTTGTCGCGCAAGTTGAAAAATTTTCAAAAAAGGCAGACAATACTTCACATCATGGAAGTTGTACCAACGATGTGGATGGCCAGGTTCACGATGACAGCGTCGATGACAATGACGGTGAGTATGACGACTACGAATCGCCCACAACTGATTATGCTTTCTCTGAAATTAAATATGACGATGATGCATTGTCCGATCAATCCAGAATGCGACCACGCGCTCACTTCCTCCCTCAACACCTTGAGTTTGACACACATATTCTTCGAATTCGTCACCCAAACAACAGACTTGTGCCTGTTCCTATTGGTCCCTCTTTACCTCGTCGAGACCGTGCGGAACAAAGAGCAAAACATTGCCGGCTTATGCTTATTTTCTTCAAGCCTTGGCGTCATGCATCACATCTGAGATTAAATAGTGAAACATGGGCTGACGCGTTTCAAAAATTTGCTGCAACATGCGCACCTACATTTTTGACGCTGATGGACAACATGCAGATATTGCATGAGTGTAAAGATAGCCGTGATGATCATTTCGCAAAACGTCGCAGTGGAGTTCGCCAAAGATTGAATCGAGTGTCCGATGAACTATCTGGTGGTTGTCGTGGTAATATTGATGATGAGAATGGATTTGCAGAACGTGATGAGTCTGCAATTCTTGAACACTTGGATTCCATTGACGAATGCCATTCTGCGAACACCGATAATGCCATCGATACTGTCTTGGAATGTGTTCAATACATTGAGTCCTTCAATCTTTTTGACGAAAACACTCACCTTTCTAGGCCAGAAAATGAATTAAACACCAGTGATGCGTCGTCTGACTTGTCGTTACAGAACATAAAGCATGGGGATAGCAACCTGGAAGACGAATGGAAAAAGGCATATGATGAGCGTCGTGACCGATGGAAAAAAAAGACCACATCAATACCGAACATTGTCACCACTGTCAGTGACCTTCCGAACGCCTTTCAACGTTCAAATGACGGTACATGTACAGTCACGATCCAGGATGGAGAAGCCTTTCAGACTGACACGATTGATACGCAAAGTGGAAACGCATTGCGGAATCATGAACAACTTGAAGTTCAAATGACAGACAATGAAAGAAATGCCGACATTGAATCCATGATCGTCGAGTTTACGTTGAATGCAGAACAGGCTCGAGCATTTAGGATCGTTGCAGAGCACAGCACAGGTCGACGTTTATCCCCACTTCGTATGTATCTTGGCGGCGCTGGTGGCACCGGTAAATCTCGCGTCATCAATGCTTTGAAAGAATTCTTTGCTCGCAGCCGACAAGAACGAAGACTGCGTTTAACTTCATTCACTGGAGTGGCTGCGCGTAATATTTCTGGAATGACCCTACATTCTGCGTTATTGCTTAATCAGCGGGGAAAAGGCGGTTCAAAACCGAGCACACGCAGAGATTTAACTGCCATGTGGGAAGGAGTTGATTACCTTTTCATCGATGAGGTTTCCATGATTGGATGTAAACTGCTCTTGGACATTGGTCAAGCACTTTCAGAGGCGAAAGGAAATCCCGCCGACTTCGGGAGAATGAACATAATTTTTGCGGGGGATTTCGCACAGCTACCACCGATTGGCCAAAAAAAATTATATGCTGAACTTGACACTCGATCCATAGCACAGGGCGGTACGAAGAAAGGCCAAGACGACATTTTTGGCAAGCTATTGTGGCTTTCTGTGACAACCGTTGTTATTCTGACAGAAGTCATGCGCCAAAGAGGTCCAGAAAATGACCGATTTGTGGATTTGCTTGGAAGACTTCGGGAAGGAAAATGCATTGTGGCTGATCACAACACGTTACAAACTAGATTGGCTTCTCAACTTCCCCAAAATTGGTATACCGATGAATGGAAAGACGCACCAATCATTGTCACCGAGAATGCCGTCAAAGATGCCTTGAATGTCAAAGCCACCATGGCATTTGCCCATAGAACTGCACAAGAACTACATTGGTATTACGCAAAGGACACTCATCTTGGACAACCTTTAACTGATCGTCGACTGAAAGATAAACTGGAGAGACTCAACTCTGGCCGAACCAATCAAAGACCAGGAAAAATTCCACTCGTTCTTGGCATGCCCGTCTTGATCTCTCAAAACTTTGATGTCGAAGGTGGCATTGTAAATGGCAGCAAAGGTATACTCAAACAGATCCGGTATCGAATTGACGCGGATGGACATCGCCACGCCGTTTCTTGTGTTGTACACGTGGCCGACACGTCTGATGAGTCGCTGCCACATCTTCCCCAACATCACGTTGTCGTTCTTGAAGATACTACTGATTTGAAGTTCACGCATCCATTCAGTGGTAAGCAGTGTGTTATCAAACGCACCCAAATCGCTCTTTTACCTGCATTTGCTATGACTGCCCACAAGGCGCAAGGACAGACGATGTCGCGGGTTTTGGTTGATCTTCAATGTTGCCGAGGGACCGAAGCACCGTATGTCATGCTTTCACGAGTTACCTCGCTACAAGGACTAGTTATTTTACGACCTTTTTCCATAAAGAAGATATCATCCCGCCAATCTCAAGACCTCAGAAGTGAGATGCATCGATTACAATATTTACGCTTGCAAACTATTGTTGATCACGGTACTCCCACTGAGATTGCCAATGCACGCATAGAATTGTCGAAATTCGCATTCAGCACCCAGCCGAAGCACAGTGATGTCACGGACCCGAACACATTCTTGCGCCTGTTGCAAGCAAATATTGCGCAGGCCAACACTCAACCTAACAACACAATACTATGCCCAACACGCACGGCGCGTACTCGGAACGCATCCGCTGCATTTGGTGCGGAAGGTCGTTCCATTTCCAACGCGGCTCCCGCAGGCGACCGACCGTGTAAACGTCGTCGGATCCAAGGCCCATCTATGGCCAACATCCAAGCTACAATGCCTGCACCAACTCGGACTGCGCGTTCTTGTACTTCTGCACATTCATCCGCTGCACTCACAGCTCCTCGTCATACAACCACATAAGTCTCGTCACACACACCATTCGTTCATGTGACCGCACTTTCCGCAAATCCTTAACTCCGATATTTTCCGGTGATCTTCAAGTTTCATCTAGGTATGTTGGACCCCCAATTTTTCGTTATTGTTTTCATTATCAAAGCTCGTTCCTAGATTTGTCGCCTGACGATCACTTCAATCCGAACATTCCGCATGCTCCACCGCTTTCATTATTAAACCTCTCGCAACCTCCGCTCCTTCCAAGTCGTCAATTCACCATGGCCGACCTTTCCACTGAAAACCAACATCTCACTCAGGATATCATCGATCGCATCCTCGTCAAGGCAGCCGCTATGCCTCAATTCTTAGGCAACTTTGGATGCGTCAAAAACAGGGAGCTCGAACCCCGAGCCGTCAAGGATTCCTCGCCGCACCAAATTATGTACGAAATCATCGACGGGCGTGCCGTCAGGTTCACCGCATGCGTCATTGCCGAAATGGGTTGTCGTGAGGATGGAGTTAAACTTGGAGCAGCGGGTAACAGAGACGAAGGCGACGTACATATTTTATCCCTCCATTCCATATATTTTCTGATTTCTCTCTCTTCTTGCATACCCCCTGTAGATAAAGGACGGTGATTCTATTAAGATGGTCTTTGTTGGCAAAGTCGTTGGTTTGCGAACTCCACTTGCCGATCTTTGGACGGATCAGGTCGTTGGACTCATGGAAGTTGAGGACATTTTCTTCGGCGGTGAGGAAAATCGTAAGGACATTATGGCGGACAATGAGCATTACGTTCGTTATTCCAGCCTTTTTTCACATCCCTCTCTCCTCACAATGTTCGTTCATCAGCTCGTTCGCTCCTTAGTGCATGCTCCGCGTGATAGGACGTTTACAACGCATGCTCAACGTGTCCCATGGGAGTCGATCCATTTGTTCACGGAACCATTGTATACGGTAATGTACGCCAACATGTAACAAAACTTTCTGCTTCATCTCATTCCAGATTCCAAAAACTGGCAACCGAAATGTTCATCTCACCGCGCCCGTCCGTTCCGCAAGAACTGGGCCGTCTACCAGCACCACCACCGAGGCACATACAGCACCTCGTTTGTAATATTCTTACTCATCATAAACTTCACTCATGACCTTATAGCGGTGCAAATTACGTCCAATACAACTTACGAGCTTACTGAACTCCCTGACCACGTCGGTCCCCGTTTCACCGACCATGTCAAGTCGCGAGTTGTCCAATTTCATATTGAAGATGACGAAAAACATCTCGTTCGTCCCTCCCAATTTTATCAGGTATATGCACCCGGCACTATCTTCATTGCGGCGGTGTATTTCCGCAAATGGGACATGGATGACAAGTACAACAAAAATCGCAGAAATATTGTTCGTATCATCATTTCTTTTCCTTTCTCAATAACGTTCACTTCATTAACTTACGCAGACTTTTCAACTCTGCATTGAAAGCATGAAAGTTTTAGTACCATCTTCGAGACCGGCCGAGCAGCCTCCAATTCCCGCGACTTCTGACGTAGAAGTCCAACCTGTCTCGACTGCTTCGAAACATGTCCTTGACGACTTCGACATCGCCGCAGATGTCTCCGCCCACGACAGTAACAAATTCAATGTCAGTCCCGATCAGTTCAGCGACGAAATGGACGTTTCCGAAACCGCAACGTCACCTATTGCGGGGCCTTCCTCCGTCCACCCTTCCGCCACTGGTTCTGCTTCTGGTCCGTTGAAAAAGAAGGTCAAACGTAGTGCGATTTCTCCAAATTCCTTGAATCTTTCCTTATGCTTTCGCAGAGACGAAATGAATCCAATTCTGACAAGTGCGAAGCTGTATTTCTTCCACCCTCTATTGTACCACCACCATGCGCATCCCACCCAACAAAAAAGGAATGTCCGTCTCATATATTACACACACGACCGTCCCCTTTCCCACCTCTTCTTCTCTACCGAACCTGTATTCCTTGTTGACGTCCAATAACAAATTTTATCTCCCCACTTCATATTCAACATGTTCCTAATGCCTGTTCCATTCCGCTGCAATAACCACATTGATCAATTCATTCATCGCCACACCGCCTTTCCTAACCGGCTCGCACTCTGCTTCCTCGCAAAGCCATTTCTTCGCTTCACTACTCCGCTTTACGTCATTATTTTCTAATCATTACCCGCTCTAATTCATTCCGCACATGCCGAACGTCGATCTTTCGCCGCACCTCTTATTCCCTCCTTCTCGCAAATCATTAACGCAATTCTGATGTGTCAATGCATATCTCTGCATTTCTTCCCAGCTTTTCCAACCCGATCTTATTGTTCGTCGATCATTTTCCTCCGTAACCTATTCAGGACAGTCAATACTCCCGCGCACACCGTTCCTTCTACCGCCGGTCCCATCGCATTTCTTTCTTCCCGAAAACACATTTCGTGCGGCGTCACCGTGACGGTCAATCACGTCTCTCAAGCACACCCAATCCGAGTCACGCCTCAATGTTCGCTCTCCTGCGCCGGTACGAATGCACCTCTTTACCTATGCCGCCGCCGCACATACACCGTCACCGCTCTTAGAACATCAACATCGATCTCACGTGTCCTTTCTTACTACTCGCTCCATTTCGCCGGCCAATATCTCATCACCTTATCTTCTGCGCTCCACCACCCTCAATCTCGTCTCGTAATCTTTTCAGCTTCCTCTCACATGACTTGTGCGGCGTCCTCGACCTTCACTTTACATTCCAAACCTACACGGCACAAATAATGCCGCCATATCTCTGCCGACTCCTCATTCAAGCCTATATTCAATTGCGCGCCATGCAAGGCACAACGAATTGTTGCATTAATGCGGAACGTGTTGACGAAACCGGCATAGCTCATAACACACAAGTATTACATGAAGCCGCCATTTCTATTTCACACGACGAATGACCCACCTTTCTTTCACTCCGTCATAATGCGCGACACGATGCGACCTTATCACAGGTGGCACACTACGTCCGGAATCTGCACTGGCGACGTAAGCCTGTTCACTTCTCCGAATACTTCTCTTTGTGACGGTCTCAATCAAAGGGTCCCATGCTCTATGCTGAGCACGCCGTGGGCTTGCTGTTCCCAGCAACGGGACCCCACTGCCGCCGTGTGGAAGTGCCTTGCACAAAATATCGCTCCAGCTACCCATATTGCACACTAAATCTCACCACGATGCTCACCCCACCGTACGACTTCTCCATCGCATATCTTCCGACTACGACCAAAACACTGGCCCCGTACACCATCATTGCCGAGGCGAGCATGATGCTCCTCCGCAACAAATCCTTGCAAGACATGGATCCCGACACCAGGTGGTACGGAGATATTTTGGTCATGAAAGAAGACAAGGTCCACAGGAGGCTGTTTGAAAACATCGCCGAAGAAGAGATCGACGACATAGTAGCCGCCGTTATTGACATCGGAAAGGCTTAATGGTCCGCCCCCCCCCCCAAAAAAAAACCCCCCCCGTTCGGGTACGAAATTCTCTCCTTGTATTGTAGTACGAATGCCTTGTGTGTGTGCATTACTGATCTCTTTTGAAATTCGCATGCGTTTCCCTCCCGCTCTCTGAAAAATATCACTACACCGACGCCTGCCCTACATCAAATGGATAGATAATTATCACTCACGTGATGATGGTGGCTGACGGCCGCCTTCGCAACCGTCCCTTACGCGGGGGGTTGTTTTCTAAGCTCTACAAAAAATTACACATACTCTCATACATGTGAACTTCACTTTCATGTCCGAAAATTATACGCCCCTTCATTTCTCATTCGGCCATCGAAAATACTTCGTGTTATGCTCAGTTCCCACGCCACATACTCGAATCTGGCTGACGAATTTATACCATTTCCGCCCAACCGCAAACTGTGCCTTATCACTCCACTCAAGCCGTCGTCGATCATTGATACCATCCTCCGGCACATCATCTTCATAGTCCTACTACTCAATTGCGTGGCTCCATTTCTCCGCCCCATCTCCGCCATGTGTTATTGTTCGCCAATCCTTCCCACGTCGTACCTCAAGACCGTCTTCGCCAACCATTCAAATATCCTTTTTCCACGTTATCATTTCCCTCTCGCGACGCCACAATTTTTGGGCTACCGACCGTTCATCCTTCCGTCCGAACCCCATATGTCATTTTGTTCATTGTCACTTACTCAACTTCACCTCCAAACATATGACATGTATTCGCAATTCCGCAATCGAATCCCCATGTGACGGGACACTTTATAACATGTCCTTTTCGCTCACACTTTCCCCCCACGCATCCCTTTTCTTACCCTTCCAACTTTTGCCATGTTTGCACATCTCGTACGGTTCGCGCCTCCGCTATTATGGTGCTCTGATTATACTTACTGTTATGCGTATAGACTTATTCGCTCTTCCACTTCTTCGACGACGATCACCGACCTCGTTTCTCACCGAGACGTCATGAACATGATTCTTGACCATCTCAACCTTCCGGACCTCGTCGCTCTCGGCGGTGCTTCTGCACCTCTCCATGATCGCATTCGCGACCACCTACACCACCGTTTCAAAGCTTTCCTCAAAGTCTTTGTATCCGACCCCAACATGTTTATTGAACTCATGCGCGATTACGAAGCCGTTGTATCTGGTTGTCACGCGCTCGAATTCATCATGCCCTCCCCTGACGTTCCTTGGACATTGGCGGCCGCGGACCTCGACCTGTATGTTCCGTTGGGACTGGAGCAGCCCTTCATCGACTTCCTCGAAATATTTGAAGGCTACGACTGCAAGCCTCGCACCCGTCCCGCCTCCAGGAAGGATCTCGTCAGGTTGAGCATTTATCCAAACACCTTCTCCAGCATGTTCACCTTGCATCATCCGGACACAAAACGCTCCATTGATATCATAGTGTCTTGCGATGCTTCCCCCTTGTCGCCTATCTTCCAATTCCACTCCACGCCAGTCATGAATTGGATTACTGCGGATGCCGTCTGTTCCGCGTACCCTCTGTACACTTTCGCGTCCCGTGGCATCGTCAACCCGCTCGTTCTAGCGGACGACGAATACCTTCCGTCTTCCCTACGAGCCATTTACAAATACCGCAGACATCGTCACTTCGACTTCCAACTCGACCCATCGCCCTGGCTTGGATGGCACGACTGCTCGCGTCCGCTTATGTGCCCGCACTCCGTCAGATCCACCATCGATGGCGCCTGCCTATGCGTCACGTTCAATGGGGACAGCCGTTCTATGACAGGTCGTATTGTTCGCGATGACCGCAAACTTGCTTCCGATGGATTCATGTGGCGTCTGGGTGGTGATGCTTGTGCCGCAGGTACTCCAGGTTATACATCTGATCAACTTCGCTTGCATGTCACAGGATTAGCTCCCTCTTTCGTATACTAACTGGTTTCCTGCACCCTATCGTCCTCCTTCGTTTTGTTCCCACTACAATACGCTCGTTTCATCGTACTTGTATTTTTTAACCCTAAAATTTCCCTCAAAATACAATTTCCGTGACTTCTTATTTGCGATCGCATCCGCCCACATATGAACAAGAACTTCGTGATGGCTAATAATCGATAAACTTGCCGCATTGTACTGTAATCCAAAGCCTCTCTATTCAGCAGCTCACCCTACAAACATTCCAATTGAAGGTGGGTAGCGGGATTTGCCGCGTTCCTCGCGGCCTTACCATTTTTTTGCTTCCGATTCCTTTCCTTAGCTCAACCAAGACTTTCGAATGCATCCCTCCAGTCTGGCACCACTTGTTTCATCGGGGTTTGCATCCATTGAGTGTTAAACTATGAGTCGAGTGCTTCGTTTACCACGATTCCGACGGGACTCCACTATAATTTCGACTAGTACCTCTTCCTGAACGACAAGATCCAGATGGCATTATCACCTAACAGGCGTACGCCATCCAAAGCTCACTGGCTACAGGCTTCTTTTCATTATCCTCACACTTTCTTTCGAACTGTCCAAAGCTGTCGTTGCGTATCAAGGCCAGTCCGTCTCGCCGACAACGCTCGAATGGCTTTTCGGCGTTGCTATTGCCTTGGGGTGGATCGTCACTCCGTTCGACGGGTCAATCGATGGCTTATAATAACAATGCGGTTCACAATATTCAAGTTGGTACCGGCTTGGCCTGTACGAAGACGAAGGCAACACCTATCGAATGCCCTGGCTCTTCGAATTTGATTATTACAATCACATCGCAAATGGTTCGTCTATTCTTCTATCTTCCTCAGTGCTCGGTTCATCTTGACTCGCGGATTGCTCATAGGAGTTCCTATTATCGGTCTTACATTTACTCTTATCGTCATATTTATGGCAATGTTCGTTGCTTTAGTCATTTGCTTTTGGCATCTCCTCATGCCGTTCCTGAATGTTCTCGACAAGTCTGCCATTGAAGTTTTATGGAGATGTGCAGTGTATTTTGGCGCTTGGCTTATAGTCGTAGTTGTTTGGGTGATCCTTTTGCAAAAATTATTGGGTGCTGTTAGGCAAGCTTTATTCTGTAGGTTTTAGGCATATCTTAAATTTATGTACACCCTCTTACTTTATCAGAATATCGACGTAAAATAATTCCATGTTATTTGGGGATATCCGAGCTTTCGGTACCGCGAGACCGCGCTCCGGCTTGCATGTTGCCACCCCGATAGTCTTACCATTCAAAAGCCCTCCAAGGGTAGAGGGTGATGTCAATGACGTGCATAACACCAGAAATCGAGCAGTTCAACGAAAGTGCGTTAGTGTGAAAGTTTTTCGCTCCCACTGTTACGTAACTGGAACTCTGAGTCTTTCTCTTCGCGTCCACTAGGATGCCACTGGACATAATAGTGTGCAACACACCTTAACTACTGCCACTCGGTCCTCAACACGATGACATGTCAAGCAAGTACTCTACTGCGATGGTGCAACAATTGCGCAACGAGCAATTTTACAAAAATGGTTTGCAAATTATGGCGCCAGACCGCACGACTGTGCAAGGCTGCTCCAGCCTGATCTAACAAGCTTCTGAATCCTTACCGTCGTCTTCACAACCACGTTCGGTGTATCCAGAGCCGTCCTCGCGTACCTAGACCACTCAGTCATGCCTACGGCGCTGTGGTTGTTATTTGCCGTGGTTAGCGGAATTCTGTACGTCCAGTTCCCGATTTTCATTTGATTTTCGTGGGTGAGGTGTTGTTTGGCGTATGCATGTATATCTCGTACTGATGGAATATGCAGTTTTAAGTCTGTCCGGTCTCGACATTGAGGAAGACGCGGCGCCTGCTGCCACACCATGGCTTTTCCCAACAGACTATCGCTGTCCGTTAATCGCAGATCTGCTCCTTTCCTCGACCTATACTCCAACATTCATTCCATTGCGACATCCTTGAGAAGACGATCCTTACCGTACAGATCCGGTGAACAGCGAACAGAATCAAGGCGATTTTTATCCAATGTCTCCTATGAGAAACACAACCGAGCGCATGCCATGAAGACCTTTCGACCATTCGTGTACCGTTTCGGTGAGAAATATGAATCGCCACCCAGTGCCTACTTTCGTGTGATTTTCGTACGTGTTTTCGTTACCGTGAATTCATTTTGCGACATTTGACCAACAGGATTCTCCCCAGGCGAATGAAGGCGTGTGGGGCGAACCCTCTCGACACCGAAGCCTCGTATCATGCGGATAGCACAGCATGTCAGAAACACAAAGTTGCAATGTCAGACCAGATACAATGTCAGACCTGGATCTTGCTCATGCCACCCATCTGTGACCTTGTTGGACCTGATTGTACGTGCCACCAACCATGATGCAGGGTTTACGATGGCATCTTATTGTTGATATCATCAGAGCGACGCCTTGTTTCGCCACCCGCTGGTGGCATGGTTTGTGTGGCTCCGCTACTGGAGTCACCCCTGGATCTGCCACCCTGCGCCTTTACAAACTGAGTGAAAGTGTTGTAGCAAGACACCACTTCCCTTTATCGAGATACCCTCAGTCATGATCACTCGAAAGCCTCATATCACTGGTGAATTCGTACCGACACGCCGTTATCTCATTCAAAATGTCCTTCGCTGTGTTACCTCGAGCTACCTGACTCGAACGACGCGTCTGATGTTATCACTAATGTGGACGAGAACAAGATGACTCAATGGGTTAGTAGTCTCGCCGCATCGACCATAAGTTATCCAGGCTAACTTCGTTTCGGAGTAGTGGAACATCGTCGACCTAGGGAATGGAAAGCATCTCGTCATGAACCAAGGCAGTGCGAGATACGCTAGCACTGGATACAGAGCCCAGAAAGGCACCGCAGTCGTCGGTCGATCGAAACCCGAGCAGTTTAAGATCACCGAGTGCAGGGTGAAGGGGACTTGCACGTGAGTTATGAAAACCGACGGTCCGCGCGTCGTGAGATGCTAACGATCGTCGAAAGGGTCGGACCAACGGATAAACTCTCCTTTGGCCTTTCCGATGTTCAACTCGAGAATCCGGTGGGCCAGCAGTCAAGGGTTCAACTCCACGATATTCCAAACGATGAACCCAAGAAAAGCCTGTGGTACATCATACCGGTGGACTAAATCGAATGTGTAGCGAAATATATGTCAATGTTCCCAATGTTATTAAAAATATCTGAGATTGAGAAATGTTGTGACAGAAGCTCATCGTGAACAGTTGTTTGGCTTGCTACCTGCGAAGTCATGCTTCATTGTTTAACCCTAACCTATGGTTTGTTATGGAACGTAGTCGGAATCTGATTCGTTCTTCAAACTCAACCAGCACCTTGAATGCCATCCGTCTCATCCGTCAATTCCAGCCCTTGTTTTATCTCAATTCGCAGGCGTTGGGGTTGAACGATGAGTCGAATACTTCGCTTACCGCAATTCCGACGGGACTCAACCATGATTTCAAGTTCGACTAGGACATCATCGCCAACAACAACTCCCAGACGGAATTTTCACCTAACTGGTGTGCGGCATCCAAAACTTACTGGTTACAGACTTCTCTTCATTATCCTCACTCTCTCATTTGGACTGTCCAAGGCTGCCCTGGCGTACCAAGGCCAGTCTGTCTCGCCGACAACGCTCGAATGGATCTTTGGCGTTGTTATTGGATTAGCGTAGGTCACCAATCCGTTCAGTGAAGTTCGATGGCTTATATACGTGACGTTGGATACAAAAATTTCAGGTTGTATTGGCTCAGCCTTTACGAAAACGATGCCAACGCGTATCTGATGCCCTGGCTCTTCGAATTTGATTACTACAACCCCATCGCACATGGTTTGTGCTCGTCGTCGACTTTCCTTCATACTGCGTTGAATATGATTGCGTAGGGCTTCCTATTATTGGTCTTATACTCACTTTTATTGCCTTATTTGTGGCAATGCTGATCGCTCTAATCTACTGCCTTAGGGCCCGTTCGGTAACACCGGATTTCCGGGAAATTCCTGGAAATTTCCGGAATTCCCAGGATTTCCAGGGAGCTCTCGTAACTGCTGTTCGGCTGTCACAGATTTCCAGATCCATTTCCGGATATTTTCAATATTTCGGCGGAAATCCAGGAACGGCCTGGGGCTGTTTCTGGCATTTCCCGTTGCCTGGAAACGCGAGAATCATTTCCATTTTCTACATAGCGCGGAAATCGGAAGCGCTCGGGATTTCCGGAATTCGGAAATCAGCCGAACGGGCCCTTAGCTATCTCCTCCCAGTGATCCACGGTGTTAGCAAAAAGTCTACCGTTGAAGGGATATGGAGATTTTCAGCATTTTTTTGCGGTTGGATTGTCGCAGTATGTGCTTGGCTGATGCTTGTAATCGGATTGTTGGGTCCAGTTGGACGGGCTATATCCCGCAGATTTTGATCACAGCATAGATCCAGAAATGACTTTCGTATATTGATTTTTGCCCTATCAATTAGTCAGACTGACAGTTTATGACACAATGATTGGAGCACCTAGATATGTTTTAGATATATCATCGGGGCTCAATAGCTCATGGATTTGAGCAGAAGGTAGAATGAGTGGTCCCACATCTAAACCTGGCGAGAGGTCCAAACATTTAGCATACACGGGAATTTTTTTAAAGGAAACGCCGACTCTATACGAGGTTATCAATGCGGAGAATAGAGTTGAAATCAGACGGCACAGACGCTTTGAGAAGACGCCAAAACAGGAAATTTAAATTTAAAAAATGTCCTTCAAGTGACTTCGGAATCAAAAAAAAAATAGAAGTGATCGGGTCCGGATCTGGTAAGTGTTGTCGTTTTACGTCACCAGTTGGTTTTACTTCCGAGCGTTTTCTTTAGCTCAACCGAAACTTTGGGATGCAATCCCTCCAGTCTGGCACCATTTTTTCCCCGGGCTTCGCATCCATTGAGAAGCGATGAGTCGAATGCTTCGCTTACTGCGATTCCGACGGGACTCCACTACGATTTCGACTAGTACATCATTGCCAACGACAAGACGCAGATGGAATTTTCACCTAACTGGTGTGCGGCATCCAAAGCTCACAGGCTACCGACTTCTTTTCATTATCCTCACTCTGTCTTTTGGACTGTCCAGAGCTGCTCTTGCTTACCATGGCCAGTCTGTCTCGCCGACAACGCTCGAGTGGGTTTTTGGCGTTGCTATTGCCTTAGCGTCGGTCACCTCTCCGTTTGACAGACCGATCAATGGCTCATGTTACCTTTGTGTCAAGGTTTTACTGGCTTGGTCTGTACGAAGACGAAGGTAACGCGTATCGAATGTCCTGGCTCTTCGAATTTGATTATTATCACCCCATCGCATACGGTTCGTCTCCTCTATCTACCTCACTTTCTCTGAATAAAATTTGTGTAGGCGTTCCAATTATCGGTCTTACGCTCACTTTCATTGTCATACTTGTGGCAATGTCGGTTGCCTTGATCTAGTGCTATTGGTATCTGCTCCCGGTGCTCACAAATGCTAGCCACAAGTCTACCGTCGAAGCGTTAGGGAGACTTGTAGCGTTTTTCTGTGGTTGGGGTATAGCTGTAGGTGCTTGGATAATCCTTGCATTCGGATTGTTGGACCCGGTTGGACGGGCTTTATCACGCAGATTTTAATCATAGATCTAGAAATACTGTTAATGGTTTAAACACCAACCTTGACGAGTGTCCCGGTCACCCCGCCGCTCATGAATTCCACAAACAGACATCGAGCAGTTCAACGGAAGTGCGCTGTTGTGAAAAAAATCTCTCCTGATCGGACCAACAGATTACGTAACTCCAACTCGTTCTCTCCAGGTCCATGATGTACACAACGGGACGACGTGAAATGCCTTAATCACTGGCTACTCGGTCCTGCTCAAAGACTCTTAGGCAGCATTAACGGAAAATCGCAAACGATGCCACCAGACCCGCACGACCTTGGAAACAGACACAGGCTACTCCAGCCAGAACTAACAGGCTTCCGTCTGCTCACCATAGCACTCACGACCACATTCGGCGTATCCAAAGCCGTCCTCGCGTACTACGGCCATTCGGTCGTGCCTACGACGCTGGAGTTGGTGTTTGGAGTGATTGTCGGAATCGCGTGCGTATCGATCTTCTGCAAGTTCTGTTGTATCCACTTTGGTTTATGGACGCGATTACAGTCTATTTTGGCTTGGCGTTTATGAAGATGAGGCGCCTGGTGCTGTACCGTGGCTTTTTCAAACGGACTATCGGCGCCCATTAACCCGTGGTGAGCTCCTTAGAGTCCTTACCCACACGCCCCAATCCAGCTTACACACTAACTCAACCACGCATCCCAGTAATCAAGAAACTGATGTTCCTCGCATTCGTTGCAGCCGATATCTCACTCATGATCCTCTTATTGCGCTCTTTACCCTCTCTACTTCGTTCGGCGCAGAGACGAAGCAAGGACCCACACGTCGCATTGAGTATCGTCGTAGATATCTGTCGGTTGGCGGTTGTTGTTGTTGTTCTGGTCGGGGTGTGCGCCGGATGCGTGGTGGTGCTGATCCCGCTTGGGATTACGGCGTTTTTCATGATGCTGAACTAACAGGCGATGATGAAAGGACGTCAATAGAGGGTATGTTTTTTACAACTTCTATCGCGTTCTTGACAAAACAAACGCTTATAAAAGATTGAAAGGACTCCGGGATGGGCACAAGCAGGATTGCGGCGTGAAAGAAAAATGCAATTCACCTCGTAGCAGTGAGTCCTTTGCGAATATTCGAACGGTCGTCCAATGTAATTTTAACATCGTACTTTGTACAGTGACTGTCTTTCCAAGGATAAGTGGGCCGTCTATCTTTGTATCCGACACCCAAAATTAGGACATTCTAAGAATACCCTCGTCAAGGCATAAATAGCTCCTCTCCTCTCCGATCGCAGACTCGGCTAATCATTCATCCTCGAACACTAAAGAAGAATCCTCAAGCGCTCCACCTTCACCCTTCTCGATTTTCAACCTTCTTCGAGGCAGTGCGCCCCATCGGAAGTCCAATACAACTCGGTGGTCAGTGGGGCATGCTCGCCACCCTCACCTGCACAGATCAGATGAGCTCCTCAAGCCGACTCGATCGAGCACGAGGAAAGGCTTAAGGACGAGCGGAACAGTATTGAATTAGGATTTGGAGGTTAGAGTGGTTTTTTTTCCATGTGAAGAAAGGTACTCTTCGGCCGCCGTGCTATCGTCCTTGCTTCCCTCGCTCAGTCCTAGCCCGGGTGATCATGATCAGCCTCCCAGCCTCCCAGTGTACTCGGTGTGTGCTCCCAGCGTGCACGCCTCGGATCAGCTGACGAATGTGGGAGAGCTAGAGCCAGAGGTGCGATTGGAGTAAACAGTATTTTTACATTGGTGGAACGGTTGTGATCATGATCGGAGGGGCTGTTATCAGATAGCGGGAGCGTTGAGCATGAGTGCGTTTCATCCGATTTTGGCATCGAGAGCAGCCGTTCGATCGAGGACTGTATTCAATACACTAGCATATTCGAGTTGATCATTGGTGGGTTGTGGTGCAGCACGCATCTCAATGACTTGATGAATACAGTAGACAGGCAATTGAACACACATCAGGTCAAGGTACCACTAAGTGCTGGCACGAGGAACGCCCACGAGAACACCATACCATTCCCAACGTTTAACTTCCCAAGTATCGAAGTGTGTTCGAGCCCAAAATCGACCAGATGGCGCGCGATAGTGCAGAAACGGCCCACATTTCGACGAATCGAGAAAGATCTTCGACGTGGGATAGACTCCGAGATCGATATGGCGTATATATTTACAGCATTGCAGCATGAGCGGATGAGCGGATGAGCTGGGATGTGATCACGACCTTTTGACGTGGGAGACGGACTGAATTATAATAGTCTGGCTTCTCGTTCAAGCTTCCGCCCACCACACGCTTTGAGGCATTATAGATAGGCCAAGGTGTCCAAGACAAGGGTGCAGTTAGAACTCTAACAGCGCTAGCAATTGTCTGAACTCGAGATCTATAGAGCGCATGCATGACCGAGGACGTGTGCAAGGAAAAGTCTCAGGCGGGTCACGGTGGTCCAAGGTGCATCATGCCGATACTTCAGTGAGTGAGTAAAAAAGTGTTTCCCTTCCCAAACTCCCATCATCACGCTCACGTCCAGACTTGAGTCTTGAGATCAGTTGGATACACGGCACGCCGGCCAACCAGGACGCTGCAATTCGCGCCGACAGACACGCGATTTAGGTCAAGTTGCCTGGGCGGGTTGGTTACTTCTTCAAGAGCGGCAGCCTACCTACATCCATCAACATACTTGTGGCGACCACGAGGACACCGTTCTAGTGCTAACAAACGCCAGTATAAAACCCCACTCTCACTGTCATCCTGATCAACGCACCAACGGACAACTGGTCATCGCCCAACCAACTCCACATTATTCCGAGTCCGCGCCTCCGCACACCTCAACAGTCGCACTTGCCTTCTGTGGCCCACCACCTCCGAAATTCGAGCTGATCGTCCCAGATCGTTCTGCCTCCCCACTAACTAGTACTTCGCTCATTCAAGACGTCATCTCTCCACGCACCCCGCACTTCCCCACACCAACAGTCGGGGTATATATTTGGGCAGACGGGTACATAAGTGGCGCACGCGGCGAGGAGACAGAAATCGTTTCAGGAATTCATTCGTTCAAGTTTTGCTCTAAGTATTATTTCTACTACGAAGACGAGGACAAGGAGGAACAGGAAATACTATGGTCATAGCGACGCCGTTTGTGGATTGTTATGCGTCGGGGTCGAGGAGTGCAATCGAGACGTTGCCTCCGGAATTGGTCGTGTGTTTCTTGAGCAGGCTGGATTGGAGGTCCGTGGTCATATCTACCGGAGTGAGTCTTCTGCTTCGTCTCTTTGTTTCTCTTTTGTCCGTATGTTGTATGTCGGGAGGCGTCGAAGACGTCCCAGACAGCGTCGCCGCGTGAGAGCGCCGCCCAAACGACTATGCCGTCATTTGTCCACTTACCAATTCTTTGAGAGCCATGGGCGCTCCGGGGTTCACTCTCGTTTTCCTTCCTTTTTGTTTGCAAGGATTGGTAGCTTACAAGTATTCGTTCACGATAACAGGTGTGCCGGACATGGCGAATCATAATCCAGACCTCCACTCTCCTACAATACATAATCGAGCTCGGCGCAGACGGGCTTATCGACCCCTCCCTCCCCACTTCCTCCTCTCTATCCCCACCTTCCTTTCCTTCCCTACCATCCCATTCCTCTCTATCCGCACCAACACCAACACCAACACCACCACCAACACCTCTCCCGCTCTCGCACAAACTCCACCACCTCCTCGCCCGGCGCGCAAACTGGCACACCCTCTCCTTCGCGCGCAAGATCACGGTCCCGACGCCGGGGGAGTGCCAGGCGTACGAGCTCGTCGGCGGCGTGTTCGCGAAGGCGATGGGCGCGGAGGGCGTGTGGGGCGATGTCGGCGGCGCGCGGAGGGTCGGGTTCGTTAGGTTGCCTGGGGCGCGTGTTGGTGTTGCTGGTATTGGCAATAGCACTGTTAAAGCTGGCAATGGTGGGGTTGGGGAGACAGGTGGGAGAGATGGAGGAAGGAGAGATGGGTATGGGGAAGAGGGCGGAGAAGCGGGAGAGGCGGAATCGATGATTAGAGAAGACGTAGGCTTCGGATTACGCGACTTCGCGATCGACCCAACGCAGGACCTCATCGCCTTCGTCGAGCGGCCCTCTTTCCAGCTCCTGTACGTCCCCATCCTTCCTCCCCTCCTTCCTCCCCCCACCTTTTTCTACCTTTCTTCTCCAACCAACCCCCTAACTCCTTAACTCAACAGCCCCCCCTCGCCCACACCAACATGGACCGTCCGGCTGAACCTCCTCACCATCTCCACACACACCCCGCACCCGCTCGCCGCTCACGTATCGCTCACCTACGGGCTCGAGGAGCCTTTCTCCGGGAGCATCATCCAGATCTGCGACGACGTCGTGGCGCTGTTTTTTTGGGTCAATGGCGTGCCGAGGTTGTTGATTTGGGAGTGGAGGAGGGGTGTGTTGGTTGTTGTGAGTACTGTTTTAGTTTGATTTTTCCACTGCGTTTCTGCGTGTTCTATTTGTGTTGTATATTTATATTTCCTGAGCTGACAATATTTTGCCTTATAGGAACGAACAGACCCAGACGAACACAGATACATCGACGACTTCTCCCTCCTCTCGCCGCGCGTGTACATGCTCACATGTCGATTCCCGCATGGCGCGCTCCAAATTCACTCCTTCTCCACCACCACCACCACCTCACCTTCTGACGACAAAGGCAAAGGCAACGACGCAAATACCACTCCACGGACTCCGCGGTTCTCGTCATCGTCGTCAACACCATCTCGCACCTCATCGCCAGACGAGGAATCCTTCACAGCTCGGTCTCCCGTCTCTCCACCCCTCACTTCGCCACAATCCCCCTTTATACCACCGACCCTCAAACCCAAGCCCAAACTCAATCCCCCTCGCAAAAGGGCGGCGAAATACACATCCCTCCTCCTCCCACCCCTCTGCCCACACACAGTCTACAGCGAGTTCACATCGCACACGGCGCCGTTCACGAAGGGCGTGCCGAGGGGCGCGACGTGGGGCACGAGCGAGGAGGTGAGGATGCATGTGTTGCATGTTAGTGTTTCTGGGGTTGGTGTGGGTGCTGGTGCAGGGATGGGCGCGATGGGTGTTGGTGAGATGGGTGCAGGAGGAGGTGTGATGGGAGGAGGAGGAGGGGTGGCCGCGGCGGTTGGACCAGCAGGAATGGGAATTATCCCTCCGCCTCCTCCGCCTGGTTCGCCAGTGTCACCGACGGTGGCGGCACCCGGCGACGGCGGAGATGAAGAAAATCATATAGACGGGCAGCCTGAGGAAGACGCGAACCCACCACCATTACTTGTCCACGGACCAACTCACGCGAATGCGAACCTAAACGCAGACGTAAACATAAACGCGCATCCGCCGCCAATCCCAGTGCAAGTCCACCCAGTACCGTTCGGCGGCCCCTTGGGCGCACCAGCCCATGCCAACACAAACGCAAACGCCGGCACAAACGTCAACGTTGGTCCACAAGTCAATATAGGCGGGAACGCGCAAATCGGCATGGGTATGGGTATGGGACTTGGCGCTGGCGCCGGTTTCGGTGGTGGTGGTGCGATTGGCGGTATGGCTGGTATGGCTGGCGTCGGTTTAGGTGGTGGAATCGGTGCAATGGGTGCGCTGGGAGAAGGAGGGACGGAGGCGACGTATACCGTCGTTGTGAGGAATAAGACGCTTTTGGAGTATGCGCCTCCCCTTTGTGATGATGTCGACGATAGGGAAGTGAGTGGCGAGGAGGACGGGCGGGAGTCGAGTGGTGGGAATAGGAGATGGAAGGGGAAGGGGAAGGGGAAGGGAAAGGCGAAGGAGGCGAAAGGGGGAAGAGTGGTGCCTTGGCAGGAGTGGGGACCGAAGAACTCGAGGTGGTTGAATGAACGACATCGGTTTGCGTGGTTAAGGTTCGTGTTAACCTTTTCTTCGTCTTTTCTCTTACTTCCCAGTCATTTTTATCCACCTTTCTGTCTTGTACGATAACTGATCCATCAAACGACGCAGATACGTCCACGGCGCGCGTTTCGTCCGCGCGAAATTGGGACCATGGCCAAGCATCAAATGTCGAATGGAAGTCCTGGACTTCAATGTCCACCCAAAGCGTTCCGGCGACTCCTTCACGGCACCCATATCACCATCTAAACGAATGATTTCATCCAAGTCCTCGCCTCCACCACCACCTCCGTCCATGTTTACATCGCGCACCAGGATGTCTTTGTCCCCTAGCCGCACCTCGGCATCCACTAGCCGCGCATCTCCCTCGCCCAGTCGCACGCCATCTCCAGACTCCCCTGTTTCCGATGTCCAATACGTCTCCTCAGCTTCCGTCATTGTTGAGCCACGTCTCTTCCAGAACCCTATCATTACCGGTCTTCCATACCGCGCGACGACGCGGCGTGAGGAAGTGAGTTATAGTGGTTTCATGGTTGACGGCGAGAGAGTTCTTGGGTTGTCGGTGAGTTCACCAAATATAGACTGCGGAAAAGTTATGGGTGTTGATTACTTGAATTCAACAGGCAACGTCGTTTGCGAATAGTGACATGAGGGAGATCGACGTGTTCACATTTTAGTCGATTGGTTGATTATTATTTAGGGAAGACGAGAGGTGGAGATGGGATCGAGGCTACTTGTTTGCATACCATGGGTGTCGTCATCCGAAATAGTGATTCATGGTCGTCAATAGCAAGTACGATTGGAGCAGTGTCTCCTTTTCAGTTATCAGTCGAGGAAACCCTTCAAGATGATGCTGCACCGAATTTTCGGATCGACGCGGAATGTGATAATCGATGGTGATATTTGTGGGATTGACCAAAAACTGCCAAACGCGATTCGTCCAGATTCCTTCGGGAACTCCACCCCTCGCAGTTTCAAATGATTAGACGAAAACCAGAGAACGCGAGATAACTATCACGACGAGAGGCATCACGGCCATGCCAAAGCCGATTATGGATGCCATCTGTACCAAGAAGGCAGAGATTATGCGAACGCTTCCGACAAAATCCGATACTTCTGGATCGCGAACGGCGTCCCTTTGCCACCTAAAGACTGGGGGTTGAATACGTATTATGAGGGTCGCGAACGCAATGTCCGCTATGACAAAAATGGCGAATTTGAGTAGTCGGAGTTTGGGTTGGTTAAGAGCTATGGATTTTTTGAAAGTTGTGTGGAAAATCATTTTGTTAGTCACGAAATCTTTTCGAGACGTGGCGTGAAGAAACTGACCTCTAGGTAGTGTAATCCAGTAGTCAATTTGAAAGAGCCATGGTATGCTTTCCGGTGAGTCTGCTTCATACGCCCCAAGCCAGTAAAGCCTACAACCCAACACACACTATCAGAACACTGGCATGGAATATGGCATATGCAAGGAGGAATTAATTTGGAGTGACGTACCCAATACCAATAACCACACCAAACACCCACTCGAGCGTCGTTGGCGTGACGGATTGGCCTTTGTACGCGAGGGCCGCTTTCGAAAGACCGAAAGTTAAAGTGAGGAAAACGGTGAGGAGTCGGTAGCCGGTGACTGCTGGGTGTCGCACTGGATGTGATCGTCCAAGCTCATGTGGGTCCGAGTCCATGGAATGGATCTGTTTTGAATCGAGAGCAGGACTGGCTTGGAAGGACGGACTGGAGGGTGGTTACTACCAGCGAAGCTAACGTCCTTCCAATCGTCAGTGCGTTTATGTTAAGCCGTCAAATTTTCAGGCTATCCATCTCAGTCGCAGAAATTAGAGTCGTCAGCGCGTCAGAAGAGGTCAAAGTCTGTGGATGAGTATCGATGAAGGACCCCGGCGTACCCGCCTAGTAGGTCGGATCCTTAAACGTAATATTTCCGTACGCCCAAATCGCAATGCTTCAATGCTGGAAGTGTGTAGAATTGCATGAGGGGTCCTAATTTCGCCAGGCATACTGTTGAAGTAAGTACAAACCGTGTAGGCTGCGGTGAAAGTGCGACACTTCGGTAGTTCGTGTTTTGGGGGGTCCAGCTGGGTGGTGTTTCCGTACGCCAAACCGATCCGACATATTAGCCGATATGCCGGGGTCCTATCGATGAATGTCAACCGTGATGACGTCACATTGTGACAAAGTTTTTTTCATTCTTTTTACTGTAGCCTCCAATTCTGCCTCCACCGTCATCTGGTTCAAACAACCAATTTCCAACAAAACAGTGGGGAGCGAAAGGTGACTCTCCTGCATCTTTGTTTCTGGATTCCCTTAAATTTTGACGCTTTTGTCCTGGCATAATGTTGACCTAATCTTGTCACCGGACACCTTCCAGTGCATTCACTCTCGCTTCCAATTTTCATCGCTAATTCATTTCATGAACGTCATTAGCAGTCTGGAACATTCATTTAAATAGTTCCGTACTTGAAGAATGCGACTTGAATTATCACAAACTCAAACGAGGTTCTGAAAAATTATCTTCAGAAAAGAAAATACGATCAAGTTATTGTACTCTGGCGAGAGCTCAACCAGTCCTCCAAGTTTATTACAAGGAAGACGAGCAAAGCGAGGACCGGCACCACAACAGCGACAATAAAGCCACACACCAAAACCAAGCCAATGTAATAAGCAAAGCAAAATCGAAAAACGCCAACGTAGTCTGATTCGTCAAGTTCCGGGTGGAAATCCCTCAGCGCCCACTGGGTTAGAGAGGGTAAAGCCCGCGTGACTGAATATGCGAACAGGATGTCGGCTATGATGAACGTGGACAACTTGAAGGGGTGTCGAAGGGCTGTTTTCATTGAAATTGAGAATATGACATCCATAAGAATGGGAGACGGACCTCAACGCATTAATTTGCGGGGCACAAGTCGATTCAGCGGGCGACCGTAGTCTGTGTCGAAGAGCCAAGTTAAGCAGCCGGGTGAGTCTTCCTCATAAGCCCCGAGCCAAAACATTCTGTAAAACCTGAATGTCAATATTTCCGTGTCAACATTGGAGCCCCAACTCATAAGTAGCAACGAAAGGGCCAAAGCTTATAAATAGAAGAAGGAAGGCGTACCAACCCGATGCCAATAAATACACCTGATATCCATTCAAGGGTTGTGGGCACCGCAGACTGGCCTTGACACGCGAGCAACGCTTTCGATGTGCCAAACGTGAAGATAAGTGTGGTGAGGAGGAGACGGTGGCCCGTAAGTTTTGGATGGCGCATTCGACGTGATCGCCCGAGCCCATGTGGGTCAGCATCCATCAAATTGATTGGATGAAAATAAAATAAAAGTTGTAGCGCGAAGTTGAGTGGGTGAAGTTGGTGTCGACCGAAAGCGAGTGATGTTGCAAGCTCGTTCAAATGACCAATATGGTATAGGGTATACCAAGAATTATGAAGAGAAACTTGGTCACACCCGACTCCTCAGAAATTCGAGCTGTTGTGCAACTACGTAAATGGTTTAAGTGCAAGTTGAAGGTCCGCTACTATTAGGCGCCGCAACACGTTGGGTCACACTGTGACATGACGCGTGTTGCGTCCCTTTCAAGTTCACCATCAGCGGATTCACTAATACCACTACCAATATAGTCTACCGCGACTTGAACGAAATGGCTCCGGCGTTGAAATAGATAAGAAAACTCAAGAGTCTTGCACGCTACCGCAATTCTACAGTTATCGAGTACAGCCACCACTGCAGTTGTCCGAAAACTGTGCGGCTCGACATCGCGATATTCGAGTACGCATGAATATGATACTAAAGGGCTTTGTCGACATTTATGCTTCTTGGACAAGCAATTATTACAAGATGGCAACCGGGTCTCCGAACACCTCATGAATCACACCACGAATGGTGGTTGGATCAGGAGCGGGCGATGGCCGCCGTCGATCACAGTGTAAGCAATCGAATTGGTGTGGCTTATAGAAGTTGTCGCAGGATGTGCAGCACCATGACTGTTTTTGACTATCCGTCGCAACCCCTCTCAGCATCATCGGCCGTTCCCGAGCGTCCGCAATCTTGGGCGAGAATTCGAAGCCCAGTAACTTCATTTCATCGGGGGTCAGAGGGCTTTGTCGAATCGCCGGCTTCCCGTATGTTGCGCAAGCCCACTCTTTGATGTCATATTCTTGGATAAGTGTTATCTTTTCAACCTCGTCCATGCGTTGTTTGTCAATTTCTTCAATTGCAAGTCGGCGAATGCTTTCGAAGCACCACTTATCCGCGAATTTGAGAACGGCGAGCCATTCGAAAAGCCACAGCACTGATTTTGCACCCTTTCGTGGCCTAATTTTCAACTGAACAGGAACGTAAATATTAAGTGCCGTGCTCACTTGGGAACCAAAACTTTCAGAAATCTTCAAAGTCAAATACTGTCGTGTCCGCAAGATAGGTCGGATGTTGTTCGCAAGTTCCCCCTTCCGCACCCGCCTGTGCTACGGCATACATTCCTTGAAACACTTCTGATTGTTCATGACGTGGAAGCTTAAACAGACAATTCTCAACCTAAGCACAGATTTATCAGTAACACTTCCGTCGAGATGTGGTATCCATATTCACCCGAAAAATGATAAACGAAAAAAGTACTGGTCGTGTCGGACGACTTCTGGCTCTTCCGTCAGACCACTACTAGTATGCGAAATCCATTTCCTAAAATATGGATCTCGCCCGTTCATAGGTAGTGGAAAGGCGGTCCAGTCAACTCACCCGTAGTATGATGACTGTTGGTGTGGTGTGTACGGGTGTCGTATAAAACAATACAGTAGTGCTGGTACTGGTCGATTTATACGTCGCGGCACACCGCATGGTTGCCACGTGCTGCGTACTGGCCAACTTAGAGATATTCTTACGTGTTGTTGGTATGCTGCTAGATTACATATCACGTTTTAAGCGCCAGACCATACCACATCGATGTTTGTGGGCAATATTAATGCCATATATCCCCTGGCGCTTATGCTGTGATATGTGGTCCAAAAGCATGTACTTGCTTCACACGTGGAGACAGTGCGGGGAAACAAAGTAGTTGAAATACCGATCCTTTCTTCTCCTCTACCATCATTGGTACTCACCTACGGCGCTGCGTGGTTCCATCGCAAACAGACAAATAATCATTACTTCGAGTGAGTTGAATGAACTCTTCTCCTTGAACACGCTACAGTATATCCCCAGATTTCAGCAAATGGATTCACCACACGGTGTGGCAGAAGAGTCGAGCGTGGTGCGACACGAACAGTACTATTTTTCATTTATCGTTTTTCGAGTGAGTATGGACCTCACATCTTATTGTATTGTGTTTATCTCTGTGCTACTTAGATCGAAAATTGCTTGTTTAAACTTCCGCGTCACTTCGTTGAACAATCGGAAGTATTTCAAGGAATGTGTGACGTAGCACAGGCGGATACGGAGGAAGGAACCTGCGACCAACGTCCGATCCACCTTGCACAAACGAAATGGAAAGATTTTGAAGCTTTCCTCAAAGTTGCGCTACCAACGTCAGTCCGACACTCCTAATATGTATGTTTCTGACTTAGCTTGCAACCCTAGGACGGAAGGGGGCGCACATAATGACACCACGCTGTCATGCGAAGAATGGCTGGCCGTTCTTGAATTGGCACACAAATACAATTTCAAAAACACTCGCCAACTTGCCATTACAGCGCTCAATAATCATCCCATGGAGGAGATTAAAAAGATCACGATCATCAAAAAATATGAAATCGAAGAGTGGGCTAGCGCAGCATACGAGAAGTTGATGGTTAGAGACTGCTCTCTGACGCATGATGAGATGGAGCTACTTGGCTTGAAACTCTCGTCCAAAATGGCAGATGCCCGCGAAAAGTTCATGATGCTGAGGGGAGCCGCGATCATGAGGAGTGGTCAGTCCCAATATTGGTACTGCGAATATTCAGGCTGCAAAAAGGGCCCTCAAAATCTGCAGCAATTCGCCTGCCCACACTGCAATCAAAACAGGTCAACGCTCCCCAGGACCCCCACAGATCAAACGGCCATTCGTGAGGTGATACGCGTGGTGTTTGGTGATCCAGTTACCATCTTGTAGAATTCACGGCGTTTGTTAAGAAATATGAAATCTGCCAAAGTCTCTGTGAAAATATCCTGGGGGCAAGTTTCTGCGTGACGTGCTGAATTATGATCCTGCGTGCTTCCACTTGCACCGGGCTCTGTACTGTGTATATATCAGTGCACAATCATTGTACAATTGCGACTGACCAAGGTTCCTGAATTCCCGGATACTACACTTTTGAGTGATCAGAGCTGCACATGGAGCAAGTGACTCCCAGAGAGTCGGGAGTTGGTTAGTGTGCAAAGGTGACAGTGTGCGACGGTTCTTGATAGTCCGTGAACAAGAAGGCTTATGAATTCCAGGTCGATCATATCGACAACGAGCGACCATCCATGATCCTGAGTCTTTTACATACCGCCCTTGTCTCAGGACATTCCGTTCGCGCGTCATAGTCATGCCATTTGTATTCTTCCTCAGTTAAAATGCAGCCATTCGTGCGCGTCGATTAAAGGGGGGAATGGATATCATGCTTGTCGGTAAATTGACGGGAGCGACGGATCAACGAAGTAACCAATAGAACATTGATCTGATACTTCGGTCTGACTGAAATGTGGAACTTTGCGGAATAAATAAATATACCAGAACACTCCTATCCAAGACCACAATCAGCATGGAGCTCCGACGTCAATTCAACATACAATCCTACCACGAACGCCTAGGCACGTTCAAACGCCATCCTCGCCCTCTCCATCGCCAAAAACGTATCATGGTCACAGGTCCACCACGTAACATCCCACAAAACGCGCCTCGAAGCTTGCAACCACCTCGGCGCCTCTCCCTCTCCTCCTCCTCCTCCACCACCACCACCACTACCATTACGATGTCATGTTTCAAAACAGCCAACATCCGCTCCAACAAAGCCGATAGCGTGAAAATCTGGAATATGATCGACGCCCAGTACGAGGAAGGGAATTCGCCCGAATTTTGGCGGAAGGTGGTGGATGTGTAGGGTTTGAGAGGTTATACATGTTATGCAGGAGGGTGGGGGGCGTGTTCTGTGAGGTGGTACGTCAATTGGAGTGCTAACCTTACGTGCTGTCGAGTGTGAACCAAAGTACCGCGCGGATGGATGACCGCTTGAAGGTGCGAGGAGCTTGAAGGTTTGTATCGTCTCAGCTTCACCTTTCTCGTCTTTACTATCGCCAGTATCTTCGTTAGCATCCGGAGTGAGACCAGAACCAGAGTCAGGAGGTTCGGACGACCGCCAGAGCCAGACCAAGAGTGGGGGTAAGAATACGAAGGGAGGACACGCGCAGTAAGGGCGACCATCTTGACGAGCCGCCTCCTTCTGTGGCGAATACTTCGGTGTAATGAATGTGATGTGCCCGGCCGTCATGGGGTCTCCGCATTCTTTTCCGCTGTTTTCAACTTCATGTACTCCCCAACCATAACCCTCGGCTCAACATACGACACACCATGCCACTCAAACGTCAACTCCAAGCCTCTCACGAGTACTCAGCCTGCTCGATGATCGATAGGTTTGACGAAATGCCAGCCGAAGTTTGGAGGTAAGCACCAAAACTGTCTGCTGACTAAGCCGCGTGCAACTTGATTCACCACTCCGAACACAACTACAAGTGATTTGAATAAACCACTTCTTCGGCAATCCGTAAACACACTACATATACAGACTGAAGCAAATGGAATCGCATAGCAACGTTGCAGAAGAACTGGAAGTCGTGCGACACGAGCAATACTACTTTTCGTTAATCACTTTTCGGGTGAATACAGATGCCGCATCTTGGTGAACAATATGCTGATAACTGAGCCATGCTTACTCGAGTAGGTTGAGAATTGCCTGTTTAAACTTCCACGTCATTTTGTTGAGCAATCGGAAGTTTTTCAAGGAATGTATGCGGTGGCACAGGCGGATACAAAGGAAGGAACTTGCGACGAACATCCAATCTATCTTCCACAAACGTCACGTAAAGACTTTGAAGCTTTCTTAAAAGTTGCAATTCCTACGTGGGTATGGTTCCCCAATATTTATGTTTCTAATTTAGCTAGCAAATCTAGGTCCGAAGGAGGCCCACGCAAGGCGCTGCCATGTGAAGATTGGCAGGCTGTTCTCGAATTGGCACACAAGTGGGACTTCAAAAACACTCGTCAGCTTGCGATTGAAGCACTCGATAATCTTTCAATGGACCTGGTTGAAAAGATCACCGTCATCCAGAAATACGATATCAAAGATTGGGCTTGCGCGGCGTACGAGACATTGGTGGCTAGGGAGGAAGCTCTGACGGCAAAGGAGATGAAGTCCCTTGGTTTCGAATTCACATCCAAAATGGCTGAAGCCCGCGAAAAGTTGATGAAGAAGAAGATTAACGAATCTGGAAACGCTTTATCCCAGTGGTATTGCTCCCCGTGCGGCTTTCACAATTATTCGCGGGACTCGTGCGAAGACTGTGGCCTATCCAAGCCATCCATCGACGAGCTAACGGTCATTCGTGGTGTAATTCATGAGGTGTTCGGAGACCCAATTTGCATCTTGTAGTGTACCTGTTTGTGACGAAATATGAACACGACGAAAGCCTTCAAAGCCGTGACTCGTTGTGCGCGTCAAATTGGGGACAGATTCTCTGAATGTTTGTATAAAAGATGGGATCGAGGGAGTGATCCCAGGCTACAGACACTGATGGGTACCCTCATGTTTGAAGGTATGAGAGCTGGTCCAAAATTCGAAGGATAAATGACTCAGAATGATCCTATCCAACACCATTATCAGTGCGCAGTTCCGAGTTCATATAAACACACAATCCTACCACCATCGCATCCATAGATAAGTTCGTTCAAACACCATCCTCACCCTCTCCATCTCCAAAAACCCGTCTCCACCAAAAGTCATGAGTCCACCACATTTCATCCCATAACACGCGTCTTGAAGCCAGCAACCACCTCAGCGCCTCTCCGTCTCCTCAGCCATCACCATCACCGCCGTCGCAAGGATGTTTCAAAATAGCAAAACCCTCCCGAGCAACGCCGAAAGAATAAATATCGGGAATGAGATCGACACCTTGGTGATGACGAAGAGAGTGCGCTCGATTTTTTGGGCGGAGTGATACGATGTGTGGGGCGAGATGCCATTTGGGATGGTGGGAGAGCGTGTTCTGTGGAATTGGGCGAGTTAATTAGAGGGAAAACAGTAAGTAAATGAGAGGAGACGAACCTCGCGCGCCGTCGAGTATGATCTTGAGGTATCGAGCGGATGGACGGCCTGGTGTAGCGCGCGTTCGCTAGGAAGGTGAGATGAGCGTGAATGCTTGTATCGTCCTTACCTGCCCGTCCTCGGCTTATCCACATGAGTGGCCAGGGATTGCGCCATCATGGGGGTTCGGAATTACCCACAGAGTCAGAGTCAGAGTCAGAGGAGGACACGCGCGGTAACGGCAGCCATCTGGTATGACGAGCCACCTCCTGCTGTTGCGAGTACTATGGCGAAGTCTTCTGGTGTGGTGAGGCACTACATTACTGCGCGTTTGCCCGTCGATGGGTCTTCCACGCCGTCCACTCCCCCTCTTCCACCTTCCTTACCACCATCATACTCCCCAACGTCCGCAATCGACAACTCGCAAACCGCGGCTGGACATACCGCACAATCGAAAGCCAATCCAGCGTTCCTTTGTTGGACACGAAAGTGACGAAGCTCAGGCCGAAGACTGCTGACCAAGCCACCGGCAGCACGGAATATGCCGACACGTCTTGACACCGCCTCGGCGCTTAATAGTGTAATCTGAATCACTTCTCTGGCACTCCGTGAACACGATATATGTCTGGACTTCAGCAAATGGATTCGTATCATGGCGTTTCGGAAAAACTGGACCTGGACGTGGTGAGACACGGCCAGTACTATTTTTCACTTATCACTTTTCAGGTGAATATTAAAATGGATGTTACACTTGATGGAAGTATTGCTGATAGACTTCGTTACCAAGGTCGAGAATTGTTTGTTCAAACTTCCGCGTCATTTCTTTGAGCAATCGGACGTGTTTCAAGGAATGTACACTATAGCGCAAGCGGATACAGATGAAGGAACTTGCGATCAACACCCGATCTATCTTGCACTCACAAAGCGTGAAGACTTCGAAGCCTTCCTAAAAGTTGCGCTTCCAATGTGAGTACGGCTATCCCAG
This sequence comes from Rickenella mellea, assembly GCA_004355085.1. Lineage (NCBI taxonomy): Eukaryota > Fungi > Basidiomycota > Agaricomycetes > Hymenochaetales > Rickenellaceae > Rickenella > Rickenella mellea. Next base: position 87,543 of record ML170211.1, read on the forward strand.
TATTTATGCTCATACTCAGTTGGTTACCAGGCCATCAGGTGTCCCAAACTGTGCTGTCACTGCAAGAATGGCTCGGTGTTCTGGAATTGGCGCACAAGTGGGAATTCAAGAACGTTCGCCAAACTGCGATTGAAACACTCGACAAACATCCCCTGGACGTGGTTCAGAAGATCAAACTCATCCAGAAATACGAAATAAAGGAGTGGACTTACGCAGCATATAAGACGATGTTGGTTAGAGAGTCTGCCCTGACGGCCCATGAGATGAAGTCACTTGGTTTCGAATTCTCGTCCAAAATTGCTGATGCCCGCGAAAAGTTGATGAAGAAGAAGATTAATGACGCTGCTAGAGGAAATAATTCATCCAACTGGTACTGTTCCTCATGCGGCGGGACCAATCATTTAGGTTACTCCGAATGTCAATACCTTGACTGTCGCCAACCCAAGCCATCCACCGACGATCCAAACGTCATTCATGGGGTGATTCACGAGGTGTTCGGAGACCCAATTTGGATCTTGTAGTGTATCCGTTTGTGATGAAATATGAACAAGACGAAAGCCTTCAAAGCCATTCGTACTGTAATATGTGAGATGTTCTGTGACCCAGTTGCCATCCTGTAGAATACCCACTTGTTCGCGTTCCAAGGTCGATAGTGTCAAATTACTGAAGATGTTTTTGCGTTTTTCATTGCCACATCCGGTTCCCTGCGAATGAATGCATGATTGTCATTTCGATCGTATCGACCACAACAACGAACGAACGCGACCATCCATGATCCCCATGTCCGCCATACCGTAATTGGGAGAGCATCTTCCGTTCTGTCAGGGCTGTATATATTCCCGGTCGGTTTCTCCCTCAGAGCAAACGCAGAATTAAGTTGACAGGAGGGGTATTATGCAGGGATGGTGTAAATTGATGCGGTAAGTTGGTCGATGAAGGCACGATAGGTATTGACAGCCGAAACGCTCGAAGAAATGTGAGGGTGACCATAAATCCCAACTGAGGCACACCTTCATCAGCGTGATGAATTGAACGACGAGGCATTATAATAATAAATCATTTAGAACGCTTTCATCTAATATCACAGTCAGCACGCAAATTTACGCATAAAAGAACCAAAAATTCCGTAAAAGGGAACGAACGCGGAAACGTGGAAACTGACCTAAAGCGCCTCCAATCTCCCTTTCAAACACCATCCTCACCCTCTCCATCCCCAAACACTCGCCTCCAACCATGATCATAAGTCCACCACATAACGTCCCACAAAATGCGTCTTGAAGCTTGCAACCATCTCGGCGCCTCTCCCTCCCCTCCTCCTCCTCCACCACCTCCACCACCTCGATGTTTCCACATAGCCAACAACCGTCCTAACAAAGCCGAAAGCATAAATATCGGGAATATAGTCGGCGCCCAGGTTACGAGGAAGAGAACACGGCCGATTTTTTGGCGGATGGAGTGCGCTGTGTAGGGTTTGAGAGTGGTGATGTATGTTATATAGGACGGTGGGAGGGCGTGTTCTGTTAGGTGGTATGTTAATTGGGGGGAAAATAATAAGTAAAGGAGAGGAAACGAACCTCGCGCGCCGTCGAGTATGATCTTGAGGTATCGAGCGGACGGTCGACCTGGTGTAGCGCGTGTTCGCTCGGAAGGTGCGAGGAGCGTAAACGCTTGTATCGTCTCGACCTCACCGTCCTCGGCTTTACTTTCGACATTGCCTTCGTGAGCATTCTGAGTGACGCCAGAACCAGAGTCAGGAAGGTTCGGAGTGAGACCAGAGTGAGGATCAGAGTCGGAATATGAGTACGATGGGAGGACACGCGCGGTAACGGCGACCATCTTGTATGACGAGCCGCCACCTTCTGTCGCAAGTACTTTTGCGAAGTCTTCTGGTGTGATGAGGTATGCGACGCCTATTAAAGCGCCTTTTCCTGTCCATGGGTCTTCCACGCCGTCACCACCTCCATTTTCCTTGCTACCATCATACTGGCCAACGTCTGCAAACCGACAATTCGCAAACCGCGGCTCGAGATACGGCAACCCCTGCAAATCAAACGTCAACTCCAAGCCTCGCACGAGCACGTTCCGCTGATCGATAGGTTTGATCCCCCGTCTTCCTTTGAAGGTGTTGGAGGAAAGATTGGATCCATAGGCGAGGTACCAGAGTGGTGAAGAGCGATGCGAGGAGAATGAGGTTGGTGAGGTGGTGAGGATTCGACGCGGTTGGGGGACTTTGAGGGTTGAAGACGACATCTGGGATCCGTGGTTGTGGTCCTACAATCACAACTTTCGTTTTATATAACTGCAGGCGGAGATTTTGACCGCGCGTCAAAGGACATCAGTTGTGCCGTTCCTTGATCAGAGACGCGTAGTCCACATCTGCCGTTCGACGCGTCACATACCAAGGGGTGTTCACACAAAGAATTCTATCGGTCTGACGTGGCTCTTCCGTATTCGTCGTGTTAGGCGCTTATTACGTACATTGGCTTACAAGCTCAATAAGCAACGTGACAAAGCCATGACCACAACTTACGAATCGCGACAAGTTCTCCACCAATCAAGGATACCGTCAGTTCACCACCCGAGACTGTCAGTGCAATATTAAAGGAGAGACGCGATGGATCTGGATTTGTCTTGGGTTCGTTCCATTACCCAAAAATGTTTTCAGGGAGTCGCCCTAACTTGTCGGTCAGAGGGAAAGAAATTTCGCAAGTCCACTCTGAATATGAAATTTGTGCAACGCCTTCTTACCGACATATCTAGAAACGCGCGTTCATTGCAAATCCCGATGTGTATGTCGCTTGACGTTCGATTCACTACATATGAGAACAAAGAACCTCGTCATCCCCCTCCGATGTATGTGTTTGTTCAAACCATTGTCTCCTCACCATCTAAATACATCTCAATGGAAACGAATTGCGAGCGTCGAATTCATTCCTTCACCATCACACCGGGTTTTCTACCTCCGGAAAACTCAGAAGAAAACGTGCACACTTGTGTTAATGACGCTGCGAACCAGGTAATAGGATTGTGTTTGGATGCCGGAAGTTTACCGCCCACCGGGATTTCAGATGACTATATGTTTGACCACCTCGGGGACGATCACCCCTACATACCGGTGATAGATGGATGGGCGCAGTCACGTCACAGTTGCCTCTCGATATCATTGTGTGGTCCATTTCTGGTCAGTCCCATGAGGATTCAGGACGCCCAGGCTTTTATTAGAACACATATGTATGGACTGGCCAGACACGATGGACAGTGTACAACAAGCGATCAAATTTTATGCCTACGAGGTATTCGAGGGATTCATCACCACCTGTTCCCGAAACTCCTTATGTTTATCGATAAGGGCTTGGTTGAAGACGCGGAGGTCTGGTAAAGGGCGAGGTTGTACCGGGGACCTGCCCCTGAAATTCAATGTCTTCTTGACCTCAAAGTTGCACAAATCCGGGCGCTTCTGTGGATCTTTGTCCGAAAATTGCTTCAGTAGAGAACGTAAACCGTCGGTAAGACCACGCTGATATGCTTGTCCCTTAACATCTCTTGGTGTTTTCAATGGATCTTTACTGTCATTGATGGCCTCGTAAACCATTTGGCCTGTTAACCCGTTGAAAGGAACTTCCAATGTAAATATCTTGGAAAATGAAGTTATCTTCAAACCGAGAAGATAACGCAAAATATCAACAAACCTGATAACAGATACCGGCAAAGGAATACAAATCACACTTGTTTGTGACTATCCCCTTTGATGATCGACCTGTATTGCCGACCCAGAGCTCCGGCGCGCGATAGTTCAACGTTGTAGGCTTAAACGACGAGGAGAAAAGGTCGGAAAAGGCTTTGGAGTCTAATACTTTTGAGTAACCAAAATCGGCAATGCGAGGAGTGCGGTTCTCGTCCAGGACTACATTTCCCTAATGATGCGATACGATCATTAAGTCTGTCGCAAATAAGTATAAGTAGAACTCTCACGCCAGTCAAATCTGCGTGCACCACCAGCGGCTTCAGTTCGTGGTGAAGATAATGAAGGCCAGAGGCGATCCCAGTGATCTGAAAATTCATAGATTGCACAAGGCTGAGTGAATTGAACGGAATGCTTACCATGGCCAACCTCTCCCTACCCGCAATAGTGACATTATTTTTTAGGTACTCGGTTAAACTCCCATTTTTCATCCAAGGTGATACAAACGCGAACTTGATGGCAGGCTTCGAATTTGCGTATCCCATAAACGGGAGGATATTAACATGGTTAAATTGGCGCCAGATCATCATTTCCCGCACGAATTCCTGAAGATAAAATGTCAGTTTCCGGGACTTCGGTGAAGAGGGTAATGAGACCTTCATGACAGCTTCGTCTGGATCTTCAATATTAGAAAACCCATTGAGGACCTTGAGGGCGAGTGTTTTTCCATCATTGCACTCCAACTTTTTGATTCTCGCATGACCCCCGGAAATTTGATCCATCATTGACCCCATATTGTTTATTTCACCCCAATTGAGGAATTCTGGGAAGACGACGCCGCGCTCTCGCTTTCGCACTATTTTCTCTAGGAAATACGAAAGCCTGCGCCTGGTCTGGCATCCCGTATCAGACAACTATGTGTGACATGTGAGAGGTTATATTCAACGGATCATTTCATTTTTTTTGCTCACGGCTTGAATGACTTTTAACATCCATTGAAAGGGATCACCGTCGTCCATAGCCATCACCATTTTACACTCATCACGTTCTGATATCGAGGCTGCCACAACCCTCAATGCCATATCGTCAATGTCATTTACGTACGCAACGCCTAAGACTGATGCCCAGTGTCTATCGAGCTGGCAATATTAATTTAGTGAGAAATATAAAAGATTCAGGGATGGCCGGTGTGTACCTTTGATACCTTCTCTATTGCATTGATAAATTCTCTGTGAATCTCGGTGTTCGAAGAGAGGCAATGCACGAAAGTAGAAGAAGACATGACTGCTACTGCATTTAGTAGGAGACAGATATTGTTGCGGCTGTCATCCGATGTTAGTGGAAGTGCACATCATAAGAATTAATATTGGCTCTTGTCGACCTTCGTTCACTCAATTTATCATCTCGGATTGTCATGAATACGTTGAGACAATGAGTACAAAACTGCACACAATGCCATAAGCTTCCAGGCGAATACATCAATGCATACACGCACCGGGTACAATTTGATCTGATCATTGAAGGGCACTGGTGACCATCTGTTTTGTCTCAACATTCCGTCGATCCTATGCCTGACCCTATTTTTGAAGTCACTGTGAATCCGGTCAATGTTCTCCCATTCGTGCGTGTTCTCCGTAGTTTGCTGAGTGGACAATTGATGGTCAACTTTCAAACAAACTTAGCAGTTGCTAAAGCAAACGAACTGCCCTTGGTACTTGGGATTTTTTGTCGGGTGCAGTCTATACGGTCGTAAGCATGTCAGGTAGTATCTTAATCGCGACCGCCTTTGGTGGACGTACCCCGATGAAAGACGATATATCTTCCTTACCTTGGGGCATTTGGAAGGAACGAGGTGGTCAAGGCAGGCCGGAGAGATTCGCGTTTGTTTAAAGAATTTAATATCCCGCTCGCTTGCGCGGTTCGCAAGAATTCGTCCGTCGCGAGCGGAGGAGTCCGATTAATCACAGCACCTTTTAAAGCCACACTTGTGTTGATTATGATCTGCGCGCCTCTTTCCTCCGCTTTCCACGGAACATTATACATCATTCATTCTTCTATTGCGTGCGAGGTTATTCTGCCTATAAATACCATGTATCCCCGAACGTGAAGACGTGAAGACGGTTAAGTCGAGAACGGCTGGGAGTAGAAGATGGATCATTATGATAATTTTGAAGCCGCTGCATTACTCCCGTCATAGCGGGCCGCGATGTCGGTTCCCGACTCCAACACCTATTCATTACGTCCCAAAATACGTTGTCCATGCCTGCAGCAAAGTGTTCGTCCTCCCGGGTCGCCAGAGGAGTTATGCCTGCCGTGGCATAGGCCACAATATTTTTGCGACTCTCGCCCGTCCACGGACATTTATTTGTGAATATCTATGGTAAGAAAATCGTCATTAAATATTCGACTGCAAGTCACATTACAGATCATACCTCAAGGCATATACCCGCAAAAGAGTACACATCGGATTCAAGAGTGGCGGGAACATATATGTTTTCGTCCCCTTCTCGACGCGGCCAACGCTCTGGTGCACAGTAGTTTGGGGTACCGCCGCCTCTCTGGACAGACAACTGGATGCTAAATGACGGCGACTCGATCACCCTAGTCATTCCAAAATCAGTAATTTGTGGTCTTCTATCAGAGCTTATGAGGATATTATTCTGGAAGAAAAGAATAATTAACCGAAAATATGACAGATGGACTGAAGGAATTTTACTCCGCTTAAATCACCATGCACAATTGGCTGAGGCAAGCCATGAAGATGATCCAGGCCGCACGCTACCCCACATATCTATTTCGTGAGTTGAATACGTGTGTAAGTACGCGGATTGTAATTCATACAAGCGTTCTTCTTTCACTTGGTGTGAGTCCAGAATTGTTCCCCAAGAAAAACCGCAAATTCTTGTTGTCCATCCATGGCGACACGAGTGCGGGTCGCGACATGTGCTGATAGATGCCAATAAATGGCATAAGGTTTTTGTGATTTAGCTGGCGCCAGAGTAATGCCTCTTTGCATAATTCCTGTTATTATGCTTGAGAACTTAAACCAATGGAGAGGTAAATAGAACGCAACCTTCTTAACGTTATCCGCAGCAAATCTCTTGTCGTGAAGATACTTCACAGCCACTTTTTTGCCGTTGAGTGTTCCTGTATGAACAATGCCATATCCACCTGCAACCTCGCCATCGGGGCTAATGTTGGTTACATCCCTGATCTTGAGATACGGAGGTATTTCTGCGCTTTTCCGAACGAGTACGTTCAAAAATAAAAACAGGCGTCCTTTCACCCCACGTTGCTCATCGATCAGCTAGTCTCATCACATTTGTTCAGCCAGTGTTGGAAGAATGAATAGAGTTTAAATGTGGCGCACGGCTTGTATGACTTCAATTACTCCTTGAAGTTTCTCTTTGCCTAACCCGTCGATCTTTTGGTATTCGATACTGTCAGATTTGGACGCGATCGCAATGCCAAATGCCATGTCATCCAAATCTCTGTCCGCAGCAAATTTTATAATACCTCTCCAATCCTCGTTGGACTGATCGTATATGGTGAGATTGTAAATCATGAAGCATCACGTTGTTACAGCACCTCTGCAATATAATCTGCAGTTTGGGATATACATGTTTGGATATCTCCATGCGAGACAATGCAGTCGACGAAGTCCACGCTCTCCATGTACTGTGTGCAGTCTGCGAAGCGTTTCCTCCTGTTGAATTGTCATTGAAGCATGCTACATAGCGTATCGGGATAACTCACATCTCGGGCTGAATGGGCAGGTGGTGCTCATAATAAATTTTTTCACAAAGACTGAGAAACTTGACAAAGGAGTCAGCGATAAAATATTGTGATAAATTTTCTCACAGGATAGAGCTTAACGGTTGTTTTTATGGCGTCCCATAGGCGTTCGACGTGTTCTGGCGGAATCATCCAGTTGCCTAGCTTGATGCACAACTCTTGTAGTGCACTGTCTCTATCTGCTTGCCTCTCCTCCTCATGTGGAACCGGTGGTTCATCCGGACACAAGATTGGGTTTGGTTGTAGACTCATCTCACCGTTTGTATTCTCAGTTGTTGGTGTTACTCTACCCAGCAAGGAGTGATCTCTCGACATTCCAATAGCATGATAACTCGTACTTGATCCAACGTCCTTGTGTAAAAAATTACATGAAATTTTATTTACGTGTGCCGCAACATAAACCTACCGAAAAATTAGCAGATATGGGCTCGAAGAGCCAGTAGCATTTTGCTGAGTTGGATATCTTCTCGCATTCCACCTATCCCCCAAAATCGATTGGTCAGAAAGTCCTATTGCTAATGGAAAAAGTGTGTACCGTTCTATATGTTGTTGTATCCATCCAACAACGTTCCGTGCCATGTTCCAGGATCCTGCTCATAGATAATCATTTGCCCGAATACGAGTGCAACAAGGGAATGGTTTACACGAATCCTCCTCTGTTTTGATCCCATTTGATTGACCACAACTTCTTCTGTGAGCCAGTTTCAACAATGGTACTTTGGTTTTGGTGTTGGGCGTATGTACGCGAGCATGCGTACATGTTTCCGGATTGACTGAGGATGGTGTACACGCCGTCGTCGCCACCGATCACCCAATGCTTCTGCAAATTTCATGGTAAACGATGGGTCTCAGTAGGTCGCATTTGGTTATCCACCTGGTCATCCGTGCCTTCTACACCATGTCTCAACTCGACCTCTCGGCCTCTACCAGACACAGGCAGCGAGGCATATCGATTAGTACTGAGATTCTTTATTTTGTAACCTCCCAGCGCAAGGACGTTGGATGAAGACATCAGAACAGAGCATGCGGTTGTAAAGAAAGTAGACCTAGCGCCGAGTCCATTCACCGCTCATGCTATTCATCGCATTGTTTCAGTGATATGTGGGTCTTTGTGTGTGCATGTATCCGAGAGATGTGCCAGCGGTCCGTGGGAAGACAACTTCCTTATCCAGCGTGTTCCCTGAGGACCCACAACAAAGTGAAACGCAGCACGAAGCTCGAACCCGGCCGAACCCAAGGGGCTGCACGATAACGTCTTCGAACAGAAATGAGGCTGTTCCCCACAGATGACCACTTTCAGGTAGGACCGGCTCCACATGGCTACTACGAAAGTGCTAGTTGAGTTATACTGCTCTATCCTGTACCTATCGCGGAGACACTGAATTGCAGTTATCCAATCTAGCCATTCGACGACGGACCACTGTCCATCACATGCCCATTGGTAGAAGGGAGCAATAGAGGGTTATTTGAGCGCGGTCAAGAGGTTCCCGAACTCTGCGCGTGAGGGTTTCTTTTGTATTGTTCAACATGACATACTTGGCTGAAAATGCGATTACCAGCCATCTTCCCAACGGGCTAGGGTAGATGCCTTCCATTCTCTGTCCGAATCGCTGTCGTTCCGCCTCTTTATCTTGTTACCTCCACCGACACCATCGTGACTCGTTGCAATACAACCTTGTGCTTGGCTTAATGGGGTTGAATTGGCCTTCGACACTGCCTCTCTTATCGTTCTATCCAAAATAAAAGTATGTGCCTAGGTTTCGAAATACAGCTCTGATGGTGAAGTCCTTGTCTAAGATTATCGAAGAACTCACGAATGCGAGCGCCTATCAGATATCCTGACGGCGAGGTTCCTGGTTCTGATAGTAAACGATCATGTGGCACCTTCGATCCTCAGTTGGTCTCTTAATGCAAAATTCACCCTTAAATCACCACTCGCAGGAGTCCTATCTTCTACGCCATGCCGACAAAGGTCACAGGAATACTGCCAACAGGACGCTACCAAATCAGGAATGAGTTCACTGAGAAATACTTACGGCTTAATGTTGGGGACGACGTAGCAACGATGGCTTGCGCTATCAATCACCCCGAAGAATTGCAGATGGTGCGCACTGAGTCTCCTGAAGTCCATAGCTATTCTGATGTTGCAGATGATTCATAGTGGAATATCAACGACAGCGGTGGTGGCACCTATACAATACGCAACTATGCGAATGGTTATTCGGCAAATGTTCAACGCCCAGTGCAAGAAGGGACTTACGTGATTGCGAGTGGCAGTGGCACTGCCAGATTGTTCGTTATCAAAGAGACATTAGTTCCAGGAAACTACAGGTGAACTCACGTTCCCAACCTCCTGAACTATTTCGTATGGCTATTTGCGATTGGAACACAGGATTTTCACCGAGAAAGAGGAGCTGTACCTCATCCTGACCGGTGGGGATCCAGGTACCATAGTGAGTCCCATCGATAAACCGCATTCTTTCATCTTCGCTCAGCGCGGTTAAGGTTACATTGGGCAAGGAAGGAGACCGCAGGAACATCTGGACCTTTTGGACCCGCTAGAGGGTCTCGGCCTTCTTCTGGAATAACCACATCCTGTGCATAGTGAATCTGTTATTTCCGTCACACAAAGTGTTAGCGTCGTGAGGTGAATGCACGAAGAAATCATTTTAACGCCTTCCAGATTTAGTACCAATTGGCCGATGCATTGTTGAGGCAAACAGCCTTCTCGTAGTATCGTACACCCGAATATTGTGACTTAGAAGCGAAGGTGAGATTTGCACATCATGGTTATCGATGGGAGGCGCTGACTGCGTTACGTCATTTTTCTTCGGCATGATGGTAATTGGTCCATACGTCTATGGCCAGAGAACTGTTGGAGATCGCGGCGTTGAGTGCCGCCCATCGCCGATATTTTCCGATTTCCATTGAGCTGGGTCACTCTGCCTGCGAACAACCGAATCTATCAAATGTAAAGGCGCTGACGGGCAACGGCGAGGTACTTCAAGATCTGGAACTTCCGAACTTTGGATCGCTAATTCCACGGACCTGATTTAGCTCTGTTCGTGAGAGGCTCGGCAGATCCCAGGATCTGTGGAATGTATGGAGCTTCTCGAACGCGATTTGCGAATGGTTTCACGATGGGCGAATGTGTACATTGGCGCTTATCAGATCATACCGTAAGGCAAGTCTGCGTGTTCATCAGCTTTCGTCTCCCATGCGCTGACATTACAAATAAGGCGTCCCACTCATGCACAGTTCACCCAGCTGACACCTCACCACTCACACTTCAATAATATGGCATTTCGTGCGGTGACAGGTGAATTAAAGACTGGACGTTACCAGATCCAAAATGTTCAAACTGGACAATTCTTGGAGCTTCCGACATCGGACGATAATGAGCCTGTAATAAATGCTCTGCAACACCCCGCAGAGAAGCAGAAGGTATGCAATTCTCCTGTCGCCTTGTCGGTTTCACTCTTCATCCATGATCTTGCAATCTTTCCAGTGGGACGTGTTTGAATGCGGTGCAGGAACTTACAAGTTGAAGAACTGGGGTCAGGGATTGTGGGCAAATGTCGCGCGTAAACCTCAGCTGGGTAGTGCAGTTATCTGCAAGCTAGCGGAAAAGCAATTCGTCATTGAAGAGTCTCGAACTCCCGGGCAATACAGGTGAACACGGACCCTGTCGCCGTCGCCACGGTCCTCAATGAGTTTACGTATTTTGCGTAGGATTTTCATGGACGAAACCGAACTTTATTGGATTCTATCCAGCGGTAATCTTGGTTCATCGGTAAGCCCTGCAAGCATGCCGAGATTGATCCCATACCTTACATCCTTATTTCAAGATTACTTTGGGAAGACAAGGGGATAATAGAAACCTGTGGTCATTTTGGACCACCTCTCGTCCTTGAAAGCAGCCTGTGCAGCATGTTGAAGACACGTTTCAGGATACTTTCGAGATCTAACGTGATCCCATTCTATTAGCACACTAAATGAAGAGTTCACTTACGAAGAGCGTCGGCAGTTGTTCTCATCGATTGCATCCACACAAAGATTCATTAATAATTTATATGGCGTGGACGTCTTTCCATTGTTTCCAACTCTCGCGTGTTTATCGGAACTTTGTTGACACCACTTGGACCTACGAGCACAAACAACACTACCATTCTTCTAATTACGTACAGTATACAAAGGTCCCATAGCCCAATGAGTTCTATTATTTATATCCTTGCGAACCACGGCATGAACGGAGCTTGCAAGTCCACCACCGTACCAATCAGAGCCCAATTAGACAAGAATGGTTCCCATATGAAATCAAATAAATCTTTGTAGGTGACCAGATGTTGTCGTAAGCTCCGGGAGCCCTACAAATTACTTCGCCGCTTATTGTAACGCGCTCTGTGAAAAATCCGTATCCTTTGGCTCCTCTAGACCATCGGGGCGATGCAAGCCATGCCTGAACCCGAGAACATGATTGCTGGGCAATTGCCCACTGGACGATATTGGATCAAAAATGAGAATACCGGACAATACTTGGAGCTTACGACGGTGCATGATAGCGGTCCGATTGTAAACACAATGCTCAATAATCAAGGAAACTCTCCCGATCACCCTCACATGGAACCCGCACAGAGGGCGATGGTATATCAACCTCACTGTACAGCTGGTAGCTTATAGCGACTGACATTTCATAGTGGGACATCACAGATACCGGTGGACGCACATACAAGATTAAGAATGTTGCGCAAAATTTATGGGCCAATACAGAGCGTAGAGAGATTGAAGGCAGTAGCGTGCTCTGCAAAGTTGCAGAAAAGCAGTTTTACATCGAGGAAACTCGCGTTCCAGGACATTTCAGGTTTGTCTGCAGGTATTTGATACATTGCAACTAAGATTTAACGGCTTCAACTATTTGACAGAATATTGACAAGGGATACAGAATTGCATTGGATTCTGTCCAGTAACAATCTTGGTACTTCGGTGGGCATTTTAATCATTAATAATGTTCCTGAAATATGGTTAATCAATTGCTTCCAGGTCACGTTAGGAAACTCTGGAGACCCAAGGAATGTCTGGTCCTTTTGGACGTAAATGATGTATTTTTTAATCAGCAAATGCGTGTATACGTTGCGTTTTCTCGACGTGTCATCCTCGTGGCTTTTCCCTTGTACAATATCTTCTATACGTGTGGTGTTCCATGGAAATTCTCTTGAACATGACGCTTCAGGATTTATTAGAAGAAGCGGGGTAGCAATGCTCTCAGCCATGAGCACTTTTCTCCCATAAATGGGCCCCAGATTCAACTAATAACATGTTGCGGAGGGTAATGGACGGTTACACCCATGTCATAGCATTTGGTGTTCGACATCCCTTAGAAGTTATGTGTAGTGATAGTTACCAGATCCCATATTTGAAACGTGCATGGGGCTGCTCGTTCACGCTATCTGGGGATCTCCGGCCTTCCCTACGACATTTTCGAACGCAATTTACTCTCAGATCGGGCGGAAATTGGAAAGGGTCTTCGAAGAATTAACCTCTGAACCACGTTCGTTCTCGACTCACACCATGGAATCTGGAAAGATCACAGGGCCCCATGTTCCAACGGGACTATACATGATTCAAAATGCATGGACGGCGACGTTTCTTGAACTTCCCGACCCAAATGAGGGCACAGAACTTATTGCGCAAGCAAAAACAAACGAAAGGACCCAACATGTTCGTGTTCACTCCCCAATAAATAACCCCAGAAATGAAATGGAAATTTTACGACATTAAGTGGAATATTCAGGATCTCGGAACTGGCACACAGTCAATTGCGAATTTGACTAATGCACGATATGCAAACTGTGCATTTCGCTCAGTAGCCGGTGACCCAATATTTGGCAGAGCCAGCTTGCAGCCATTCAAGATCACTGAGAGCAGGGTACAAGGGCAGTACGTGTGAGTGATTCCTTTCTTGAATCCCGCACAGCCATTGAGTGACAGGAAGAATCGGCGCCCCAGATACTCAGCTGTTTTGGTGTCTTCCCGACGACGACATGAGAACGCCAGTAGGTACTTTCGTAGCTAATGAACGGGTCGCCCGCTGAGGCTACGCCAGATCCAGCTCGACGATGTTCCAAACAGTCCCAAGAACCAGTGGCTTTTCATACCAATCGATCCTACATCATCTAGCGTTCGTGAAATTTGACTGAGAGGGAATTCAGGATTTCGGGGGTAGATACCTGTTCTCTCTGCACTGTGTGTGAAATGATGCTGCTGTGTCCATAATGGTTGTGGCGCACCGGAGCGACCAGAAGCGGATATTCGGACTCCGCGCGAATTCGGGATTCGGCGCAATTCATTGTCTCCAATCTAAGCTTTTGCAAGCCATCGATGAGAGATAGTTACAAACTCAAATAACACCGCCATGTGGACATTCCTTTGTTCATCTTCGCCATGCCACAGCAACTGGCGATTCACAAAGGACCCGTCCAAACAGCAAAGTACTTGATTAAGAATGTCCGGCATGGAACTTATCTCGAGCTACCGGACGAAAATGATGCCACCGAAGTAGTATCAGGATTCGAGGAGAACAGATCCGAACAGAAGGTTAATTCCAGGTATCACAACGCGAATTCGTTTACATATTAAAATAGTGGGAGATTACTGATCTCGATGGGAACAAATTTTGGATAATGAACTCTGGCACGAAGAACTATGCGACCAGTGGTCATCGTGCATCAGAAGGAGACTCGATTGTGGGCAGATCAACCAAGCAGCAGTTTAGAATATTAGAAACAGGGAAGATTGGTCAATACGTGTATGTCCTCATTGGAGCGAGGGACACTTACTGAATTTGATGCACAGAATCAGCCCCACGGACACTAGCACCGAGCTCTATTGGGGGTTCACTGACTCTGAGTTTGGATCACCGGTGAGACATTAGGGCTGAAGAGCATTTTCCAGAGTCTGACGATGTCGACTAGGTGAAACTCCATCCGGTTCCAAATAATGACAAGAACCAATGGTTCCTGATCCCCGTTGAATGATGTCACGCTAGTGTGGTCCACGAAGTTTATATTCAGGTGAAAATGGGAGGGCTCCTGATACCGATACCCCTTTCAATTCATGCCTGGATAATAGCGCATGTCTACAATGCGCTGTGACGGAAATATGAATGTATTCCGTGGGTCTCGAATGCAAATTCAAGTCATTCTTCGCGATAACCAAACAACCCCCAACCCTGCTCGATGGAACTGGTAGCGAGTGAACTACTCGTCGGTACGATGCAAGCATATGGTCAGACCGTCGAACGAACAACAGAAATTCGAGTAGTCTGGGTCTGCTCGAACATTCGTAATTTACTTCCCTCCTAGCGTGTCTTGAATTATGTGTCCCGTTTTGTCGACAATTCCATTTGCGCCGACTCTGCAATCGGAAAAACCAGAAGAATTTATCGAAAAGTACTAATATATGTGCACAAGGAAAGCCACCGATCGTGATATCGATGAAGGGTAGTTCTGGACGGAATCATGTTTGTTGGACTCCAAGCGCTCATGTTATCTGATTTTGAAATTGCCCATATACGCACTCGTGTGCGAAGCAGTCTCTAGTCACATACTCGAGCAAGTACTCGAGTATATCTGATGGCACCACCGAAACCAATACTCAAGGGTTACGTTTTTTCCGCAAGATATCTCATCAAAAACGTACTATACGGCACTTATCTCGAGCTTCCCAATGAAGATGGTGGTACAGCAGTTGTCAGCGCAAGGGAGGCGAATAAAGAGTCGCAATGGGTTGGTAGCCGTGACAACACCTCGATAACCCTCACAAATCGCTAACACCGCTAAAATGTAATATACAACAGTGGAGCATAGCCAACCACCAGAACGGGACCGTGTCGATCCGCAATGTCAAGTTCAAAAGTTACCCAATGCACCGCTCCCAACCTGCTGAGGGCACGGAGGTGGTAGGTGGTCCAGCAGAACAGGCAGTACTCCACACCATCGTCGAAACAGCGACCAAGGGGCAGTACCTGTACGTCCAATTTCTGCAAGCATCCTAGCGGTAACTTGATGGATTAGGATTGGAACGGGCGATGGTCAACTTTTCTGGAGTCTTTCCAGTGTAAATTTGGGCACGGCTGTAAGTGGAAATATCGTTGTCGATATTTAATAGTTTCGTCCTCCAAGTTGAACGACAACCAACTACAGGTCCTGCTAGAAAATGAGCCCGATCTTAAGCGCAACCAGTGGTTCCTTTTCAGAGTCTGACAAACGGTCACATATGATATTCGTTGAAATGTGAGTACGCACCTGACTGTGCGAGGGTGGTTCGCGGCCTCCATGTTCTGATTGGCTTTCATAAAGATCTTTAGAACATTACCGAGCTATGGCGTCCATGAATTGAACAGTTAACGTGTGTAGTTAGTTGCCAAGAATGATGAAGGTACTTTGAGGGACAAGATTTTAACCAAATTTTCAACCTTATGGCGTTACGTGAGTCGGCGGTGTCCGGGGACCCTTGTGGAATCTCTATTCAACGTCTATGACGTTCAGCTGTGTCGAATTCTGAGAACCGAAACATCTCCACCTTGCCTGCCAAGTGACATGATATCGCTGACCTTGATGTCATGCGGAATTTTCTCAGAGAGAAACCTCATTTAGCCATTGTGTTTCTCACACATCGTCTTCATGTGAATGTGCGAAACGACCTCACCCACACATCGTGACGGTCATGTCAATCCACTCGGTGAAGCGTATTCAGTCTCATCTTGCTTGGGATAACAGGTGATTTGCGGGATGCAAGGATGGGAAGTCTGACGGTTGACGGTTTTGCTTGTCAGCATTCCGCCAGCCATCCGAATCAAATCAGGCGAATCGGTGTCGTTTGACTGTCTCGACGCATCAAACGGACAGATTACGGCGATTTCGACTACTTCGGCCATTAGTTCCCTCATTTTTGCGCAACTCGATCAAGTCAATGGTCCGGTTTATATTGAACGAGCGGAGCCTGGGGACACTCTCCAGGTCGAGGTTCTTGACATCGAAACCGCCGACTGGGGATGGACTGCCCTCATTCCTGGCTTCGGTCTCCTCGCCGATGAGTTTACCGAGCAGGCTCTCAAAGTCTGGAGTCTTGACAAGGCTGGCTGGTACGCGTGGTTTGACGCAGCAAAAACTATCCGCATTCCTCTTCGTCCTTTTGCTGGAGAAATGGGAGTGGCACCGGGAAAGACCGGTGCATTCTCGACTATTCCTCCGTATAACACCGGCGTAAGTGATGCAAGGTTTTGACTTGAATGCAAACTGATCTCGCATTCAAGGGAAATATTGACACAAAGCACTTAACAGTAGGATCAACGCTATTTTTACCGATTGAAGTGCCTGGCGCTCTCTTTTCCATTGGTGTACGTCGAGTGGATTTTAATAAATGTATGCGTTCATTAATAACTAACTTTAGGATGGGCATGCAGCACAAGGCGATGGCGGTAAATGTTCTCTTCTGCTTCATCCTTTGCCATCCTGACGTATTATCGCCGTTTTGATCAAAATTATGAAGAAGTGTGTGGTACGCGCTGTTTCATAATCTATGTCAATTTCGCAGTAAGAAGTGAGACGAACGTGCAGGTACTGCAATCGAAACACCGATGAAGGTTACAGTGCGCTTAACCGTTCGCAAGGACAAGTCGTATGTCAAAAGTCCCCAATTCACTACGGCAGCGAAGAGTTCGCAGGCTGTGGATGAAGAGTATTATTGCACGACTGGCATAGATTCTGGTGAGATTTACTATCCAATCTGAAAAGCGGCCGGAGATGTTCCATCATGCCATTCAACAACGAATACTCCCCATTCTGAATGTATCCTCCATATTCTCCAGATATGCGTGAGGCGACGCGCTCGGCTGTACGCCATATGATCGAATTTCTTGGTGTAGAATACAAACTGTCGTCGGTCGACGCTTATATGCTATGCAGCGTTGCTGGTGATCTTCGCCTTCACGAAGTGGTGTGTCCCATTCATCACATTGTTTCCTTACAAGTAATGTAGTCATCACTTTTCACACAGGTCGACATGCCTAATTATGTCGTATGTGCTTCGTCTACCTTGCCAATGTGGACGTAATGAAAACATGACGTTTCGTAGGTTGGCATCATGATACCAAAGTCCATCTTCGTAAACTCGCCGACGCGGTAATTTGATATTGCGAAAGAACCAACAAGGAGATAAGATTCGCTCTTCTCGTGTGATGTGAAGCCAGAAATGGTGATTAAAAATACTAGGAAAGATCAAGGATGTACATATAGAGCAGATGGATGAAATGCAAAGATACAAATAAATTACGTGTAGTGCAAGTGGTTCAGAGGCTTGACCAGTCAATTGTTCGGCTTTCAACAGACTGAGAAGTGTCAGCGATGTTGAATAGATGACGCATCGTGGGCCTTCCATGCGGACAGTTCCAAGGCTGGTCCATCGTGGCCATGTGGCGGACAATCTACATGTCCATCAAAAAGGTCAGTGATATTCGTTTCGTATGAAACGACATCCAGATTCACCGATGTCATCTGTCCATGTGTCAGAGCCGCTCCAACCATGACGCTTTTCCGACATGCACGCATGGCGAACATCGCTCGAGCTTTTGAACATCGGACCATCTTCCCAGTAGCTTGATCCCGCATGAGCTGCAGGAGTTCTTCTAGATCTGCATGATGTTATTATCAGTCTCTTATTTCAACGTCACCGAAGCGACCTTACCATTGAGATCGAAGTTCGTATTGCCGCTAACAGGTTGGGCAACTAATTTTACTCGGCCACCCTGCCCATGATCGGCAGACTCGTCCGTCGCAATTTCGAACCCGTTACTCCGAAGAATGTCAATATTTTCTGCTGCGAGCAGCTCGTCAGCGGCTGTGAGTTCGAGTGGACGTGGTCTAAAAGACAGTAATCAGCGAAACAATATCCATGAAATATATCACGAGCATGATCTCACTGGTAAAGTCTCTGCGACTCAATCTTGGTTGTTTGCTGAAGTGTTTCGAAATTGTACTTCTCGTCAGCAGCATGTTGGTCGATAATAAATAGGTCGTCCATCCCCGCGTAGACCCCGGAACCACGCTCGCCTGCTTCATTCTGCGATTCTGTGTGCTTGCGAGCGATGATGAAACCGAGATTAAACTGTCCAAGAATCTGCATGTTCATGAAATCTTCCTTATGGATAACTCGAGACAGCTCTTGCTCGGCGCTTTCTTGGGCGTCGGGGTTGGCTAAGCTTGCTTCGATGCCCGCTGCAGACAAGTGGGTGTTGTCTCCATTGCTGGCGGATTGGGCAGATGTTTTCGACGCTGCCGCCTGTCGAGAATCGAGGACGTGTCGCCACAAGCCAGAGACCCGAGCGGTGTCGAAAGTGAGCGTTATGTCATTTTGATCGCCGTTTGCCGTCCGGATGACTTCATGGTGTACAGAACTCGATGAAACCGAAGATGAATCTTCAGGTGTGCGGGAGAGCGCACGCAGATTGGCTTCGCGTTCCGCAGAGATCACGGCGTCATCCAAGTCCATGTCGATCACTTCAGATTTGACCGTGGACTGCTTGGCAGGAGACTTTTCCGGCGGCGGTCCTGGAGGTGATCTCACCCCAGCGTCCCTCCGGAATGGTATCACAGCGAGGTCATCCTCCTGTTTGACCGTTATCTCATCGGCCTCCATCTCATCTTCCTCAACCAAAACGTCGCGCTCTTGGATGACCGCGTCATCTTCCTCGCCAGATTCAAGCATATCAACATCTTCTCCTTCATCCCCCTCCTCTTTGACGCGGTCCTCAACACCACTCCCAACGGATA
This sequence comes from Rickenella mellea, assembly GCA_004355085.1. Taxonomy (NCBI): domain Eukaryota; kingdom Fungi; phylum Basidiomycota; class Agaricomycetes; order Hymenochaetales; family Rickenellaceae; genus Rickenella; species Rickenella mellea. The sequence continues at coordinate 106,848 of ML170211.1, forward strand.
CCTGGCTTCCGGCCCTGGCGAAACCAATTAACTGCGTCCTGAGCCTCTCTCTTGCACTGCCTCCTTTACTGAGCGTGTCCGTTTTCGTTTTCTTCGTTGGAGGTTCTTCTCTATCTGAGGATGCTTTACGGAGGTTCCAAGACGCCTGGGAAGTGTCGAGGACGAGCTGGACTGAGCGAGGGGTGGATTGACGGCGTAAAATGGGGTGTGACCGATCGACAGTGCGAGTCTGAGGTGGAGGTGGAGATACTGATGGCGTTCCGCCGTTATCGTGAACCTCGTTCCGTTTATCCACCAGATCGGCCTGCAAGGGCGGACGGTTTGGTGAAGGCTGGCGTTGGACAGCTGGTTGCAGTGATGACGGGCCTGCATTCTCCGTAGCCAGACGTTGTGTTTGCATCGATGGCCCTGGCAAAGGCAATACCACCTCAGTCGATTTATCCATCGGATGAGAAGACGCGAGTCCATCATTTTGTTCACGATTGTCGCTCGACGGAAGACGATCAGAGTTTAGAATGAATGAATCTTCCGAAGACGTTGGTTCGTCCAGAAATAAAGGTAGCCTTTGCGACTCCGTCGTTTGGCGCAGTTCTTCGGCATCCGCAGGAGGACCGTGTAATGATGGAGATATGGACTTTCTTGACGCAATATGTCTGGTTGAAGAATGGGAACTTTGTGTCTCCTCTGAGGGATTGTCCTTCCCGGAGGAGGCCAATTGATCCGCAGTTCCGACATCTTCGTGAAGCTCGGTTGCTTGTCCACCACTTTTTGCATTCTGCTTCGCCGCCATACTCTGCGTAGGTTGTTGGCTTTGTGTACTCGTCCCCTGCACTGCGTACGTCGACCTACTCGATGAAAATGCATCTTCCAACCCCTCCTACGAATAAGGTTAGTGCGATTCCGGACCAGTGTGGAAATTGGCGTACTTTCAATGCAGCTACGAGATTATTCTCGCTGTGAAGGAAAATGGTGCGTTTGTCGGGTGATACGTTAATATCGCAGGCATCTAATTAGACAAGCACATTTCAGTCGGGAAGTTAGATGCGAGTGACTGGATGGATGAAAGAAGATGACTTACTGGTAGGTAAGATGAAGTCGGCAACTATAAAGGGGCTCTGATTGGCATTAAAAGTCCGATAAACTTCATTGAACGCTTTTTGGATCTGCGTAATCGTCATCAACATTGAACGAAGATAAACCGGCAAGGACGAATGTAACGCACCTTTGACGGGTTGCATGGTCGGCCGTTTATGAAGAAGTATTGCCTGTCGGTCCCGGTTCGTCCACGCCCAGGGTAGAATTTGGATATCAGACCGCGAACATGCACTTTCGTCGACCTGGAAAGCCAATTTAGCTACATTTCCAACATAAGGAGATGCAACCAACTCACGTATCAGTGTCAACAGATTGCAGCCTCTTCAGAGTAGTCTTCTCGGGTGAAACATCTAGGTGGAGATCAAGTTCAACAAGATTCTCAAGTTGCTTGGGACCCCATAATGACGAGATCGAGGCGCGAACGGTTGCAGTGCCGTCGGTGCGGATTTGAAGGGTTTTCTTGCTGGCATTGTCCAATACGTCATTACCCCTTTGGAATGATACGAAAGAGAAGCTGACTCACCCGCCGTCTGGCTGATGGTACACACTCAATCGCACTCCTTTATTTTCTTGAGCGCATGGTACGAGGGCATACGCACTAAGGAGATTGAGAGCTTTTCCCAATTGTAGCTTCGAGTTTCGTTCGTATTCTTTGCGGCGAACAGGAAGTGGTTTGAACAATCCTTCGATCGTTACCGTTGTTCCTCTCTGCATGATGCATTCGTCAGCAAGATGCACAGGGATGTCCATTTCACGGAATGCGTGTCACATTCGTACGCATTCAGAGAATGAGAACCGTTCATGGGGAGACCTCACCTGTCGAGCAACTTTGCTAGATCTGCTCTTGACTTTTCCGAAATGGTCCAATTCCAAAACGGTTCCCATTGGTGCTTCAGCTGACGTTGCGGTGGTGATGACAACCCTTTCGGAAAGGGCGCATAAAGAAGAGAGGGCCTCTCCACGAAACCCGAATGTCCTGACAATCGAGAGGTCTTCGAATGTCTGCAGCTTTGACGTGTGATGCTTCAAACCTGAAATCGTAGAATGAGTGTTTGAAGCGGTAACGTGTCGAAAACGGCACGAACCAACTTTATCATAGTCATCAGGAGATATACCACTCCCAGAGTCTATTACTTCGATCGACGTGAGGCCATACTCCTTAAGCCGTACTTCTGCAAACCCACTCCTTCGTCATAATATGTCGCCAAGAAACATGTTCAATACGCACCGATATTCGTTGCGCCAGCATCAAGGCTGTTTTCCACAAGCTCCTTCACTGCTGTTTGAAGATCAACAACAACTTGACCAGATGTTATACGGTGGATGGAGGTTGCATCGATGGACTTGATCATGGACGGATGAGAGACGCGACAACCTCAAGTTTAGGGCCGGCGAATTCGTGTTTTCCTGTTCATGCACCGCGGCGCAGCATTGCAGTGTCATTCTACATCTAGTACGGTTCACAATATGACTCGGACTCGGACTACCTCATTCTCGACGTCAAAAATCGTAGTCCTCCCTGTCAAAATCTTCATCATACAAATCATAGTCATCAAAGCCTCTGGTGAGCACTTCGATCCCCTCCTCCGCGGCCCTAAATTTGACCTCATTCTCGCTAGCCTTGCCTCGGAACCTCTCTGTGGCTGATGCGACCTCTCGCTCATCCAACCCATCGTCAATGCGAAGCGTGCACGTAATAAAACCATCCGCCTTTTCAAAGCGATACTCCGGTATTACATTGTTCGCCGCGGCCCAATTAGCAACTCGGGACACGGGATGTCGGACGTCAACGTCATCTTCAATTATTCGACGCAGGATTGGGAGAACATCGAGCCGTTCTAGGACACGCCGAACGATTTCGAAATCGCCGTTCGAATCGAGGTAGATCGCACCGATAATACTCTCGATGATGTCGCTGAAGAATTTCGGTGCCTGCAGTTTCGTGAGGGCAGCCCAAGGATAAATGGACTTATGACGCAATCCGTGGTCAATCTCCTCCTTCGAACGGTGGAACCGAGCGAGGGTGTTGGCTTGATCTTCGAGAATACGCGAACTGGAGTGAAGAAGACATTGCGAAAGGTAAATCTTCTGTTTCGTCGTGGTCACGGTAACCTTCCCGTGTCCATCAGCTTTGGGCATGCGTGTTTCAACATCTGTATTCGAACGCAAGCAAATATAGCCAAGGAAGTGACTGTTCACAACTGCCGACTTCCTCAAGTGCAGGTTTCCTGGTGAATAATTTTTGCCCGGCGCGTTGTAGAAGAGTTCTGTAACCACCATATCGAGTACGGAGTCTCCCAAGAACTCCATACGCTCATAGGAGACAGTCCTCAGGTCATTCTGACAGCTCGCGTGCATGAGTGCCTCGACCAAGAACGTTTTCGTCTTGAATTCATATCCCAGGATGTTTTCGACATATGATATCTGAGGCGGTAAATCCTCAGCAGGCAACTCCTCGACTCGATTCCTGGCGGCGGTGACACATTGTTGCAGAGGATCGAGAGACATGCCTAGTTCGAAAACCTTGATACAATCGATACTGCGATCAAAACCGCCATACACGTAGGATGCTCCGATCAGCGCCTCGACGACGTCGGCAAGCACTTTAGTCGACAGCTGGGTAACTGGCTTATCGGTTTTAATCGTGGCGTTGGCCTCTCCCCCACTATCCTCTTCATCTTTCGGAACACCGTCGACGGGTGCAGATGCCAGAGTGCTGACCTGGCGATACGCTGGTTTCCACTTCTTCGGTACGAACCTATTCCGAACAATCCACCGATAGAGACCTTTGCGTACAGCACCATGGGCAAGATAACTGTTGGACACGACGTGCTCCTTACGGCGTGTCAAGTAGCCCTCGTGCCACAGCGGATACTGAGAAAATAGCTGGATGCTGACGACGAATTTGAGTATTGTATCGCCAAGCGTCTCGAGTCGCTGATAATTGTAAAGTTCTTGCGATGACGGTGCAACATGCGCCACTCTGAGTTGACTGATGGGGAGTTCCGACAAACTCGTATCAGCCAGGAGTGTGGCTCGAAGCATGAAAGACGTGATGGATATTTCTAGTGCACGAAGCACCGAAGGAATGAAAAGCGCAAATTGGATCTGCTGCGCGGACGCCATCACCACGGTGACTCGCTCAGGAAGTAAGAAGACATGATCCTTCTTTGATTTCGTCCTCGGGACCAGGAAGTTTGCTCGTGGAGGAATTGCCTCAGCAACAATTATGGGATATTCCAAGTCGTATTCCAACTCGGGATCGTACTCAAAAATCCTTTCCATCTCATCAGGTGACAAATGCTGCAACCTCCACTCTACAAACCGAAACAGCTTATAGTTCCGATCAGCAACGGCAAAGACTTCACTCGGATATTTGAAGTGCTCTCCAAACTTTCGCGCATTCGCAAAGAGCCTGTCCCATACACCCTTGGAGCGACCGACGGGAGCTTGTTTTTCGGCCCAGTCTCTTCGCCTCGCCCAGGTTGCATCCTTTGACTCGTCGGTTGGGAGGAAGAGGTGGGTAAAGGACGTGTCATCCCAAGACATGCGATTACCATATACCATGAAGAACATGGTCCTCGTGAATTCCTCCGCACGTCGGATGTCCTCGGTTGAGACCGCAGGAGGTGAGTAAGGTTGAATGCGGACTTTCCTGGCACCGCGCTCATCGTCGTACAGCATTTCTGGCTCGCTCAAAGCCGGAATCTCGACGCGGGTGAACATCTTCATGGCAGGCGATACACCTTCGATCGAAATCTTCGTCGCATACCACCCTGCCTCCGTCAATTCCTCGACATTGTTGCTTTTCGCATCTCCGTCTCTCTCCCAAACACGCATTTGCTCGGTGACATCCGCCAATCCTTCCCTTTTCTCTATATCTTTCAACAGAGCCTGTATTTCCTTCGTCATGTCAGGCATAATTGCACTCGACAACGGTAGCAGGTGCTCGTTCAGCAATCCGACGTCATAAAGCGTTGTATATGCTTTGAACGCGGCGTGTCGGCGCGCAGAACGTTTGCTGGGATATTTGACGTCGACGGTGTATACACGCAGATCATGGGGTAGGAGCTTTGGGAGGGTTACTGTGCACCCGAATGGACCCATGTATGCTTGCAGTTCCATTGAACCGGGCGGTCTGGAGTGGTAGCCTTCAGGATAATCAGGTGGATCGATGTCATAGATGGGGTCATGAGCGACATGTGAAGAGAACGGAATGACGGAGCAAAAATGGGCGAGGTGCGAGACGGCTGAGTTGAGGGTAACCAAAGCTCTATTTTGTAAGAAATCGTCAGGTTGCTGCAAATTTTGTTATTAAGCATTGGAGAAGCTTACCCTGTCTCCTGAATACGGAACTCTAACGGTTTATCCCCATCGTCTCCATCATCACTCTCAGAATTATCTTCCATAGATGGTCTCTCGGCCCTATATTTCTCAACCATTTCCCTCTCCAAATTCGCCCACTTCTCAACCAACTTCTCGTGGACGCCTCCGTCCTCAAACATGACCACGAAACTACTCCTCTGCTTCCTCGCTCTGCCTCTACTCTGTGCCCAACTCACCATATTCGGCGGAACATCCCATCTAACCACACTCCCGCATCCTTGAATATCGATCCCCTCTTCCGCGACGCTTGTGCTGATAAGTAAGTTCGTCTCGCCGATGCGAAAGTCTGAAAGGGTCTCGGTTTGAGAGTTACGAAGGAGAGCTCGGGTAATATCCAGGAAAGCATGTCGTTTGGTGGACTCTGAACTTCCCAGTAAACATCCCGCGATGAAGACATCTTTCGTCAAAGGATGATGGAAGAGAAGCTCCGACAGTGCGAGAACTGTATCCCTGCGCGTAACGAATACGAGGCCACTGTATACGTCTCCAGCGGTGTCCCATTTCGCTTTTTCGGAAAGCAGGCATTTGATGAGTGCAGTGGTTTTAGGAGAGGTGGCAGCTTCGATGTCGCGGGGATCATAGGAAACATTGGTCACAGCGACTTTCGAGAGAATGCCGAGCAGGTATGCCTTTTCTTTATTTTGCCATTCCGGAGGAACAAGTAGTGGCATGGGTGTCGCAGCCGCTTCGTTTGCCTCGTCAACGTCCTCGAGGGAAACCTTTGCATTGGGATCGAGCGATGTTCCAGCTTGTTGCATGACTCGCGCGACATACCAATCCGCGGCCCATGTACCGAGATCGAAACAAATCTCCTCCGCGGCACGTAAGAAATCCCGGAGGCCCTTGTGTGTATATGTGTCATTTTTGTGCAACGAGCGGGACAAGCGTTGTTCGATCCGTTTCCTCTCAGCTGGATTCGAGACGCGATTACTCGGACTTGATGGCGGAGACATCGCGATTCCCGAGCTATCGCCACCCGGTGTAGACGGCGAGGACGGCGGGGACACAATCGACAACCTCGCGAGCTTCGCGCGCATGCTTACGACATACGGATCTTCTTCGATGTTCATTTCGTCCACCACAGCCTTCAACGCGCGTACATTGGCGGATTCACTGGGTTGACCGGGACGATAATCGATCCATGGGTAGAGGACATGCGAGAATTCAGGCCGGTGGACATGTTGTGCGAGTTCGGCCCGTGTTTGCAGAGGGGCTCGGATAATTGCATCGAGGTTTCTTTCAATAATTCTGCAGATGTAGGTTTAGCGATATGGAATGATGAGCGGGACTAGATACCAACCTGAACGCGTGATCTACGTTTCCGCCGAATATTGGGCTTGCGGTTAGCCCGAGAACGAACGGTCTAACTTCCACTGAGGTTCCGTCACCTGAACCTGCGCTCACATCACCTTTCCTCACCGGACACCTGTCGTAAAATTCTCTCATGATAATATTGTAGGGATGTTTGTCGTTTGCGTGATGAGCCTCGTCGAAGACCAGCAATCCTACATCTTTGCCCAAGTTAACATAGCCATGCCGAAGTGCATCGAGAAGAACTTGAGGGGTAGAGACTATGATTCGGTGCGTGGAGAGGGCAGTTTGCCAGAGTTTCGCGTCGTGCCATTGGTCGGGTTCGAGAGCGCCTGATATTAATCCACAGGAAACAGGAAGACTTGTCGAGATAACGTAATGTTGTTGCTCAGCGAGGGCTACCGTTGGCGCGAAAAACCACGACACCTGCACCGCACCACAATTTGAACATTTTAGTATGAATAAATAAGGAAGTTGGGGATACGTACTTTGTTCTTCTCCCGCTCTGCTTCGATCTTGAGGCGAAGAACGGCGATGTGGGTTTTTCCTGACCCAGTGTCTAATGCGATGATGATGTTCCTCCGCAAACTCTCATCGAGCATTTCTTGCTGGTATCCTCTCGTGGGGTGTAAGGCATCGGGGTCGTGCTTAGGTTCCGTATGTCTGGAGGTTTTGCGTCCCATCGTACTGATCACCTCGGATATTACTATTTACACTGGAAAAAGGTTTTCAGAGCTTGACGATTGTGTGGAGGTTTGGATGCTCACAGCCCTGGTGCTGGGATTATGTACAAGATGGAGGGATGAAGGGAAGGCACGAGCGCCCGATGAAACTCTGATTGCACCCGCAGTCAGATTCTTTAAGCGCCAAAAACTCCATCCGAATTAGGTACGACTTACAGTATAAATTCGCAGCCTTTTTGGTGCTGGAATTTTCTATTGAAAACTAACGCTTGAATCGTGGATATGCCTTATGGAAAGATGGCAATGGTGAGAGGTACAGAACACGTGTCGGAAGTTATCAGGACGAATCGGGACGAATCATGGAAGACCGCCAGTTGTGGCAAACGTGTCTCCAACGAAGGCAATGCTGAGGACAAATGCAACAATGACAAAAATGGCAGTAAAACGTTGGACAAACCCGGCGGCCCGAATATTCGATTTCGGAATGCTTCTTGCCTGATCAATTGTGTCGGCGGCAACCACTCCAACTCGTTTGATTCCAGTAAGTGCCCATGGCTCCAGTTTGGAAAATTTTGAACAACATTTCTGCCAGGATGTTGAACGTTATAATGCAACACCCAACTTCTGCTGAGTGCGAAGTTCAACTTGAAGCCAATGGATCAATATGCTCTTCCAATTGCTCACCGCATTCATATGCTTATTTGGTCGTACAAAAAACTGCCAATGTCTCTTCTCTAAATTTGCGCAAAGGCAGCCGCGGTGTTTTGGCTTGAACTTCTGCCAGGGTTCATTTCCGTTGAAACCAAGGTGTGAGCGTGACTGCAGTGTTACGGTTCGCGTTGAGAAGCAGAGTATAGGGCAGGCGCTTTCGTGTTATTCTGACTCGCGTGTGACATACAACTTAACTCCAACCTTGACCTCGATGTCGTCGTCTCCAATGAGCTCGAGAACAGTGAGGGTGCTGAGCAGCTCACCACCCTCACTGTTCTCGGGGTCGTCCACGCCGGCGACCTCTCAGGCATCATCTCCTCCTCCCTCTGAAAAGACAGACGATGAGGAGGTACGTGTACTAATTTCTGTGGCATTTCAAATGTTGACAATGAAAAAATGATGCCAGATTGGGGCTAAAATTGTGGATACTGTAAATGTTGACTCCACCCCGTCTTTGGAAGACATGGTTCGTGCAGTTCTTTCGCGTGGTTGATTCCAAGAGCTAAACTGCTTTTATTTGGCGCAGGACGATGAAAAGAGACTCAATCGACTTGAGTGGATTTTGGAAAAGTCAAGCATGTACGCGAATGTTCTCAAGAACCAAATGGACCAGGTCAAGGCGAAGTCCAAAGTAACGGTCACGAAGTTACCACCAGCCGCAGCTGGGCAAAAACGACGACGCGCCCGTGCTGCTCCTTCGTCTCGAAAGAGGAAACACTCCGCCATCGTGGATTCTGAGAGTGAAGAAGAAACGATCGAAGAAGTCTTGGCATTCCAACAGCCCGCGTCAATTACTGGAGCCACGCTGAAGCCATATCAACTAGAAGGCGTCGCGTGGATGGTTAGCTTGTATGAGAGTGGGATATCTGGAATTCTCGGTGTGTTCACCTAGATGCTGCCAGTCATAATTTTGTTCTGACGTAATATGTAGCGGATGAGATGGGGCTTGGAAAGGTTCGTGTCAGAGTAACAACACAGCGGTCGTTTTGTATGCTGACGGGAATTCTTAGACACTCCAAACGATCGCATTCCACGCGTACCTCCGAGAAAAAACTTTTTCGCCGTTCTTAATAGTCTGTCCTTTAAGCGTCCTTCACAACTGGGTGGACGAGTTCGCGAAATTCGCTCCCTCCGTTCGTCTGCATCTCACTTCTAGCTTTCATCCTAAACCTGACTTTCCTGCAGATTCCTGTATGTATGTATCATGGTACCCCGGCTGAGCGCGCGGAACTTCGTCGAACGGTGATGAGGCCGGTTGAGGACGAAGACGACAAGAAGACGTCTGACGTGAAGTCTCCTGCACCGAAACGCCGGAAGGTTTCATACAAGAAGAAGAAGAAGCCTGCGAAACCAACAAGACGAGGTGCGAGGCGGAAGGCGAGGGCTGCCACGCCCCCGGTGGAATCTGAGGATGATAATGACGATGACGATGATGGAGATTATAAGGACAACGACGACGAAGAGGATGAGCAGTGGGACGAAGACGAGCCTATCGAAGTTCCGCGGCGAAAGGAGAAACAGGATACCCAACCTCCATCGACGTTCCCAGTGGTGATCACGACATACGAAATGATCATCAAGGATGCACCTCACTTGTCGAAGTATAATTGGGGGTACATCGTCGTGGATGAAGGCCACCGCCTCAAGAATTTCGACTGCAAACTCATGCAAGAGATCAAGAAATATTCTAGCGCAGGAAGGATGATCCTCACTGGCACGCCTTTGCATGTGAGTTCCGTTTTGATTGTCATTGAACTGTCTAGTTCATTGAATTGGATTCCATTTTGTAGAATAATCTTGCGGAACTTTGGTCTTTGCTCAATTTTATCTTACCTGATATTTTTGGCGATTTGGATTCGTTCCAGAGCTGGTGAGCAACCTGATGTATCGCAAAGGAGACTCTCACTAATATTTTCTTTTGTAGGTTTAATCTTCCACAAATGCAAGCGGACCTCGAGCAATCTCGTTCCACAGACATCATCAACGCACTCCACGCGATCCTCAAACCCTTCCTCCTCCGTCGCCTCAAAGTCGACGTCGAGCACTCCCTCCCACCGAAGAAAGAGTATGCTCTCTACGCACCTCTCACGGAACGGCAGAAAAGCGTCTACTCAGCGGTTCTCGAAGGCGGCATAAGAAGATTTTTGATTAACGGGAAGCAGAAGGCGGAGCAGGTTAGTATTGATAGGAAGAGGGAGGAGAGGAGGAAGGAGATGATGACGGAGGGAAGGAAGTTGAGGGAGAAGGGGAAGAAGGTGTATGATGTTGATGGAGACGATGATGAGTATTTTGAGAAGTTGGAGTCCGGGGAGTTCGATCGTAAGAGTGGCAGAGAGAAGGAAGCAGCTGAATTGGGTCAGGACTATCACTACCGCGCTGCTGGTAAGTGTTATTTCCTCGGATACGTGTACATTCGCCAATGAGCTGACAATTTGTCATAGTCAAGCAAATCAATAACCTCAAATTACAAAATACTGTCATGCAGCTGCGCAAGGTCTGCTCGCACCCATTCTTGTTCGATTGGCCAGCCGATCGAAATGGCGACCTCATCGTGGACGAACAGCTCGTGAGCGCCAGCGGGAAGATGATGGTGCTCGAACGACTCCTGGACGAGCTCTTCCGACGCGGGCATAAGGTCCTACTCTTCAGCCAATTTACAACGATGCTCGACATCATTGAGGTAAATCCCGTTCGCTTCCTTCTGTTAAACGTAAACCTAAAGAATGATTTGGCAGGCATGGGCCGAGGAACATAAACGATGGGCGTTCTGTCGCATTGACGGATCCACGGCACCTTTGGAACGGCGTGAACAGATGAATTTATTCCAGAATGGTGGCAACAAGCCAGGAGCACCATGCCTTTTCCTTCTGAGCACACGAGCAGGCGGTCTTGGTATCAATCTCACCGCTGCGGATACGGTGATATTTTATGACCAGGATTGGGTGCGTCCCCTAACAACATCGGCTGAGATATGTTCATTGATGTTATGTTGCTCAGAATCCTCAAATGGACGTCCAAGCCCAAGATCGCGCTCATCGCATCGGACAGACCAAGCCAGTGCTGGTGTTCCGCCTCCTCAGCGCCCATACAATCGAGACGAAAATCATGCAGCGCGCAACCCAGAAACGCCAGCTCGAAGCGCTCGTCATCGCCAAGGGTACATTTAAAGTCCCCGGATCTCTGAAGCCTCGAGGGAAAGAGACGATGGCCGAGCTTGCTGCGTCGCTTCTCAAGCTTGACGGGGAGAAGATCGAAGTCGTACCCAGCACCGCGGCGGGGAAGGCGAGCGTTTTGAGCGATGAAGATTTGAACGTTTTGTTGGATCGCAGTCCGGAGGTGTTTGAGAAGAGAGGAGCGGGATGGACGAGTAAGAGGGAGGGTGAGAAGGCGGAGAGCAAACCTGCATTTGAGGTCGTTGAGGTCGGTCCGGATGATGGCAACGATGTGCTGGCGAACATGATGTACGAGGAGGATGCCTGATCACGCCTTAGCTTTCTTGCATTTGGTTTATTCGTACATATTGCAATCGCTTTGTTTTGCTATTTCCGCTATGTCTCCAGTGACTAGATTTTGTAGATATAGATTTGATTATTATTTGTCCGAAAATATTCCGGAAGCGAACTTGCCTTCCTCCGCAACTGTGGCGAGTCTCAGCCTCCGCGGCCTGCCTCGACTTCGTATCTATCACTCGGCATTCTGGAACTGCGCAAAGCCTTTGACTTATCCCACACGACTTACCCATTCGAAAAATCGTTCAGCAAAACGCACGAAAATGGGTAAGAACAAGAAAAGAAATGTTGTACCACCAGAACAGTTTCTACGCCTCCCGGAATACTCCAATGGGACGCCATCGCCAATAGTCGATACGCACTCGCACTTGCTATCAACATTCGCGTCCTATCGTTCCCTGTATCCCGATGGGCAATACGAGGATGTGTTCGATTTCATGCGGGGCATGTACGATGGAAAGGGAGTCGAATCGATGGTTGACGTGTGGTGTGAGGCACCCGTACAGAAAGAGTGGAAAGAGTTGGCGGATTCTGCGCTTTCTGAGGAGCTCCGGAAGGAGAAGTGGAATGGGATTGAGTACTGGTTCGTCATGGGTGAGCATGCTGCCTCTGTGTTGCCGCACCGTCAGCTAATGCTCAATTACACCCAGGCGTGCATCCGTAAGAAATCTACCCGTATGTATTGTGAAATGATCCGATGCTCATTCGTATATCGTAGGCACCAAGCTAAGGATTACAATGACACTGTAGAGGCAGACATGTGCGTTCAATCGTTACGCAATGCTCTCCTACCTATTACGATCCAGTCTAGAGGCCATGCGCCATCCACGCTGCGTGGGGTGGGGTGAAATTGGTTTAGATTACCACTACGACAACTCTCCGCGAGATATCCAACGGCAAGTTTTCACCCGTCAGCTTGAGAACGCGGTCAAGCTTGGCAAGCCATTGACAATTCATACGCGCGAAGCGGAGGAAGACACGGAGCGTATTCTTAAGGAAACTGTTCCGAAAGATCACAAGGTCTGTGTATTGTCTGAATTTCATTCACGAAAGAAATTATAACTGTTTGATTTACAGATTCATGTTCATTGTTTTACCGACTCGGCTGACTTCGCCGATAGGCTGCTAGATTGGTTTCCAAATTTATACATCGGCATTACAGGTGCGTGCACGACGCATTCCCGTTGTTTCTTCCTTGACACTGAGTTACTTTCCGCTCAGGCGTCATAACGTACGCAACAAATCAAAGCACCTCAGAAGTCATCCGTCGATTATCAGCCAAATCCAAAGATACGCCACTTCGCATTCTCCTCGAAACGGACGCACCATACATGGTTCCCGGGAACTTGTACAAGGCACTTCCAACTCTCAAGGGTCGATTGCCAATATGTCATACGGCGATGATTCCGTGGACGGCGGAATTCGTTGCTGGGGTAGCCGGCGAGGGATTTGATACTGAGAGGGTACTGAAAGAAGCCAGAGAAAATGCGCGACGTATGTATGGTGTCTAGATCAGATTCTTTTGGATGAAATTTTCAACTCATGTCCCATCTCCTTTTGTCGGCTGAGTGACGTCCCCTGTGCCTGACGACACGTCAGGCTTGCGGCCATGGCGTCAACACGCGCAAAATTATCAACCAGCAAACCACTCGACTACACACTATTTTGCCGATATTCCATCACCTCGTATCGAACAATGCTTCCGTACGAGTTCCCTTGCGAGCCTTACGAGCGTAATTCTGCAGCCAATAATCCCGTTGCAATTCGATTTGTAATGCCGTCATGAAACATTAGGCTCGCGGCCATCCTTGGGCCGTCTGATGAATCTCTTGGAGCCTGAGCTATCTGACACGACCTAGTCTCGACCATTGCAGTGACTCTCAACCTGGAATTTCGGCCAAAGCTAATTGCTACCTTAAGCAATTACGGCCACAACGCCAAAATTGCTCGAAAAATATGACTCAAGTCTTGTTCTCATAGGTACTTTATCATTTTCAGCTAGATACACATGATGATTGCCCAATTCGTTGAAATCGTGACTTGGTAATATCCTGCTAGCTTGAAGAAACGGTATCAGAACTAGGAGTTAGCCACCTTTGAACCACCTAAGGGCAGATGCCTACTCACATTAAAACTGATGTGCGACCGATTTACTTCGTCGGAATCAGGTACCATTGATTGCGCTGATCGTCGGGGTCATTTTTAAGCAGAACCTACAGTGATTTCAACGAGAACTAAGACATTAACAGAATGCGGCATTTCTACTTACAGGTCTATCCGGATACGCGGTGGACAGACCCCAGAAAAGTGGACGATCAGTCATTCCAATCCTATTTCATTGTTCGAGTTCAAGTTACGCTGACATTTGGGCGGAATGCACGCAGTGCCACGCACCGGTACCGCCCAGTATTCCCCACTTCCGTGATTGCATGGAGCTCTATCTTTTCTTTTGAGCCAACTACCTTCGTATCCTCAGCAGGTTGTGGGCTGTACATAGGTTGACTGCTGGTTTGCGTATTTGTGATCGACATCGTCCCGTTAGTGTTGTTGATTATGGTCCACTGTTTTACATTTGAGCAGTGACAAGTTAGCAATTTAGGGGTGGTTATGGAGGTGAAGGTTACTAACCCACTGCGACACTTTATTCGCCTCCTTCTGAGTGACAATTTTATTATGGTCATAATCTGGAACCTCGAGACAAAGGCGGAACTGTGCGTTCAGGATTAGATATCTCGACGAACAAACGCGACCTTTGTGGATGTCTCTTGGTGGTAGATCCTTGTTGGGGGTTATGGGCTTGCTGCCATCGTATGTTTCACTGAGGCTTAGGCCCGGGCGAGTATCGTTCGATGCGACGGCAGTGGTCCTTGAAGGAAATATGGAGTCAGAGATAATCTGTAAAGCAACAACCCGCAACTGACCCTGTGAGGTACTGCTGCCCATGGAGAGACTGACTAACAACTTCCTCGAAACACCATTCGCTCCCGCCTAATGTCGAGTCTACATTTGTTGTAGAATACTTTTTTCACCACAGAATCAACACCATTATCCAGTTTGACAGCTATGTAAATATACTCACGCTGTTCGATTGGTCCTGAACCCAGCAGAAGGGAGAACCGTCTGGTTTATGTTGGAAAAGCCTAAAATCCGCGGAGAAACGTCGTCAGGCCAAGATGCCGAACACCAACCCTCAAATGCAATGCACCAACCTGAAATATCCTGGAGCATCCGCCACCTCCTCGATGACGAAAGAAATTTTCCTTCCAAGGTCGAGAGGACCGCCTGATAGCACGTCCCCCGCATGCAGTTTCGTAGAGTTGGAGGTCGCCTGTAACTTATTCTCGACATTGGAAGGTGTTACCAACCACTGCGTAGGTCTAGTTAATAAGGCATCTACACACCAATGGGAGGACACACCTGCACAGTCTTGACACGGTCCTTTACTTCATTCACCGGTAAACAGGTTATTCCATCTTGATGGCTGACGCCGAGGATGTGGAGTGCGTCCTTGCTCAGTATTATATAGGTTCTGTCTATTTGTGGGGAGCGATGGGAAAGTTGTATGGAGCGGTCAATGCAACGAGCAATGAGGTTTACGGTCGCTCGATTGAGTTCAACACTTTGGACATTTTCGACATTTTCCATGGTCGGTAAAAGCATATTTCGTTGGGTGGTGGGTGAATGACGATCTCTTGCTTGGTTCTCTTATATAGAAGCCCGCCACCTATTGCGTTCCATATCAAGGGAATGATGGAAATTGTACATCAAGGAAATCGGGAATACCACGATATCAAAACACGCAACGAGGGTCTTTGTTCCATTTTCGGCGGGACAAGGACTTTAGAACAAGATCATCCAGATGGTGGCCATATCTAAAATGTGATAACGATGAAAGACTGGCTGCGGACTGTGTGAGGTAGAATTCAAAGAGTCAAACAGGGACCTACGCCTGAGACGGCAACGAGTTTGCTCGGCGAACATCTCGGGAAGATTTTCGTAGAAGCTCAGTGACGAGGCCGAGGAATACGTGCAGCAAAAGATGGCACTAGAGTAACTTGAAATGAGATCGCAGATACGCCTAGCCACTCTCCACCTTGTGCGGCGAATTTGTGATCGAACAAAATATCTGACAATCGGAATTAAAATAGACGTTAAGTTTTTTAAGCCATTTGATCTAAGGACATATCTGCACCTACGCTTAGCCTTTCACCATATACGTTCCGCATATGTTCGTCACTCAAACCCACTGCTGTGTCCCGTGGCTGTCTAGTGGCATTTGTGCGGAAAAGATAACCAGCGAAATCTGATAGTATGTTGAGTTTTCATGGATTAAGACATCGATGTCGAGGTTGGAACTTCTCATTGTTTATCGGCGCAGGTTGGAATCCTCACCTCGGTAAAACATGGGCAATGGATCTAGAGTTCATGGGGTTTAAGGATATCAATGCAGTCGCAACCCCGCGTGGTCAGCCTCCAATTGGGTGGCACGTTACAGTAAGATATGAGCTGCCAATAGCGGTTCTCGTCCAACAGGATAGACACACGCGACGTAAACAAGAAGATTTGCCTAAGCGCGGCGGCAATTGCAGCGTTTGGAACGTGAGGTGGATTTTCGGTTGAAGATATCAGTCAAATAAGATCGATCTGTTAACAGCGGTCACGAGCGCAGGAGCTTTCCGGTGGGCTTCAGCGGATGCAGAGGTATCTGACTTGATGGCTCCTGAAATGGATGTAGAGAAGCAACGGCAGTAACGAGAAACGGCAGTTCTGTCTTGGTCGAGATTTCTCCATTCTATTTTCGATGGCCCCCCACCAACAACCGTGGATGGCCAGGCACCGAGCGAATGGAATCAGAATGCCATCTGTACCCCTTGATGGGTCTAGCGGTGCCATTTAATTTAATAGACTAACCTGTGGGTGGCAAGTACAACAATTCCGCCGAATAAATGATTAGGAGAAAATCTAGCAATAGATGATCCGCGGAATGGCTGCTAAGGTATAAAATAAATATGAGATCATCGGGTTGATCACACCTATACTTCGGTGTGAAACGTGTGGTCGTCGCGATCTGGATGTCAGTGATTTGTGACGCACAATAAATCTGAAGATGTGATAAGCACCATCAGCAAGCAGTTCGATTCCACTTGATAATCATAACAAAAGACGATTGAATACCTTTCATCCATTTAGGGGCAATTATGCGACCACATTCAAACGGGGAATCCAACAAAACGCCACCAAAGACTTACAGGCAGACCAAAGCGACGATCAATGTTTGTCCCCATCAAAATCGCTCTTATCAAGCTTCAGACGGAGGCTTTGGAAAACACGCCTCAGCGAACGTTTCAGCACAAAGAATTGCGTGAGGACTTCGAAGTTCAAGTTGTGTGACAAATCTTCGTCACGTTTTGTCGTATGGTACGCGTTGTTTGGCAAAGGCTTTCCAAGTCAATAAAAATCCCAGAATCTGCCATCACCATCCACGACAGCGTCGAGCGCTCGGCCTGGCTCAAGAAATAACTTTCAAGGTTGACGACGACCGTCGACAGGACCACATCGGTGCTTGAGCTGGCGGTGCCCCGTCGTGAGCCTGGTGAAGAATCAGCGGCTGTTTGGAACTTGAAGGAGTTGGGCGATCTGATTGAGTCTGGCGTTAACGTTGTTACCTCGACATGGTATCTGATACAGCGCTTCAACGGAGACCCAAAGGCTTTCTACTTGCAGTAGGCCTACTCTGCTGGATCTCCTTTATCCACCTTTCCGGCATCTACCTCTTCACTCGCGGTTTTCTCCTCAGCAGACTCTCGCTCTCCAACGTCGGATCCTGCCCAGATGGCCAATGCGCTACATCCGCAACACACAAACGCCTCGTCTTCATCATCATAGACGCCCTCCGCTTCGACTTCATCTCTCCGGACCCACCATCACCCGTGTCCGAATTCCACCACAACATCCTGACGCTGCCTCGTGAGCTGTCCGCGAAGAGCCCGTCTCGCTCCTTCATGTTCCAGGCGTATTCAGACCCTCCCACAACCACTTTGCAGCGCATAAAAGGAATCACGACGGGTTCCCTCCCGACGTTCGTCGATGTTACGTCGAACTTCGGTGCGTCGTCCATCGAGGAGGATTCGCTCATCAACCAGCTCGACCGTGCAGGCAAAAAGGTGAGAACATGAACAACGACTTTTGAGTCATTCTTACGAAATTAGACGTTAAGATCGCGTTTATGGGCGACGACACATGGATGACCGTCTTCCCCACCACCTTCTCCGACTCCAACACGACATTCCCATACGACTCCTTCAACGTCGAGGACCTGCACTCCGTCGACGACGGCGTCATCCGGCACATCTTCCCTCTCCTCCAAGAAAAGTCGCCCTCATGGGACGTCCTCATCGGGCACTTCCTCGGCGCCGACCACGTCGGCCACAGAGTCGG